>VXAA01005484.1:10518-70223 GCA_013399115.1 Anseranas semipalmata | reverse complement strand
CTTTTTCTGTTCACATATTTAAAAAAGCCCTTTTTATTGTCTCCCACAGTCCTGGCCAGCTTCAACTCTAACTGGGCTTTGTTTGCCTTTGTAGGGAGAAAATTTGTGCGGCCAGAGTCCCTGTAGTACCCCCATGTTGCCTGACCCTGCTTCCAGCAGCCATACACTTTCTTTTTGTGCCTAAGCTCTAGAAGAAGATCCCTGCTCAGCCAAGCTGACCTTCTGCCCCACGTGCTTGACTTCTTACATTTTGGAATTGCCTGTTTAAGAGGTGGTACTTAAAAAGTCACCAGCACTGATGGACACTAATGTCTTCAAAAGCAGTTTCCCAGGGGACTTTACTAACTAGTTTCCTGAGCAGCCTGAATTCGGCTCTCCCCAAATCAAGGGTTGAATTTTTGGTGGCAGTTTTCCTCCTATCACTGAAGATTTTAAACTAAATTACTTCATGGCCACTATGGCCAAGACAGCTACCAATCACCACTTCACCCACAAGACCCTCTCTGTTCACAAGAAACAGATCTAGGAGGGCACCTTTCCTAGTTGGCTCCCTTAGTACCTGTACCAAGACGTTATCATCAAAGTGTTTTAGGAATCTCTTGGACCTGTTTGTATCATCTGTGTGATATTCCCAGTTCACATCTGGCAAGTTGAAGTCACCCATAAGGACAAGGGCAGCTTATCTGGAGGTCTCTCTTAGTTCCTTAAAGAGTATTTCATCAGTGTCATCATCACGGCTGGATGGTCTATAGTAGACTCCCACAATGACATGCCCTTTATTTGCTTGTCCCTTAATCCTTACCCAGAGGCTCTCAACCATGTCATCACCGACTACAAGCTCCATACAGTCCAGCCCCTCCATTACATACAGGGCCACCCACCTGCCTCATCTGCCCTGTCTATCCTTCCTGAAGAGCCTATAACTGTCCATCGTAACACACCAGTCACAGGACTCATCCCACCAGGTTTCACTTATGCCAGTGATGTCATAGCTCTGGGACTGGGCCGAGGCTTCTAGCTCCTCATGCTGCATGCACTGGTGTGGAAACATTCCAAATGTGCTTCATTGTACTCAGCACCTCATGAAGCAGACTGAAGGACCTCACTAGCATGCAGTCCCTCAGATTTTGGAATGCCATCCCGTATCTCATCACCGGCGGGCCTGGTTTTATCCTTTTCCCACATTCAAATCTAGTTTAAAGCTCTATCAATCAGCCCTGCTAACTCCTGCACAAAAATCCTTTTCCCCCTCTGAGAAAGGTGCAACCCATCAGGCACCAGCAGGCCTGGTGTTGTGTAAACCATCCCATGATCGAGAAACCCAATTAGGAGTCAGCGAGCCTCAGGTGAGAAGTTGAATGTTTTACAGAAGCCTGTTTTGGTGATGGTTTTAGTGGGCCACATAGAAGGAGCGGTTTTTCTTGCTTTAATGACAAACTAGATGAAGTGTGGAACACATTGCAAGAAGCCATTCAAAGCAAGGATGGGGAGGATGCCACATACATATGCAAGACTTAAACACCTTTTGAGAGATACACAAATGTTGTTAGCTTTATGGGACAGCAGTAAAATGTTAATATGAGGTAGGTCTTGACTGTTCAGTTGTCACATATAAGAAACAGTTTGCATAATGCAGTATTTACAGTAAAATCTTTGGTCATACTCCAGAGAAAACTACATTTCCATCCTTGTCTTGTGGGACTCCTCTTCTCCCAAAAGAATCCTTTTTAACTGGTCAGTCCCCATCCCTTTCTGTTAGTATAAAGAGGAGAGTCAGCTCACCATCTCTGACTATCCTGCCGGTATTTCAACACTCAGATCAGGTATCAGCAACCTGTCCTCTAACTCTTTCTCTGCCAAACTCTTCTCTTGAATGTTTACTTGTCACAGTCATGAAGAAGACTGAATCAACACAAGAAGGACCGAAACATCTTTTAGCTATAGGAAAAGAAATAACTGAATCAGGATCTGAAGCTATGAATGGTGCTTAGTGAGTTAATCTGATTTAATCCAAGAAAATCAGAGCCAAACCATGCTCATTAAGAGGACTTAAATTTTTAATTATTTTTTAAAACAATCTAGGAAACATCTGACCTCCCTGCCAATAATTTCTCTGCAGTATTTATAAGCATTTTTGAAGGTGTTGATTACAGCACTGAATGTCAATAGGATTCTGTCTACTATTAATGTTATTACAGGACTGAATGTCAATAGGATTCTATCTACTATTAATGTTATTACTATTGCTGTAGTACTCTGAAGCTGTAATTATGGAGCAAGGCCTGATTCTGCTATGTGCTGCACAGATCCAGAGTAAATGACAGTTGCTGTCACAAGAGCAGTATGAGAGACATTAATACTTAACACAGATTTATATAAGGAAAAATGTAGAACAGTGCTGGTCAGCATGAAAGAGTGCAGTTTGGCCACCAGTGCCTTCATCGAAAAGGAGAATTTTAAGGAAGATTTGAAGCATGATAAAACATTATTTTTTCATATATATATCGGGATCATTGCCAAAGGATGAGGACCATCATGAGAAAGGTTTGAGAATGTAATTAGTGCTCAAAGGAGGCTGGGCACTTTTGCTGCCTAGAGACAAACATGGGCATCTCAGTAATAATTGAGGTGAAGACAAGCAGCTTATATTTGATGTAATACAGATAGGAGAACCAAAGGATGGCAACAAAGGGAAAGGTGACAACATTTTAGCTGTATGCTATGACAAGATTTTACTTCCGTATCAACAAGACGGGCCTGAAATGGAAAGGTAGCTATTAGAAACGATGGTATTTACATTTGCTGGTAAATTTGGTGAGGGTACAGAGAGTGAAGGGAAAGAGAGCAAGCTCCTTTTTTCATTGTGCTCTCCAGATAATCAAAGAATTCACATGCTGAAGAGATGACTAAAGACCCATTCAGAAACCCGGGAGTATAGAGAACCAAGGAACCTTGGACAATTTCAGTAAAAAGATCTTTGTCAAAAGTGGTTAATATGTCAAGAAGAATGAAGGCTGAGCAACAGTTCTGGGCTTTGCTGAGAGAAAAGGTTTTAGTACATCTGGTGGGAGAGGTCTGACAAAGCAAAAGGGGACAAAAACTGAGGATATAACTGGAAAAATGGACCTTCAACATTCTAAAGAGTACATTCAATTAAACAGAAATGAAAAGGAGAAAGAAAACTGGGAACATACTTGTATAGGTACATGAAGAAGAAGGAAAGAGTAAAGAAGGGAATATATACAGATACAAGGCAGACTGAGGACAAAATAGGATGGTTTTGAGGCAATGCAGGTAATTAGAGAAGGAGTGAGACTGAAGAACTTGCACCTGAATCAGGGGAGAAGATGAACTTGCAGAACCAGGGGTAGGGCAAATGGTCACTTCATGGGAGAAAAGCACGTACAGTTTTCACTGAAAAACATTGCTGTCAGCTTGTGCAGAGATGTCAAGAGTAGGGGTGTATAAGGTTTAAAAAGAGGATCCAGGGTGGGAAAAATGTGACTGAGGTTGTAGGCATGGGGTACAGCTGAGATGGAAGAGAAAAAGAGTTTATTCAGGAAGACTGTAGAAAATAAATTATTTTGCAGTACGGGAAGACAGGTGTGGAGTAGCAGCTTTCATTGAAATGCTTCAATGTATATGCACAAGTTCAGGGAAGTGAGTGCTCAAAGTGATTCAGAGTTGCAGCATAGTGGGGCAGAACCTGTAATTAGAGAAGACATTGGTAGAACTTATGGTAGAAGACACTGGAAGAACTTACAGTAGAAGAATGGAAAGAAAACAACATGTAAATGTGTATGTTAAAAAAAAAAAAAAAAGCAAGCCTGAGAATAGATGATAGGCTATCTAAAATTACAGGGGAAAAAGATCATGTAAGAAGGCCTGTAGGTGACACTGACCTCAGTATCCTGAGAATAAACACCTTCTTACAATGTGTTCTGCACTTCCACACTTCAATTCTATCGATGAAGAATAGGAATGTGTAAGGATTAAGTGATTTGTGTGATGTCACACAGAAATCACAGCCAAACAATGACTCTTGAATCCCAGGTCAGGCAGTTCGTGAGCTAATTGCTGTCTGTTGGCTGGTATGGACAGAAGTCTGGTATCCCCCTACTCTCTGCAGAGCATCTATTTCTTTTCTCTTGTCCTATCTCTTGTTGGCTGGGAGAAGAGACCAACCCCCACCTTGCTACAACCTCTTTTGATGCAGTTGTAGAGAGTGATAAGATCTCCCCTAAGCCTCCTCTTCTCCAGACTAAACAACCCCAGCTCCCTCAATCGCTCCTCATAAGACTTGTTCTCCAGACCCCTCACCAGCTTCGTTGCCCTTCTCTGGACACGCTCCAGCACCTCGATGTCCTTCCTGTAGTGAGGGGCCCAAAACTGAACACAGCACTCGAGGTGCAGCCTCACCAGAGCCAAGTACAGGGGGACAATCCCTTCCCTAGTCCTGCTGGCCACACTGTTCCTGATACAAGCCAGGATGCTGTTGGCCTTCTTGGCCACCTGAGCACACTGCTGGCTCATATTCAGGTGGCTATCGACCAATACTCCCAGGTCCCTTTTCGCCAGGTAGCCTTAGAGCCACTCTTCCCCAAGCCTATAACGTTGCATGGGGTGGTTGTGACCCAAGCGCAGGACCCAGCACTTGGCCTTGTTGAACCTCATACAGTTAAATAGCATAAACAAAAGGTAAGAATTCACTACTCATGAAGTATCTACCTATGCCAACAGCTAATTTAGGCACAATATGCAATGCCATGCAGAGAGAATGAATTCTTATGGCACATCAAGTCTGGAATCCAGGGCAGGCTGCTAGCGGTATTGAGGCAATACACTGTTTGCATACTGATTTCTATGGCATTGGTCTTTGTTTTGAAAAACATCTATATGAAGTTTCACTGGGAACATAGGTGTCACATCTAAATAAATATGGAAATCCAGCCAGAGCAACTAGTTTGTTAACAGTTCATTATGTAACTAGGGAGAGACATCCTCTGTGGTTTGGGGGTTCAAGTTCTGTTTTTAAAACATAATTTAGGGAAACGTTTTTTTTCTACTCCCTTCAGATTTTGGAGATTTAAAATATCTCCTGATCTAGTTTTATAGATTCTGACTGTGTACCCTATGGAGTCATTTTGCACATAATTTTGATCTACTGATAATTTGCTAAACATTTAGAGACAACATAATTTACTAGTTTTTTTTATTTGAAGGATCTTGGAGACTTTTTATCTGCTTTTTAGCTAAGTACTTCTTTAGCCTCTTGCATTCAGTATTCTGAGAGTTGCTTTTAATAGATCTGATCTTGCATGCAGTTCATTTGCAGAACTCCTCCTCAAGAAATCTACAGCACAATAAACAAATACAAGAACTTCACCTTAGAATATCTCCTCAGTGGTTTTGCACGACTTTTACTTCACCTCTTGAACCTCTTCAACACTCTGTCAAACTGACTGTACTTTCTGCTTATCTGAGATTACTTTCTCTACGTTGAAATACAGTTCATTACTTTCTTCAATGGAATTCTAAATCTGTTCTAATCCTTAGCAAGCCTACACATTACGAAGCAACTACTGTGTTTACCATATGGTTAACCTGATTTTCAGTGACCCTGCCACATAATTTTCATTAAGAGCATGTGATTAGGAAAATACCACACAAACAGGAATGCGATTCCCCCTTCCAGCTTTCCCTTATTCCTCTGAGTAGATTCTGAATGTCACATGCCCTCCAGTCTCTATGGAGAACTGCAAGTGCTTCCCCTCAGAAATCTTGTATACTTACTTGTATGTATATTGAAGAGCATCATAAGACATTGCTTCTCAAGCTCAGGGTTATGGGTGCACTCTTCCCTGGATGTTTGTAGTTCACCTGCTGATAGAAGAAGAGATCAATAGACTTTCTATCTGTTCCAATAAGGATAACAGTATAACATGAAACATCTTTCCATACTAGCATACTGTTAAAATAAAAATGTTTTGTGCTATTTTATCCTATTTCTGATCACACAAAACATTCTGACCATTTCTGATCATTAATAAACTTGTGCAGCTTTCCACAGCATTACAGGATTTCATCAAAATGTCCTTGGAGAATTCCCACTAATGTAACTGCGTATCACCTAACTACATCCTTATTTCACCAACTGTGGGGTTCTATCTCATGTCATATTCCAAGCTATGGTATGATTATACTGAATATTGCTCAACAGTAGCAGCTGCTAGCTTCCGAAGTATAGGAGTTTCTGTGTTGGAAGGAGCCAACACATATAGATACACATCAAACAACAGCAATGCTGAAGCATCTGTTGGATGCCTAGTGAACCTGAATAATTTGTCTGCTTAATGTTCAAAGAAAAATACATCTCTAAAAACACAAATTAAGGATGCTTAGAACAACCACACTTAGCAAGTGCTTTGAGATCTTTGGGTCTAAGATATATAAATGTTGAAGTTTTCGTGTTTTGTCTTATGTTTTCTTTGTTGGTTTGTTAGTGGAGTTTTTTGAAGAATTACTTTGATATTAATTTCAGAGATATTTCCCAATGCTAGGCTAACCCAGGCATCTTGGGAATGGGCCCTGCTGAAGAAAGACATTTAGAAAGAAATTGTTCGGTACTCAGGTTTGTGAAGATATTGCTCTTTAGGTACAGAACTTGGTTTTCAGTGAATATTATGTTATCATGATGAAACAACTCACCCTTATCTGGTATATGCACTGAAGTCAGGACTAACAGACCCAGAGTAATGGTAGCAAGAATCAGTCATGGGAATGAACAGGCAGCTGAGAAGAGGCATGGCAACTGTTCCAAAGCAATGATACAAACATGTCATGATGCAGCGCTTGAATACACTTCTTTCTCAGCATTTTTTACATCATCAGCTATTAATTTGAACATTCTGTATGTCACGAGTACTTTGGCAGACAGCCCATTTTATTCAATTTAATACTTATTTCATACAAACAGCACATGTAAAAGCTCAGTTTTAGAATAGCTCATTAATCTTCACTTGTTAAAGGCTGGTTTGTCAAAACACACTTGGTAGCTGCACCATTTGTGTTACAACATCATCCCAACTTGTGAAGATAAAAGCCAAAAGAACTCAAATAAAGGTGTCATAAATCTTACGTTTATATGTTTGACCAATAATTTTGCAGTGGAAAGATATCTGGGTCATCACTTTCCAGAGATGCCTGTTTCTGTTCCTGGTCAACATCAGAGTACATTCTAGTGCCTACTCACGTGGTGCTTTCCCGGCTGACGTAACCAGCTAGACAGGACAGAACCATAAATGCTGTAATGGGACACAGTGATTTCCATGTGGCAGTAGGGCTGATAAACATATGCTACAAATTAGACCATTTTAAACTTGCCTCTTTTCACTCAAAGAAGCCTCCAGTGTTTTTATTACACCCTCTTGATTTAGTTGTTTTCATTGAAAGGGCAGGTTCTGACCTGCTGTGACAAGAGGCTTCAGTGCTGTTAACAAACTGCATACAGGTTTTTTAAAATGTTTCTAGCCTGGGAACCTGTACTAAATTTATGTCAGCTATGTAGTTTTACCCGTCACTTACCTCTATGGGTGAAAACCAGCCCCAGACCTTTTTAAGTGGCTCAGTTCTATATGTTCAAGTGAGACTGAAAACTAGCAATGACACAATTCTTTCTGTGCCTTTGAACTGACTATTGATCTCACTAAATAGCAGTGACTGCAGTGAAGGTTTTGGTACTAAAAGCTAGTTATTGAGAATCACCTCCCTTACAGAGACAAGAACATTCTTCTGCCCCCCCTTCCCAGCTTCATTAATGCTTCACTGAACCCTGCTGGGACAAGAGCTTCCAGAGCCCTCTTCTTTTAGAAAGTTTGTACCTAGCAGGACCTGTCAATTCCCAGGTGGGACTGTATCTGTTTCTATGAAAACTGAAAGGCAAGTGTACCTCACAGCTATTAAATACTTACTTTTTTGATATGCATCCTTCATTCATGCTGGTAACCTAATATCTGTGAAGTCAATGGAGAGAATGAAATAGGACAATTCACAAACCCTAAAAGATCCACACACTCATTAAAAAGTCTTCTAGTACACTCCTTGCAGATGAGTTAAAGTATGAATTATTTACAGGAACAATTTTACAAATAATTTAAAGTAAGGAACAACTGAGAAAACTGTGACCTCTTCCACAGACAATTCATGAAGAAATGAACAGAAAAAGAAACATTAATCACTTATATAATTCATGAGTAATTACTCTTACAGCTCTCCTCTTTGTCCATCCACTGCCACTGGGGGACATGCCATAACCACAACCACATGTTTTTCTCATTTAATATTTTTATCTCCTATGTTCTTCCTTGTCAGACTTGAAACTAGTGCAAATAGTTCTCTCTCACTGAATTCAGTGCAGGTAGGTCCTTAGATGGTGTAAATCACATATCTCCAGGTCTAGTTCTCTTTTTTCTCCCTCTAAGTAAAGAATTTGCTAACTCACATTCACAATCCATCTAAATTATTCACCAGGGTGAGCAAAGGCTACATGATTAGACTCTCAGGATCAGACTTCTGATGTGACCTTAGTTGCAGACTTTTTCTTTTTTTTTTGAAAGGAAAAGTGTAAGGAAATGGAGATACATACTGCACAAGCATATCCTAAATAGCCATAACCAGCCATTTGTTCTTCCCTTTTCTCCTTTTGCTCTTTATACAGCTGTCCTGACTGACAGCAGCTGTGCTTGTGGAAGCATTTAGATTCACCAAGAACCTAGGAGAAAAGGGATCCTTTGAGTCTCACTGATTTAACATGAGGCCTTGAGCTCTGTGGATATCTCAGTATGCCCAAACTGTGGTAGACTCTGGAAATCATGACTCGCCTCACTATCTCTCTGTATCTCTGGACACCTTGTAAATGCATGTAGGGCAGTCACTCCTACTGTCAGTACTCCTTGCAGGACTTCCCTTCACTTCCTAGGGAGTGCAGCACACAACATTTCCAAAATGAGTCCTCTTTCCCATCATGCCTATTGGCACCATATCTGCCAGCATATCTCATTCAGACTCTTAGCACTGGTTGCTACTGGGCTCCTAAGGAGCACACAGAAGCCTGGGTTCAAAACGGTAAATTGCTGCCAGCTGGAGTCAGGTGAGCTCAAGGTATATTTCACCTGCAACATTTGATTCCCTTCCTCCTCATTTAAGATGCGAAAAAAAAAAAAAGAAAAAAAAAAAAAAACAACCTCCTAATAAACATCACTATGAGAGACAGGACCTTTATCTATTTCTCCTGGGAGAATTATCCATCACTTGTAGTCTCTGAAAACAGCCTGTCCTGTGAACCTGTAGGCACAAAGAAGCCACAGGTATCAGAGGATTAGACATGCTTGTAAATGGTGAGGCCAGAAAGAGGCCATTACACTAAGGAGGCAACCCCCTACTTAGGTCAGGTAGCTATCCATAGTCATTAAGCCCATTAACACATTTGCATAACTGCCTGAAAGGCACTAAAACATCAAGAGTCGGTGAGCCCACTGTCCATAGGTCTTGCAGCAGTTACTGAAACCCACTTCACAAAGTTGTGCCTTGCTTTTTTTTTTTTTTTTCCCCTCCAGCATTACCTTTGGTGACATTGTTAAGGGAAGAGAATCACTGGATTAACAGGTTATACAACCAGCAGCTACTTGGAGAAACTGAAATACAAAGCTGAACTTAAGACCCAGAGTTGCAGGTGAAGACTTCTCTTTGAGATAGGGCAGCTTTAAGATCTCTTGAAGCTATGCTGAATTGCTTCATGTCAGTGCATCTTACAGCTATTTTAAATTGGAGTCTGCCAAAACCTCCAAGGGACCATTATGAGTTAGAGATTACCACTGAATAAAGATTTCTGGTATGTCCCCTTTGTAATACTTGCTGCAGGGTTGCAGGATGAAAATTAAGGACACTATCTCCTTAAAGCTCCCACATTTTCTGACTTTTCAGATAATCTTTCTCTTCTCCAAATCCCTTTATCATTTTATCTTATTTCCCCTGGCTCTTTCCATTGGCCTCACCCCTGGTTTGTTCTATAATCTGCATGCTTCCCTTCTCATCCTGCCCTTGGCTGCTCCTTTTCTCACTGAAAGCCCTCTCCAGGACTAGATTTCAGCTTTGCCAGGTATGCTTTAGGCCACTGTCAGCTTTATTCACACTCAAGGCTCATCTTTCTCCCTGCTCCCCATGTCTTCCTCCCCGCCCCCATCAGCTACTATGAACTGCTGTAAGTTTTCACATGTATTTTCTTCCTTCAAGAGCTTCTTCAATATATGAGCTGCAGTTTCTTTCACTTTATCCCTATTATTTTCAATAACCTATATTCACTCTTCCCAGGCTGTTTGCACCAAACAGATGCTCACTTTAACTGTCTAGAACTATTTCTTGTCTGAATTATTCTCTATGTCTTTTCTTCTGCAGTGAACTTTGGAGTTATCATTTGACTCGAAACACTCCTTACAAGCCCTGCTGTCTGCTGTCTCCTGCAATTCCAGTTTTTTTTAATGGATGGGTCAGTGTTGTTGGTATAGTCTAATATAAACCTTTAGTTTATCTGTACCATTCATGTTTCAGTGGTCCCAATTCTACTCAACAACACCAATAGTTTCCAATGAAAATTAATATTCTGAAGCATGCACCGTATTTCCATCTGTCTTCTAATGTAATATCTCAGCTCTATAGCCAAGTATGTTTTCACATCCCTTTGACATCAGAGCAGCTTTCGCTCTTATTCCTTGTTCCATGTTCTGAAAGTACTCTTTCTACTTCACTTTAGTCTAACTTTCTGTTTTACTATAGCTGTCCTGGGAGAAAGTTGTCCCCAAAATCACTGAATTAAACACATCACACCAGCAAAAATAAGAAAATAGACAAATCCCTGCTCAGTTAGATACATTAAAAAAAAAAAAAAAAAAAAAGAAGAAGAAAAACACAGCACTAAATGACAAAAATACCCAAGCAATTGTGTGCACTCAGCATGTCTTAACCCCTCCTGAAGCCCTCTCTCATTCACAGGGGCAAAATACCTTACAGTACTTTCCCAAAGGTTAGCAGAACACTGCAATAATGCTTTCTGTCCTTCCTTCAGTGGATTTATTATGTCAATAACTGTTCTCTGCCCCAGCTAAAAAGCTTCTTCTCTGTTCAGCTCATGTGGGGCTGAAACCTTTAGTACTAGTCTCACTGAAGTTGGTGGGAGTGCTAACTCTGCAAGAACCAGATGCAGCCCATTGAATAATCATCTGGGGCTGAACAAACCCCCAGAAGTTGTGTGTTCAGATAAACATTCACATCCGAAGGTTCTTAATCAAAAGAGGAGCCCCACTAAAACAACCTTCCCCACTACCTCCCAACAGTCCCCTCACCTACCTTTTCAAGTAAATATGCCCACTAGAAAAAAAAAAAAAAAAAGAGATAGAGATAAGATTTCAACTGTTTGATATCTTTTTCTAATACCTACTGGGGTACCTGGAAAGGAGCTCTTTTTTTCTCATTCAGTGGCCTTTTAAGGATGAACAGGGTATCCACTTCTGTTTTAGGATAAATAGACCAAAATCTGACTTTACTAGAAATCTGTAGTGCTGTCTCTTTCAAAAGGCAAGGCACTTGCTTATTAAACCCTCCCTTCTTTGTCTCCTTTTAATAGAAATTGCTTAATGTACGAAAACACAAAGAGAAATAGTCTAATATTATTCAACAAAAGATTGGAACATTAAACTTTTCCCAACTGTAAGTCAATTTGACTTTTAAGCATAGAGGTCAGCTATTTTTTCTGCTGTGGAAATACATGCAAAAATTTGAAACTCACTTTCTGAAATTTTAATAAACCAATGTATGGCAGAGGCATGGGAAGGTAGAGCTCCTATTAATCTTTAGGAGTCTGCAGTAACCACAGAATTTAGAAATGTAGCTTATTAGAGTGGTATGTCATTGCTGCCTAGTTGCTGCCTTATTGCCACCTAGTTCCTTACCTATCTTCCACATTTTTCTTTCCAGCCAGTGCAGATATATTATGTGAGAAAACGGGGGGGGATTTGTTCTCCTAGTGAAATCACAAAAGACTTAATGTCTTCTTTTAGTGAGAATTTAAGATTTACAATCAAATTGGATGTTAAAATCAAACACAGTCTTGTAATTTTAAAATGGCCTTTCTGGTGAAAAATAGCATGAACTGTGCAAAACCCAAAATAGTCAGAAAATGCTTCAAATACACTTGGACCAACATCTTAGTGATGATATAACTCACTGGAAGATAAGGGTGCCATTCCCTTTTTTTTTTCCTTGTTCTCATGGGAGATGAAAACCAACAACCTGGAAGAAGACGAACCCAGCACCGTTGGTAGGATAGAGTAGAATATGGAGAGAGAAGGCCTAAAATTCTGAAAGGGGAAGATTTGTCTAAGGAACAAAATCCTTTTTGTAGCCTTTCTGGACAGGACACACTGTTTCCCAAAGCATGAGACAGAGGGTGAGTCATTTGAGATTAGATGTTGATCCAATGCACTTGTGCTCTGAACTTACACTTGAGAGTGCCTTTTTTCAAGTGAGAAAGAGAAATAGGGCAAAAACACAATGTTCATTAAAAGAGTCCCTCTGGGGCTGTTTCCTAGAGGAATCTGCTAGTAAATTAAAGTCGTTTGCCTCTAACTTGCTACCCGGAGCTCAACTGGGATGTTCTGCTACAAAGCAGCAATTCCTCCAACTATTGCAGTCCTAGTTAAGCTGATGCTTGAGTGACAATATCAAGGAAAGATGGTACAGGACAGCAAATCCACGTTGTCAGAAGTTCCACATGGCAAGGGAATAAATTCTCTTTTCTTTGCATTCCTTTATATATATATATATATATATATATATTGTCTTTCCTATTAAGCTATAAAACCTCTGGGTCTGAAATGTTCTTACTCAGCTTTGCCAGGTACACTTGATTAATTAAACCCAAATATAACCTGTTCACTAATTTGGGAGCCATCCTTCTCAGGTGTCAGGGGCCCGAGGGTGTCCCCCTACACCCTGGCAGCACTCAGAGCCAGCTCAGAGCCAGCACGGCCCAGGGCCACCAGGGCAGTGCGGTGCCTCCTTCCCTGACCAGCCCCATCCTGCATCCCCAGCAAGGTGAGCAGGGCCTGCCTGGTGATGGTGACCAGGGTCAACCACAGCCCGGCCATCCCCAGGCACTGCCACAGGCCCTAGGCCCAGCTGCAAAGGGACAGACAGGGGCAGGGTGGCACCCTGCTCAACGAGGCCCAGGGCTATGGCAGGGCTGGAGCTCAGACGTGGCCTAAGCTCAGCTGAAATCTTTCCCAGGGTGGGGGTTGGTCCTGGCCACACCCTACTTGCATGATTTATTATCAGATGGAAATGTCATACTAAAAAGCTTCAGCAATGCAATAGGGTAAGGCTACTCTTGCGATGTTTATGGGGAAAAACAGGAAACAAACACATACCACTGCTGAGGGATTTTTGCAACTGCCGAAGTAAGAAGACATTTTTTTATGGCTATCCCTCCGACTTCTGAAGCGTTGGCAACGTAAGGACCGGGGGTAGCTCTTACCTTAGAGACAGTGGTGTCCACCCCCACCAGGACTTCACAACCCTCAGTAAGCCTTTCCAAGTCCCATTTCCCTCTCGCACCAAGTGCACACAGCAGCACACATGCTGGCACCAACTCAGCACCATGGCACAAGGCTTCTGCCCAGCAGCCTCCGGTAGGGACCAGCTAAAAATCATCAGACCTGCTACCAACAAAGACAGCTTCAGAAAGGCAGCTGGAAATTTGGCACCAGCAATAACCCTGCTGCAGCTGCATCTGACCAGTCAGTTGACTGGCAGTCTGTAATTGCACTTGGAGCTTACATGAGCTCTTTAATTTAATTTATTCTTTTTTTTTTCCCCCAAAATCTCCATAAGAAAGTTTAAAAGGTAAAATGCAAAACAAAACAAATTCTGCAGGGAGATTCACATTAGCTCTGCTAACAAAACCAAGAGCTTGTGACTCCCAGCACAGTCAGATGCTGCAGTGAGAGGGAGGAAGAGGTGGTCTTCTCATGTCATTAACAACACACCCAAGTGCAACTCATATTGAGATAGATGAGTTAAAACTAAAGCTTGGGTTTCAGGTCAGATATTATTGATCCTGCTCTGGCTTACTTGGAAAGTAGGGGCTAAAAGCTGCACTGCCAGGGATACATAAGTCAGCATGGAGGAAAGTGGCTTTGCTGCTCTCCTGGTAAAAATGGCTCCCGAGCCAGGGCAAGCACAGAAGGGTACAGTCTAGATGGCAGGGAAGAGTGGTTGTGACTCAGATTCATTCTTTGATCTCCTTCTGGGACAATGCTGGTATAATCCAGCCCTTAATATGCAAGATACTGGTGGAGAATACTATAAATATGGAACATCAAAATGTCATTTGCACAGTCACTTTAAACAGATATGTCCTAGCGCTCTCTTCCTCCTGTGCGGGAAAGATAATAATCTGTTAAACTTTCTCCTGGAACCATATTTTAGCATTTTAATTAGAGACCCAACACATGCACTAAACACACTCTCAATAAAGGGCACACCTTAATAAAGTCAGTACAGCATGCTTCTGTAACCCAGCAAGGTCACTACCTGAGAGGAATTACCAACAAGACAACTGGCTTACTGCCAGGACAACCAGCAAAGTTACCAGGGCCCACTCTGGGAGGCCGCTGCTGCTGTTGGCCAACAGACTAGTGCAGAGAGGCAAAGTGCTGCCAGTTATTTACACCAGTGTTCATTCACAGCAGAGCAAATCACTTTAATTGTAATTTTTATTTCTTTCCAATGGAGGGCTGCTACTGGTCTGAACAAAAATCCCTGGGTGATTACTGGTGGTGGCTGTGCTGTGGAGGCAGCCTAGTCCTTTCTTCCTCTTTTGAGCACTATCTCCCTCTGCTGTTCTGCCACAGCTCTGCACTTTGACTGCAAAGGTGACCTCTAAAGCGTAACCAAAAGAAGTAAGTAGAAAACTTGGACAAAACACTTGTAAAATTTTTGTTTAACAATATTTTGTTTCATCAGAAACACTTCAATGTCAGGAAGGGTCAGTCCAAAACACTGGAGGCTTTCCAGTGGAAAATGCATAAATAAAGAACAGCTAGGAAATACATTTTCTCCTTACATAGCTCCCCAATCAGGTTTCCATTACCAGTAAGAAATAATAAGCAGTAACAGCTTCTTCTCTGGGAGAGAAATAGCAGGAATTTCTAAGCAGCTTAGATCCTCTGAGGAGAAGTGAACATGTAAAGTGTTCTCAGCTTTTTGAAGGAAAGAAAACATGGGGCAAATGTCTGCCCAAGGTAGGGGCAGTTCTTGCATGTCCTTGTATCTATATGCAAAACGTGAGGACTCAGGAGGGCCAATCCTGAGTATGAGGCTGGATAGCACCTCTGAGAAACCTAAAATAAAGTTTGAATAAAGGTATTACTTTGTTACTTTTCACTGGCATGGATGCTTAAGTTCCTTGTGAGTTTGGTGATCTTCATTGCTACTTCAGATAGCATGTTATCAGCCTCTCCAAGAGACCCTGGGTGCTTCTTTGTACATTGGCAGAACTCCCAAGTCAATCTTAGTTCTGAAAGGTAAGTGATGACACTCTTAAGATTTTGCTTTGATTGATATTTTTCCATCTTTTTGATGAGAAAATCCAAAAGTTCATTTCCTTCCATAAGCCCACAATGAATTTGAAGCAGCAAAGTGAGCTCACACTAGGTTTGCAGTGTCAATAGCTATTTTTATGTTCTCTATACCCAGGTGGATGAACCGTGACAATGAGGTCCTGAGTGATAAAAATGCTTATTAAATCACAGATTGCAGGCATGAGGCTACAGTCTTGAGGGTTTGCTTTTCCAAATCCAAGTGAGATAGCAATTTTCTGATTGCACTGCATTGAATTCTTGCAAGCATTATCCTAAGTTCTACCAAGATTTAACAAGGGCCAAAATTTATTCTTGTTTGGTTATGAATCTTTTAAAACAGTCATTGTATGCAGGTGAGGGCAGATTTCAACCCTTGATATTAAATGTACATATATTCTTCAAATTCTTCTCTTAAATTCTCTCTTAGTGCAAGACACAGTGAATGATATTTTATTTACACTAGCAGTGGGTTAGGCATTGAAAATTTCATTATTCCATTTTTTAAGAGCGTTGAAAGAGTAGTGTCATGTTTTTCAGTAAGCACCATTTTTTTTTTTTTTCTATGACATCTAAGTAGAAACATTGGGAGCAT
Organism: Anseranas semipalmata; assembly: GCA_013399115.1. Taxonomy (NCBI): domain Eukaryota; kingdom Metazoa; phylum Chordata; class Aves; order Anseriformes; family Anseranatidae; genus Anseranas; species Anseranas semipalmata. The sequence goes on along the minus strand of VXAA01005484.1, from coordinate 53,939 downwards.
CTAGCTCCATACAAATTAAGGCAGAGACTGGAGCAGAGGTTAAGCATCATTCTGTAGCTCTGTGCTTTATGCTGTGCATCCTACAATTAATTAATAATATCTGAAAGAAAGAAAAAAAATCTTTTTCTCCATAACACTCCCAGTTTGCATCTGACCAGTGTTCAGACAGCAGTGGCACTGTCCTACTGGAGTTACAACATAAAGTAGTAAACCAGGGTGCATTGTCAGACTAGAGAGAAACCTGACCCACAGAAATTAATGTCTGCATGGGTCCAGGAGAACAAGGAGTTTTCAACATCTTCTGCCTTACTGTGGGTCCCAATAGCTCCTTGGCAGAAGTCTGAACCCCATACAAGAGCCATCTCAGAACAGCTTCCTCAGGCTTCTGGTGTCTATATAACCTAATTATATTGTGCTTTTTCTGACAGTATAAAAAGTCTTCCCTAAAAATTGTATAGCTTTTAATTCAGGTATTTGTTGACTGGTTTATGATTTCTACTTTTACCCCAGATTGTACATAACTCCAGAAAAATATAAGCCAAGCAACAGAAGCAAAACAATTGGAATGTTTCTCCAATATACACAGACCCAACATTTACTTACTACTGAATTAGTATACTAATGATGTTACTGCTTTAATCAACCATGCTACTGTGCCTGTACTGGACTCTTTCCCAAGAACTGTTCAGGTTATCGCATAAGGCAAGGACACTGATTTTCTTTTAATTCTTTTTTTTTTTCCTTTATTGACAGGCCTGCCAGGTTCACAGAAGAATCAATAACCAAGGATATTCACATAGGATAAGATTTACAATGCATGCTTCACCGCCAGTAACAACTGGGACATCAGAGCACTTACTGAAACCAGCAAAATGACAACTGATATGTCCTCCAGTGAATCCATGTTAAGACGTTCTGTCTGTAGTAATTAAAAACTAGGTAATCTCACCTGTGTGAAAAGCCCACCATAAAATCAGCTACACTTAGTAGTGTAACTTGACATGCTGACTTTTTACATCAGCTGCTATGTCCTCAAAGCCAGATTCTGGCCCCACTATGCTAAATAGCACCTTGCTCAATAAAGAGCTTACTTAAATCAAGTAAAGGAGAATAATGTGCTATTCAGTGTTCATATTCTTCTCAAGCAATCCCCCTTGCTTTTCCTACAGTTTCTTTCCTTCAGTATTACATATATGATGGTCTGGTAACCCACTAATTACACCCAAACAAATATTTTTTTTACCCCATTATTTTTATCTTAGACATAAATTGTGTAGTAATTATATTTCTTTTTCAATTCTTTGAGTGTATTTAAGCAAATATGCCTGCTGTCAGCAAAGCACACAAGTTTTCTGTTGTGCACTAATAGCTATGCAAGGTCTAGAGATCACTGAGCCCAAGGATTCCCTTGGCATTCAGAGTGTACAGTATCAAATGAAATTGATTATATTTCTTCCTGCACTCGAAAAACACCCTTAGACTTCTGTCAAAATCGAAACAAGCACATTGAAACAAGGAATCCTTTCCGTACTTTTCATACGCATATTTGTACGGACTTCATGAAGCAACTTTTATGCAAAGAAATACTGAAGAAAAAAAGGAACTAACCTTATCATAGGTTATTGCATGTAGGAAGTATTATAAATATTATTAATTGCTTGGCTCTCTTCCTTCTCTGTCATATTTCCCTCAGGTCTCTGTTCCATGCTCAAGGCCATTATTTGATGGGGGAGGTATAAAGTCATAACAGACTGATGTAAATTTCCTTTGAGATGTCTTATATATCACAGATACCACAAGGGAGATGAAACAGCAATTTTGTTCCCTTTCATAAGTAAGGATGGAAGAAATGCTTCATCTAAAGAGAACTAAACTGATGCCCATTCTCTAATTGAGGCCAGTATAGTATATTATTCTTCAGGTAAATCTTCGATAACACTTATTGCCTTTTTCAAGACCCCTTATGGAAGGAGGGCTTGTAATTCTGAGGAGGAAATGAACAACTCCAAAACTGAAGGAGATAAAGATGTCTGTGTCAAGATTCTTAGACATGCTCCATCAGTATACTGAATTTTCTGTTTCTGCTAAATTAAAATCAGAAACTCATTACAGATAATGAAACAAGAAAGTAGCTCAGGCAGTCACTTCTTAAGATCACCATCAGTCTCTGAAGAGTTCAGAAATGTTTTGCCAATCTAGTGTAGATACCTGGGTTGCTACCAGGGATACTTTTGGCATCTTGTCTTTCCTGAGCATGCCAAGAAAAACACGTATTGATCTTAAAAAGCTTAATTAGAATTTCACTTGGACAAATTTACAGAAGATGATAACCTGGGGAGAACATTCATTTCACAAATACCGTAATAAAGCAACACTGCAGGTGAACATGTTCCATACAATGAATGAGTCCTTGCCCAGTATCCATTTCACCTCCATGTGCCTTTAGAAATCACTTATTATTTAACATAATTTAATAAGCTTTTAATAAAACACCACTTAAGTGTCATTTAAAAATATTCCTAACTTAACCAGTCTCTAGCTTTTGACCAGCAGCACATTTGTGTCTTTGAACTGGTAACATGATTTTTTTCCAAAGGATTTCACCATCCACATTAGCAATAAAGCAGATGCTGTGCAGATGAAAGTCTGTCGCAGAGAAGGAAGGTACCCTGCTTCTTTACACTATTCAAGGTTCTATTCCGGAAACAATTTAGGCTTTGGTCCATTTGTAACTGTCACAGCTGTTTTCGGTTGAATCAACTCATCTGAATAAATTGGGAAGGGGGAAATGACACTGTCTGTCCTACAGCTATCTTCAAAACTGGGTAGTAAGTACCAACTTTGCTACACCATTCAACCCTGTTAAAATTGTATAGCACAGCTCAAGAGGAAAAGAATCTGCTGAAATCCATTTCTTGTTCAGATGCAACCAAGAAGATGCTTTCTGTGCACAGTTTTTGCTCACAGCAGTTTAATTGGTGAAACAGAAATATCTTTGCTCAGCTAACTAGTGTCTTACCCTTGATGGGAAGGATTGTTATATATTCAACATACATAGAGATAATCACAGTATTTTGCTATCAAAATCAATGGCAGTACTTTATGAGCAGAGTAAAACTAAGGATGAGAATGGGTATCAAAATCTAGGTGGGTTAATATTGGCTGAAAAGTAGGAGGGAGGGGAACTACACAGTCATTTAAAATAGAGCATCAGGAATTGATGAGGAATGAGCTGGGGAGCCAGGAAAGTGTCTCAATAGCAGAAGTTGGCATAGCTGATTATTGAGCTACATAATCAAGAAGATAAAATATATATGTATGGTTCCTGGAGAATGGGTTTCCCAGAATTTTGTGTTGTATTGATTTTTATTTCACTCTAAGTGACATTTGGTTTTCTAAACTGCTTTCACTGAGACACTGTAGTGGTAAAATCAGAATTGGCTGAGGGAAAAAAAAAAAGCTGGTGATACACTCCATATGACAGCGAAATGGACCATCCATATAAGCACTTGCACAGGCAGAAACTGGCAATGTTGTAGATGTTCTTAAAATTTCAAGGGTCAGGCTCCACCAACACATTTAATCCTATTAATTTCAGTGGAAGTCTTCACTGATAAAGATACTAATCAGTAAAACTGTGGAGAACAGCAACCAACGTTTAAAGGGTGACATCACTATAAGACTTCTGGGACTATTACAGGGCCATTATAACAGTTCTAATACATTTATCTTTCTTAGTATATAACATTTTTTAAATTACTTTACCTTATATTGCCGAGGTCTTAACCCTATATATTTTCAATCTCAAAATTTATCTTTTGTGCTAAACACTTTTGCTGTCTGATGCTGAACTGTAGGGGACTATCATATCTCCATCTTCAAGACATACTTTCAAAATGCTGATAATACTGTATGATAAGACTGTCATATATAATTACCGTGCTAGCAGTTATGAGGACGTTGGTATCTGATTCCCTTAGGTCTCAAATATGTGACCATAACGTTTGGAAACAGCTGTCCATCAACAGATCTGCTTATCAACATCTGTGTGGAAGAGTTTAAATATCTTCTCTCAATGCTTGCAAGTTAATATTCTCTGCTGCCTTTTCTGTGGCACACAAGGGCCAGCCTAACTGCCGATCCATGCTCTAATCCCAGTGAGACAAGAGAAGAAAAAACTTACTGCCCTCTCTAGAAAGATAGTGAAGGTCAGGCTAATCAATCTAAAATAAAAATGAACTACATGAAAATGCTCATTTTGTCTGAATCCATATTCATTCCTCCCTAACAGAACACTGATCTCCTGCTCCCCCCTTCAAAAAGCAAGTCTTATCACTGCTTCTAGGAAAGTACTTGCAGCTCTGCTATAATCAGCTGATGAAATATCCTCCCAGTTTATTCAGTGCCTGTACTTGCTCATCCCATTCCATACAAAAGATCAAATTCCCTGCAGTGTGACATAACATCATCTATTTCAGTCACACTGCTAACATTTTCTCCATTTTCTGTGAGCCTGTCCTGCAGGAATCTGAGCTTGTCAGTGTATAGCAGACAGGCAGCCCCCAGTTTCTCAGGCTTTTAGTAAAGTAGTTAGTTACTCAGAACACTGAGAAGATCAAATATTTTAGAAATGCATTAAATAAAGAAAAAATAGTTACATTTTTAAAGCCAGCTTCTTGGCTGGTGTGAATTAGCAAAGATCAATTGACTTTGTATTAATTCAACCCTCACTGGCCTTAACAGGGTAATGCTAACTGGGGATCTGACCCTGACCAGCCAATCCTCTGGAAGCTGCAGAACCACATTTAAAAAGGAGCAGCACTCTGAAAGACATTAAGTTCCAAAAAAATGACATGAAGGGAGGTAGCTGTGTGGAGAGATGACTGCCACAGTGGGACAGCCATAGTAGAATTTACCCATTAGACTACAGCACAGAATTCATGTGGGAGACTCTGTGTATGTTTCATCCCTGAGCAAGTCTTTCATTAAAGACCTTCTCAGGTCTAATGAATCCAATCACCAGGCTTAGAGCCGGGGAAACCAGGCTTCACATGTTTTACCACCTGCAGACCTGCTTCTTGTGTTACCTTTTCATTATTTGTTTTGATCAATAAAGCTTAGCTCATATTAGTTACCATGAAAAACAGCCTTCCATGTGGGTTGTTCCTTATTATTCTTTGAAACATTGTCCCTGTGGGGGTCTAACACATCTTCCATCCCTGTTATGGTTACTAACAAAAGTCTTCCCTGTTTTCAGTATTTTGGTGGGTTTTGAAATCTATTTCTATAGTAACACTAAAGTCCTGGCTTGGCAATTTATGAAGAGCTTCTTTAAAATTCAGATACATTATGAACTGTCAATGTCAATCTAGAGTGCAATCTTATCAAAAAACTTGAGGTTAATTAGGAAGGATCTCATCCTTCTAAATCCATATAAGCTTAACATAATAATTGAGAGTTGAGATCAGTTACTCATGGTATGTCAAGGGTATGAACTTATAGGCTAATGATTGAGTTCTTGGCCTGAATGTTCAAATGTCAAGGTCAGAAAGCATGCTAAATGCACATTTAAAATTTCTTGAAGTCACAAGGAGGAAGCTGGATGGGGGGAAGGGGATGAAGGTCTAATGTGTAGGACTAATGGCTAGAGTGCATACTGATCTGAAACTTTGAGGCCAAGTTCAAAAGACATAGTAAATTCAGGGAGAAACTGGGAATTACTGAGTCTGAAAATGGGATTGGCAATAGTTTAGAAGCATTTTCATGCATTCAGAAGTTCCATTTCACAAACAAGAACAAATGTATCTTGTTTTCCCAGTTGGTTAATAACTTTAACTAGAGTAAGGCCCTCTGTCCTATGCAGTGCATGAGACATTCGTCGTGCCACAGACTGACATTAACATGACACTGACCCTTCCTTCCAAGTACAATCTTCATAACACTCTCCAATCCTCTGGAAATACACTGCCACTCCTACTTTAACCATATCAAGACAAGGAACAAAAGGAGAGACCTAAAGCAGTCTTGCTCACCCTGGGAGGCAACAACAAGNGGGGGGGGTCTTTTTTGTTGTATTTATTTATCTTCTGCTTTTAAAAGAAAAACCCACAGTCTGTAAAAATCTATTATCACCAATACTCTTGAAGGAGCTGCCTCCCAAGACTGGACTGGATGTGTATGACTGTACCTCTCTCATTGTGCCAGAAGTCAGGAATAAAATCTTCAGGAAGGGGATGCAAAATTATAACATATTACTTAAAGCCTTATATACATGGCACTAGACTGCAGCTGGGATTTTTACCGTCTTAAGCAGGCTCTGTAGACTTATTCTGTAGGTCAGAAGAGACAAGGGACTTCTAGAAGGGAATTCATCCCAAACCTCTCAGATGTGGCACTGATAATTTCCTGTGCCTAATTTCCCCTATCCTAAGAATGGGATGATCTAAAAGGGAGATTGTGAGACTAAGCACACTGAGAGCATCTCTCCACTGATACAATGCGGTCTACTGTAGGAGTTCAAAATCAGAACCTGAACAAGCTAGCTCAATTACCAGGAGCAATACAAATGTGTTAGTTAACTCAGCCTGCATTCCACCAGGGTAATTTGCATAGCCAGCAAATTCCTGTTTCACAGAGCACTGCCCTGACAGGGCTATACTGTCCTGGTACCAGGCTACAGTGAAATGTACTGTCCCTCCAAGGTAGCTCAGGACTCTAACAGCAATGTAGTGCTGACATAACCTTTAAAGAGTGAGGTGCTTCAGTTCTGCAGCATATGGGGACCATATGGTAAGACAAGTACATGCGAGACTTATGGAACATCTCAGAATTTTGCAATCATATGCTAAACTTTCTGCACATGAAGACTTCTGGTGAGCATTCCCTGGAAGCTAGTGCTTCTCCCTCAGTACGCTCACAAAACCCGTGCCACCTGAGGCCATTACCTCAAAGAACATTATGGCTACAGGAGGTTTGTCAACTCTGTTATTATGTTTAGGCAACTTTGGCTAGAGCTTTAAGTGAGCTAACTTCCACGTTGCACATTATGAATACAGGCTGCCACACAAGAACCCAGAATTAGACTTATGACCAAGTTACTGCATGCCAGCAGTGCTGATGCAGCTCCTGGCTTGTGTGTTCCCATTCATATGAGAGGTTTACCTTTGCATTTGCCGTAAGCTAGGAATGCATACAGTGATGGCACAGCTGATATCATGTAATTCATCAATACACAGTAGCTTCATCATGTGTTTGCACTGTAGGGAACATAGAGAAAGGAAAATATGCAGTGAAGAGAAAGTGGTCCAAGAGTAAGAACAGGAATCAGGGATAAATGAGGAAAGGAAAGAAAAGAAGCATACTGTGTCAGGAAAGAGAAGCAAGGCAAATGATGAAAACTTTCTAGTAACTGCATGTGGACCCCCCTCTGAAGCAACATCTAAGGAGCTCTTCATCATCAGAGGTGTATATTCTGTTTCTTTTTGCCCTACATACCTAGTCATGGTATAAAATTCATGTCTTCATTTCCCAACCTATTACTTCAAACCATATAAATGCTTAAATATTTACAACAATATGAACTCAGACAAGGCAAAGCTCTGAAAAGCCTTTTTGGATATCCAGAAAATAAATTTATAAAACTGTAGTGTGAAAGCCTTTTTGAGAGTCTATATACTGCTGGTATCATTGCAAATCCTCAGCCTATAGCTTGGCTCACTGAAGACCTCAAGCAGGTCTTTATTAGAATAGAGCCACCTTACTCTGTAGAGTAACTGTATTTTCTGAGCAATCAGCTACTATATATAACACCATTATGCATATCCTTTGCAATTAGGCTGAATCTTTAGTGATCACCTGTAGATTAGTGGCTTCTTTGTCAAAGTTCCCCAAAATCAGAAGATGTATTTTGTTATCTACTAGCTCAGCAATTGCAAGCCCATAGCATGATTTGTTATTTAGGTCTGCAAAACAGTTTTTGAATGCCATCCCATGCTAACACTTGACAACGACAGTTCTCATGACTACTCAGCACCTATGTGAGGGCTGTGTTGGACAGCTATTGCAATGATTCCTTGGCATTTTCCCTAAACATTACTATCCCATACTCAAAGACTTCTCTTACAGTTTCTGAGAGACTAGACACAGAGGCAATTTTGCCTTCCAAAATAGGAGGTACTGCACTGTCGATCTGAAACTGCCCATTGTGCCTACCCATGAGGCTCTTTTAGGCACGACACTGCATTAAATGACCTTTCCGTAGTAGCAACACAATACAAAGTCCCTGGGCCTCCTGGAGAGCCAATATGCTGTCACCCACTATTCTGACCAGGCCTCCCTGACATGTTTACTATGTGGAATACAGGTCATGTTACTTCTCGGCAAATTTGCCAGACATGCTACAGGTATGTGCCAGCATGTTTAAGTGGAAGAGTCAGGTTAGGAGCCTATATTGTGGAGCTTGCCCTGTAAAGATACAGCCCTTCTTATTTCATTTAATATGTCAGTTGTGATACAGTCACAACCTTTCCACATGTTCTTTTCTGGCATCTATTCCAAACACTTTTCAGAAACCAAGTCCCATAACTCACCCCACAACCCTTTCTGGCTTCCAGAGGTACACCACCACAGTACTGATAACCTAAAGCCTTAGGTTCAAGATGAATATTTTGATGCTAGAAGTAACATCAGAACTGTGCTCCGTTCCACTGCTTCTAGACTGGATTTTGACACTAGCTTAATAGTGGTCTCAAAGATCATCTTTGAGAAAACTTTCTGCAGGGTTGACAGACAGCTTGCATACTCTATGGCATTTTCTTCTGTATTAATTGGCAGGAAGCCTGAGACAGTTTGAACAACACTGTGCACAACATACCCAGCTCAGCCAAAACTCATTAAGGGTCTTGTCTTCTCTTGTGCATTTTGTGAAGCCCATTACTGCACCCCTGATGGGCAGCAGTTATGCTAAGATTAAAGATCATCAAATACCTTTAATGTACCAGTCAAATTGCATTTCTCAGCTGTTTATATATTGTTTAATGTTCTGCTGCTTTATCAGATGAACAGTGAAGATGTAATGGCTGTTCTCCAGCTACTGAACTTGGGTAAGGAGTTGCTCTGAAACACATTTCATGGGATCATAATTTCAGCAAAATGTGAGACAGTTGCCGAAAGATGCTCAAGTTCATGACTATATTGACTCTGGTTCCTATTGAAAGACTCCTCCCCATTGAACAATGTAAGACATATTTATCTTTGATCACTTGGAATATATTTTTAAAGAATTACTCTGGATTTTGTATTTGGAGTCCAACTGATTTGCAAGGCAATCACTTTAGTTAATACTCCATTCACAATTAACTTAGGAGCACTGCTGACTTGCAGCACTACAGTTTGGAAGGAGAATGTACTATTGTATTTCTACTAAACTGGGTGTTGCATCTTTCCTCGTTCAAGGACTTTGCTTTCTTTTTTAAAGCTGGTGGAGTGTTCAGCTACTGTAATATTTGCTAACAAATCAAACTGGTTTCATTATTTTAATACTGCCAAACAACAACCACGACCCTACTTTCAGATGTTTACAGAAGTAGACTTCCCTGGCTATGTCAGCCAGTTCATGATAGAGAGGTCTTAAGCAAAAGCAGCCTTCTTGATAAAGGATAATTGTCAGATCTTAGCCTGAAAATGTTTTTAGAATTGGTATTTTCTGAAACTTTCCCACACTGGACTTATATACTTCCGTGACTTACAGCATTTATATTCAAGCAGCAACTGAGTAACAATTTAAACAATAATGAGAAGAATATCAAAACATAGTTAAGGCTCATCAACAGCCATTTTAGGGAGGGATAATAGGTCACAATAGGGACTTAAGAATAAGATAAATTTCAGCAACAGAAGTGGATGGATTGGCCTTATATAAACTCTATGCCTGCTAATACACAGGACAACAGCAGATGAACTGGGGGAGTGAAGAGGAGGGAGTACATTCTGCAAGAGGGATTTGCTCTAGCATTCTTACTTTTCCTATTTTTGCTACTGCAAATTTCCCTCTCCCTCTGCCCTCCCATCTACAGATCAGCTGGAGTGAGAAGCAACTATAGGAACCATCACATTGATAACTCTAAATTCACATTTTTTTTTTTTTTGTTAGGAAAGTAACATGAGCCTGGTCCTTCACCCAATGAGTCTATACTGATTAACATTGGTCAAGGCCATCCCTTAAGCATCATTCACACACAGTGATCTTACTAGCGGTAAATAAGGAGAATAATTCAATGAGTGCTCAAATGCTATGAAAATGACAGATGAAAGCAGCCTCTGCTTGAGGTATCAGAGGAAGTATTTTTGCATTGAATGGCTAAATCATGAAACAGAGGTATAAAAAACAGCTACATGATGTCTGAAGCAAAACTTGCCAAGAAATGGACACGATTCAAGAACAGACAAGTCAAGGGGATGTACAATATGAAAAGGATTTCAGCCAGATATGGGTAGCTCAAGAAGAGCCAGAAACCATGACAGAGACTTTTAAGAAGAGATTTGACAAGGATCTTCCATGCACACTGCCTTTTTCAGTAGCTGACTGGAGTCCTGACAAAGCCAAGTAGTGACAGACTTTCGTCACCATGTAACCCAGAGGGACCTCTCTCCCAGCATCAGCAGGCTCAAAGTGCCCACAGAGCTTATCAGGTTAATCAACCAGTTCCAAAATGAGTCAGGTTTGAAGGAAAATCAGAAAGGGGAAGATGGTGTTACTAAGATTGTTCTAAAGTAACTAAACTGGGAAAGGAAGAGAGGAAGGGAAAACATAATTGTTTTAATGATACAAGTATTTTTGTTGTTTTGTTTTTAGACTTACAGGACTTTGTGTGTTAGAATAATTAATTAACAACAGAAGGCAAAAAAGAATTAGTTGGGATTAGTAGCTGCATTCACCAGTTAATTTGAGCTGTACATGAAAACAACCAAGATGCAGTTTAAAAATTGTACACAAGATGGCATGAGGATGCTCCACCAGAATTAGCTTAGTATTTGGTGCATCAACCCCAATGCCCTTATATGACTCTACTGTTGGAAACACACAAGGACAGGAGCTTAAAGAATAAGCTGTTTACTCAGAGCTGTACCATGGTTAACAAACATACATACAGTAATATCCTGAATCTACCTTGACCTTTAACCAAGAAGCTCTGTTGTGTTTGAGAGATACCAGCTCATCTTTTGCAAGCACAGCTAACCCCAAATTGTGTGTGGTCTACAGGTTTTAAGAATGCCCTGTTGAAAACAGAACCAAGGGTTATGTTAGGCAAAGTCCTGGATATGAAAAGTGCAATATATTTCACAATTATTAATAGCCTTATGAAATAATTTTGAGAATCAAGCAAAGCGAAGAGGACATGAAAATAATTGACTCGTTTACACTGAGATTAAACTTGGAAAATAACACAATGAGCCTCTGGAAACACATGCAAGTTTGCTGGAAAAAGAAATATTACATACAAAAGACACAGCTTTAACCACAGATAGAGCTTCCAGACAATGCCTATTGTAGTGTTTCTGCTAAGCTCATACAAGAACCACAGATTCACACAGAACAGGAAGGCACTAAGGCAGGAAGGCACCTCTGGAGATCATATAATCCAACTCCCTGCTCAGAGCAGGGTCACCTGCAAGAAGTTGCTCAAGGTCTTGTATATATCCACAGCCTTTCTGGGAAGCCTCTTGCAGTGTTTGACCACTCTCACAGTAGAAAAGTTCTTTCTTATGTTAAATGGAATTTCCTGTGTTTCAGTTTGTGCCCGTTGCCTCTCACCCTGTCATAAGGCACCACTGAGAAGAGTCTAGCTCCCTCTTTCATCAGGTGTTTATACACATTTATCAAATCCTCCTGAGCCTTAGGAAGCATCTATAAATCTTCTCTGCTCCAGGCTGAACAGTCCCTGCTCTCTCAGCCCCTCCTCATATGACAGTCCCTTGATTATCTTTGTTGACTCATTCCAATATGTCCCTGTCTCTCTAGTACTGGGGAGTCCACCACTGGACCCAGCACTCCAGATATGTCTTATCAGGGCTGAACAGAAGAGAAAAAATCACCTCTCCTCACCCGCTTGCAGTGCTGGTCCTAATGAAACCCAGGAGGCTGTTGGCTTTCTTTGCGGCAAGAATGCATTGCTGACTCCTGGTTGGCTTGGCATCCACCAGGACCCAAGATCTTTTTCTGTAGAGCTGCTTCCCATCTGGTTGGCCCCCAGACAGCACAGGTGCCTGAGGTTATTATTCCCCTGCTGCAGGACTTTGCTGAACATCATGAGATTCCTGTTGGCCCATTTATCCAGCCAGTTGGCACAACATGTCTATCAACAGCTCCTCCCAGCTATGTATCACCTACAAACTTGCTGAGGGTGCACTCTGCCTCATCACCCAGGTCATTAAAGAAGATGCTAAACAGTACTGCACCCAGGACTGACCCCTGGTGTACACCACTAAGGACTGGCCTCCAGCTGGACTTTGCACCACTGATTACATGGAAGAAGAATGTACCAGTAAACAATTAAATTTCAGTCAGTGTTAGAAAGCCAGCATCACTGTTGCTTTTGGACTGAAAGACACCCAGTTTCTCCAGTCATTGTTTCGGGGGAAGATTGAAAAAAAAAAATGATCTTAATGACCTCGAATATCACTTATGTCAGATCAGATGTGATAAATATAAATGACAATGTCATGATTTGTAAAAAATAAAAATAAAAAAAAAAATAGTCACAAATGGAGTGTGCCTAAAATACTGAGTACAAACATGTGGGGACTGTCTTTTACCTCAGAAAATGCTATGCTTTCAAGAGAAACAAGTATGTCCTCTATAGTTTTAGGCAGTAATAAATTTGTTGGTTATTCACCAGATAGTCGTTTTCTCCAAAACCGATTATCACTATAGTCAGATTAAATGACAAAACTTGAAGACCTCAGGAAACATATGGATTTTATAATAAGACCAAAAACATCAAGTGACTTACTCACATTTAATTCCCAGTAAGGGTTATAAATTTAGTAGAAAAAAATAAGGTTATTAACTACAGCAACATAATTTTCCATGTGCATCAGTGAACTGTGTAAAACATCTGAAGGGAAACTTGCTACAGAGGAGATTGCAGGCCAGATACATTGAGAAATCTTGTGCTGCCCTTGCCTACCTCTCCTTTAATCAGCTCTGCTTCAGATCACTGAAACTTAAAATATATGTGTTGTTATTTAATCACTTAGGAAATGTTTATAATTGGAGATGAAGGAAAGGAAAATTTGTAGGAAGACCAGCACACAAAAAGTCAAGAAAAGTAGGATGAAAATGAAATCAAAAGGCAAAAGCACCTTACCCTACACTACTATTTTCTCTGTGCTTAACAGCATAGGTGAAAAACATTCTAACACCCTGGGCTTGCAAGTGTGGTTTTGTGAAATTTGGACATCAGTGACAAGGCCAGTTTATGGCATTTCCATCTCCCTCTTTCCATCACCTCTGTTCTCATCCCCAGTTCATACCTATTCCTTGGGTACCTCAGATGTGCTGGTACCTGAGTGTGTTTCAAAACCCTTTCTAACACAGAACCGAACAAGGTCATTTCACTCAGTCCTGAGGAACCTCAGCACCACTCCTGGCTGTACTGAGGGGCCAGTACTGAGGCAGATCTAGGGAAAGGTGGGAACTTGAGCTAAGACTATGCTTGTAAAGCTAGATCTTAAGCATCAACAGGCTAAAGTTTGTCACAGAAATCTGGTCAACAAAAGACTTCAGCTACCAGGTGTCAGCTCAGCTTTAAGAGGCAACTAAAATAAGACCCAACCTGAAACCTTTGAATACCAGTCTCTGCCCAGCATTTGCCTCAGACAGGAAAGTCCCTCTGTAAGTCAAGCATGAGATGACATCAGCTATTACCTAACTGTTTCTGTAGCTTGAAGCACAGGTAGTACTACCAACCACAAACTCCCACTCCTTGAAGATTTCCTGGATTGGGAGTACCATTAAAGAATCCATTACTCTTTACTTTGATTCATACTTTGCTAAAGATTAGGCATTACTCAATGATTAGATTGTGAAAGGTAGCAATCCAAAACTTATAGAAATTTCTGTATCATACCTTTGCCAATCAAAACAGAATGGCAAGCCAGAACCAGAGCAAACTTTTCTGTAGTCACCCATTAAATTTGAATAAAGCTGTAATTTAGTGGGATATCTAAGCAGCTTGTCATACTTAACATTATAATTACTCATTAATAAAAGCCTTGATAAAAGTGATGTACCTAAGCACAACATACTTCTATTTCTGTTGAAGGGAAAAAATTGTCAATTCAACTCAATAACAGCACAAGAACACCTGACTTCTGTCAGAGTTGCCTACTCTTATACCTAGACATATACCATTGCTCTTGAATTTGCTGTCTCTCTAGAGAATATCAGCATGAAAGAAGCATGAAGGAATGAGCAGAGGTCTGGCTTCAGTTCAGCCTCTGTGACTAGTATATTTGAACTGGAATAAGGCACAATATAATTGGCTAAAGATACAGGTAAGCAGCAGCACAGAAACAAGAAAGAGAAAAAAAAAAAAAAAAAGCATAGAAAGAATCATACCTTAGAGTAAGTTTCCAGAAACCCGTACTCTCCAGGGCTGCTCCCAAGGGAGGATGATTTATGCAACTTGGGGTTCAAGACAAAGGTGTTATTGTAGGCTGTTGTCCCTTGTGCAGTATAGGAAAGACCTCCAGGCAACCTGCTCCAGTTTTCTTCTTGTTCTTTCACTAATTCCCTAACTTTCAGCTGAACTTATTTAGTCCTCCAGCTCTAGCATGAAGACCCCTTGCCTCCTCTCACCCTTTCCATTTGCTGAAAAACAAACTCAAGTGTCTCCTGTTCTTCCCTAACAAAGCATATTGTGTGTATCCCTCATTTGCAATCTCTGTTCTGACTCTTCCTTTCTAGCAGCTATCAACTCTTCAGAAGTCTATATAGTCTGGTCTGCTGCTAATACTCAGAATTAAGTCACCCTAGAAAACAGCAGGTCAAAGGAAATTCCTACCTACTCCTCTTTATGGTTCCTCCACCCTGAGAACTGTGGTAAAATAGGGTTGACCGCTTCCTATATTTTTGCCCTGATTTGTCTTTCCAGTGCCATTTCCTGAACATCTACTTCTCTCCTCCTGACTGTCTCCATCAAAGCTGTTTCTGAAGTCCCTCTTTATTTTGCTGTCCTTCTCTGGAGAGTCTTTGAAGGTCTCTCTCTCACTCATTTTTGTCTCTTTCTCTTTGGAAAGAGATAGTACAATTCTCCTTTGTGACTGTGTTTTACCCATGACAGACTTCCCCTTGGAGTCATGCCAGTGTCAACTCTTCCACCTGCTGAGCATTAGAGCCATACAACTCAATTCCTAGTGAGCTCTAGTCATCTTTTCAGTACTTTCTTTTAAAGAGGCCACAACATGGACCTCGTTCTTCAGAACCTAGAGAGTCTAAAGAAAATCCTCTGTTAAGAGACACAATTGGCGACTTAGACAATCTATTTAAATTAGTCACTCAGTTAAAATTAATGGAGTGAAAAAAAGTGGTACAGCAACAAGTCATTTTATCCAGAAGTAGATATCTAAATATGATGAGGTGATTTGCACCCTCAAAGTACTTGTTTACCACTCCGAATGGCACAGTGTCTAGCTTAGATGAATACCTCAATACTGCAGACATCTAAAGATGCGTGAAAAGAAAGGCAGCCAAAGTAACTCTTAAGAGAACAGGCACTCTACCTCTGTCATCAGCATTTTCTCTTTTAGAGGATTAATGATCTTATTTCATATTACTTCTTCATTCAGCTCTGCATATGCTGCTAGAGATGTCAGAAATATTTGAAATATTTTAATTGTTTAAGTAGAATAGGGAAACATTTTTCAGAATTGTTTTTGGCCTTCTCAACTAGCTCTGTACACTACCATATATGCAACACTGGTTGAGTACTTTTAAACACATTCACTGCTTTATTTTGTGTCTTTATAACACTCTTTACTCACCAGATGTGATGTCATGTGAGTATACTAGATACCCATCTGTCCCACATACGTTTCTAAAATGCAAACATCAAAGGCTGCATGCTCCCACCAGTGTGGGTATACAAAGTTACTGCTAAGATGTACTATTGTTATTTTTTAAGCAAACACATTTCAACATAAAAGTCGATTACAAGGCACTCACGTAAAAATGGTTATACTAAATCTGCATTGCAAATACAAGATTTATATAGTGTAGATATAACTCAGCTCCCAAAGTCAGTTGGAGTTTCACCACACACTTCTGAAATGATCAGAAGCCTTAAAAACATGACCTTTGAGAGAGTATAGAAAGAACTGGGCTTGTTTAGTCTAGAGAAGTGAAGACTAAAAGGTGACATGATAACAGCTTTCAAATATGTAAAAGGTTGATACAAAAATGGAAGGAAATAAACTGCTCTCCTTATCCATTGTGGAGAGGACAAAAAATAATGGGCTTAAATTGCATGAAGGAAACTTCAGTTTGACACTAGGAATAGCTTTTCTAAGTGTAAAGCCAGATTGCCTGGGCTGGCTGTGGAGTCTTCCTGCTGGTGGTTTTTATGAGCAGGCCTGACAAGCATCTGTCAGGGCTGGTTTAGGTAGGGCTGAGCCAGTGTCAGGGCAGGGGGAATGACCCTTCAAGACACTTTCCAGCTCTGTTTTCTATTAATCTGTAACTCATTGAGAAGTAGCATTAAGCAAAACTTGATTATCTTCTTGAAAAGTCTTACTATGCTTTTCATTCAGATATCAGTCTTACCACATTCCATTAATTATCATATTTCATCAGACAAATACAAAGCTGGCTGCAACACAAAATGAAAGCAGTTGCCCCAGAGGAGCCACCTTGATGAACACAGAGCCACCCATGCCCATGGAGCCCAGCAGCTCTCTGCCTGCTTGCCTCCCTGCTGGGGATGCTCAGACAGCTCGACTAGGCTGTCAGGTAAGAGCTGCTGTCCCTGAGAAAACCGATAATTCTCAGATATTATTAAGAGAGCCCCTTCTGTAAAATCCACGTGTGGCTCTTCCTGCATCTTTATGATCTCTAAACATCCATTGTCATTTCCACAACAAATTTCCCTAAATTTGAAGGCAGATACATAGTAGAAGACAGACTATTTACACTCATATTAATATCAGTTTGTAGTATTCTTTGTGCTGTAGACATCTCTGGTTTTGTAATGGTGAATTTGAAGGGTAAAATAAAAACAATTTGTGCCAGGCACAGCAAATGCTCTGAATTTACTGAAAGTATTCTACTGTATATTTTCTTAAGAAATGGATCACATGCAATTCAGTGATAGAAATACTGTTTCTTGACCTAATTTAATGATGCAATCAGACTGACCTCTCCTACACGCAGTAATTGAGAAAAAAGAAGAGCCTCCAACAGACTAAACAGAAGCTACCCTAGATTTTAATCAATAGTCCTATTCCCACTGGCTATGTATTTCAGTTCAGAACATTGTAATTAAATATAGTGATGAGCTGCATTTCTTTATGAATGAAACCTCTTGCTCTCATATATACATATGTATAAATATATATATATATAACACTATAATGTATTTGTTGCTAAAATCAAATCATGATGAGTCTAAACAAAAGTATATAAATAACCTTTTGGAGGAGTCCTTAAATTTGAAGGAGGAATCCCTTTAATTTTGCCAACAAAATACTTTACCATGGTGTTTTTTTGAGGGGGGGGGTCAGAATATTGTAATGATATAATAGTAGTACTATTTGGATTTTAAAATAAAATACATATTATAAAAGTCTATTTAAAATGATATTTAAGTGCCTACAGATACACAATATCATATTCAGCCAGGTGGTCCCACTGATTTCCAGTAAGTCTACATACTTAAGGTGAATAAAGGGGTTTCAGTCCTACATAGATATTTTGAACTTATTTTCCTGTAAAATATGAAGGTTTAAAATAATTCATAAGAATGTTCAAGCCTAAACAGTAATACTGGAAAGTTCACATACAGCCTACCATTTTGCCCACAGGCAATTTATGAAATAGTAATTAGAACTACTATTGCTTAGCAATCACACGCACAAAAGTACTAAAAGATTTAAGAAACATAATTGCATTTCTAATAAAGTTTCACCACTTTGTAATAATAGACAAAAATGTGATTTCTTCTCATAAGCAAGGGAAAATAATCCTTGTCATTTTGCTATTTAAAAAAGGCTAAAAAGCTATACAAAGGTGCTATGAGGACAGGGATATCCTTATTCTAATCCTCAGTGATTAGTCGCGTATCTCCAGTGATTCTGCTTTGCATAAGAATATCCTTCTGCCCTTGACTTTATCACAGGCTAAAGTTAATGGGCCAAATGCATCCGTTGACTACAATGGTCTTACTCCAAGGATAAGTTTGGCGTACCATAAAGAAACACAGTTGACAGCAGCCTAGAGAATTGTAATCATAAGAAATAACCCTACATCCTGGCATGACCTCTTAAGAATGTACTCAAGGTCAAATGTGCAAATCAGAAAGAACACATGTTGTTTTTGAAGCATTACTTATTGATTTAGTAAGCAATACATTGATTTACTTATTTTTTCAGCTCTAAGGTTCTCAGAGCTAAATGTTGCTTACTAAGGATTCATTTCTTTAAAGAATCACATGCTCAGAGCTATCCTACATGCACACATGCACAGACGGACTGCATGAGGAAAATTAAATGTATAGTTCTTCTCAAAATTAGACACACATCATAGGCTGGTTTCTACCACACCTCATATCACTTTAATAATATTGCAAATTAAATATCAGCTTTTACCAGCTGTGCCTTTGCTGAGAGACTTTGTTCAGCCAAAACCATCTCTGTGTCCACCAGTACCTCCACTGAAAAATCTTCAGTAGTCTGTCACAATGGAAAGTTCAAAATACTGAAAGTGATGCCAGCTTCAGCTGCTTGTATTTCAGAAAAGAGAAGTGTAGTGGGAGTTTTTCCACTTGTAACAAAGAAACCAATGGATATCAGACTACTTATTGAAGAATAATGCAGCATTTAAGTGGATATCTAACATAAGACACTGCAGCCTCTGTTACTTGTGATTCAGTTTAAGATTTTGTGAAAGGTGAGAAGTTCAGAAGGAGGTGTTTTCCTCTTTAAAAGAAAGAGAAGAAGCTTCTGGAAAGAGTTTGTAGAAGGATGCATCAGAAAGTAAGAACACCGTCATGCAAAACTTTTAGTTATGTGGGTCAGGGCAATCCTTAGCTTAAAATGCAAGGTTGTGAGGATGCAGTTCCAACCCAAAATGTGCTATGTATCTCACAGAGGGCAAACCGATAGAGAGGACTGCAAAAGCCATTCTCTTCTAGAACTTATGGAGGGATCAGCTTAACTGAACATACAGACAGCAGATCCTTCTAGGTCTCTCTCAGATCTGGAAAATCAATCTGCCAGAGGTTGTGCCATAATAATTCAAATTATAATTTGAACTCTTTTTGCAAAAACAGGTTTCCACCAAAGGTCTTGACAAAAGACCAAGTGACCTACCGCAATATTATTTCTTTTGATAGATTTATATATAATTTAAAGCCTCCTTAAAAGTTTGTTAAACTACTAAAACTTTTTATAGAAATTAATTCATTCTTTGAGAGAGAGGAACAAGAAATAAAAGCCACACATAGCCCTTAGAGATGCTATACCTTGGTTGTGTCTCTGTTAAAGACCATGGTGAACAATTCAACCTTATCTCCTTGGAAAAAAAAGACTTGCAGTATTTTTGGATTCACCTAAGAGAAGTCAGTCAGCAGGAGCAGGGCCAATGAATTCAGACAGCGCTATGTGGCCCAAGCTGGACAGCAGCATTAAAATGTATGGGTCCAGACCTAATCAGCTTCACTAAAAGCTAAAAATGCTCAAAAACACAAGTATTATTAAAAATAATGGGCCTGCACCTCTGAACCTCCTCGTGGGGAAGCTGTAGGCCATGATGAGGTCTCCTCTAGGCTGAACAATCCAAGCGACCTCAGCCATTCCTCATACGTCTTCCTCTCTAGACCCTTCACCATGTCTGTAGCCTTCCTTTGGACACTCTCTAACAGTTTTATGTCCTTCTCATATTGTGGCACCCAAAACTGCAGACAGTATTCAAGGTGAGGCCACACCAGCACAGAGTAGAGTGGGACAATCACTTCCCTTTACTGTCTAGCTATGCTCTGCCTGATGCACCCCAGGACACAGTTGGCTCTTTTGGCTGCCAGGGCACACTGCTGACTCATGTTCAACTTGCCATCAACCAGAAGCCCCACATCCCTTTCCATAGGGCTGCTCTCCAGCCTCTCATCCCCCAGTCTGTACATACAGCTATGGTTGCCCCGCCCCAGGTTCAGAATCCGGCACTTACTCTTGTTAAACTTCGTATTGTTGGTGATTGCCCAGACCTCTTGTCTGTCAAGATCTCTCTGCAAGGCCTCTCTATCCTCAACAGAGTCAACAGCTCCTCCCAATTTGGTGTCATCCACAAACTTACTTAGCATACCTTCAAGTCCTACATCCAAGTCTCTTATAAAAACATTGAAGAGAATTGGCCCTAGAACAGAGCCCTGTGGAACCCCACTAGTGACTGGACACCAGCCTGATGTCACCCCATTTGCCATAACCTTTTGAGCCTGACCTGTCAGCCAATTGTTCACCCATCGTATTATGTATTTGTCTGGCTGTATGCTGGGCATTTTGTCCAGAAACAGTGTCAAAAGCTTTGCTGAAATCCAAAAAGATTACAGCTGGCTTCCCTTGGTCAACTAGGTGGGTGACCTTGTCATAAAAGGAAATTAAGTTCATTAAGCAGGACCTTCCCCTCGTGAACCCGTGTTGGCTGGGACCAATGACTGCATTGTCCTTCAGGTATTTTTCAGTAACTCCCAGAATCATTTTCTCCATAATTTTACCAGACACTGAAGTGAGACTGACAGACCTGTAATTACCAGGGTCTTCTTTCTTGCCTTTCTTGAAAATTGGAACAACTTTTACCAGCTTCCAGTCAACTGGGACCTCTCCAGATTTCCAAGACTGTTGATAAAGAATTGAGAGAGGTCTCACGATGACATCAGCCAGCTGAGTACCCTGGGATGAATCCCATTGGGCCCCATAGACTTATATGCATCCAGCTGGAGCAGCAAATCTCCCACAAGTTCAGGGTTGGCTGGGAGTTTATAGTTACCGCAGCCATGGTCCTCCAGCTCAGGGCACCTGGGGTCCCAGGGCCCATCAGCGGTGTTGAAGACAGAGGCGAAGAAGGCATTCAACATCTCTGCTTTTTCAATTTGTCTCAACGAAATTGTTGTGGCTTGAGTGAGGAAACTAGAAGTTTCCTAACAGATAGTTTAAAAATTCTCCAAACTTCTTTTCTTTAAACCAGGGATTTCAATTGTTATTGCATATTGTTACATGAGACTGCTATGGCAGATCTGCCAGCATACAACTAGACAAATCTGAATAACTCTTAAGTCACCAGACATTGCTTGAGGAATGAACACCATACCTTCTTATTATGTATTTTAAATCCAGAAATAAACACACAAGTATACTCTAGTTCGTAAGTACCAACTACAAGAAGAATCATCCTAATACTGCTGTTTAATAAGTGAATTAAAAAGATCCCTCTGCTAGTAAATAGCAGTAGTATACAGTCATTCCTCAGTGGATCAGCCACTGAAGGAAAATGCTAAGCACACTTAGCATAGCATTATTATAATAATAATTTATGTATATTTGTTCACAACTATCTACTCTGGAACCTCCAAATATTTTTGTTCCCTTGTCTGCTCAGAGAGTGCTGCCTCTCCTGCTTACTTCCCCAACGGAAGATGGCATTTCCACTGAACCATGAACCTGCTTTGGCATAACAAATGTTCCTGGATGTTTCTCAGAATGTGTCACAAAGTGAACATCCTTTGTCTACTCCAATTACATCACCATTGTTCCCTTCTTCTAGCTGTCATTTGAGTATCTTCTGTTTTCAGCCTTTCTTCTAAGCATTAAGGCTTTTCTTCCCCAATCATTACATTTGTGTCTGATCACAGAAAAAAGTCACCATGCTGCATGATAAAGACAGGGGAAGTTGCTATTTCCTTAGCCTTTGCTATGTCTTTTACCTATGAGAGGATCTGATCCTGCATTACTAATGGATCAAAGGTCTTCCATTGATTTCAGTCAGCATTTCTAAGTCTAAAAATGCATACAGGCTGAGACCATAAAACTTCCTACTCCTTTTGAATCAGACAAGCAGTGTTCAATATTTGCTGGAAGAACATTTTCCCCTAGTACTAACAAGAGGGTGCTTGGAATAATGCAACATTTCTATATAACAATGTAGTTTTATTTACATGCCCTGGAATATTCCAGTCTCATTTACACTGAATTAATTCAGTTAGCTCTGTTACCAGAAAAACTTGTTTAATTCAAAGGGCAGGCCTGGCTGCCACAGTGCTGTTCAGGAAGAAAAGCTGAGTAACCACAATGTCGTGACTATTTCATATTATTTGGGGCTCACCTGTATTGCTGACACAGGGCTGGGGATCAGAGAGGAGGCGATCTGGACACCACAAAAATAATTTGCCTGTATAGGTGATAAGGAAGGCTAATTGCAATTTTGATTTCCTCCCCCTCTACACATATGCATTTGAACAACAGCTTTGAGACGATTCAAGAGTATTATTGTATTTTTCACTGTAATGGTTAGTTAGCAGATACTACTTCAGGGTACTAACACCAGCCCCTGAAGTCTCCTGCTGTGGTGATAATGACAGTCCTCTTGGCAGCAGGGCTGCTGCAGCTTGCAGGCTTACAGAGCTATATGACAAAGTAAAGAGCAGGAATAACTCATCCATACTTTCTCTTAAGTCTTCCATACATTCTCATAATCCACATTCCTAATATGAGGAAGTTTGAACAGCATGCAGGATTTTACAGTCACCAAACACAGCTGAGTCCAGCAGCCTAGAGCCTGAGATTTTACAGCAAGGTGGGACCCTTGTTTTTGTGCAAAGCACAAACACTACATAGGGATGTCTCACCATCTCCATAGGCTGAGAAATGGCCTATGCCCCTTTGTATACAAACAAAGAGTTTTTTTCTGCATCAGCCATGGGGAACTTCTCGAAAACAATGTCTGGCAACACAAGCTTCAGAGCATCTGCATGGACCTCTGAGGCCCCGAGGTCCCTTACTACACAGAGCATAGATGCTCCCAACCCTCCTCTGCACCTCTGATACCGTGAGCCCCTCAGGATGCAGGCTCAGGCCCTCTGCTTCATTCTAGTACATCTTGACACAAGACAAACCTGTAGCAAAACAATGGTAAGGTTTATTTAACCTGGTTTAAAGGCAAGGTTCATAGGTATGCATGTGAGGGTTGGAAACAAAAAGGCTACAGGAAAAAAAAATACAATCTTGCTTGCAGTACTTCCTACTCATTAAGGATATTTACCCAAAACATAGTCCTTGGAATGCTGATCACTAATTTCCGTATGCTTCCCCCATTCTCATCTCCTAGTCTAGATGATTTCTTTCTGTGCTGTTTTTGATGGCTTTTCCTAGAGATTTACACTTCAGAGACCCCTTCCCTTTCTTCCACCTTTTGCTTTATTTCAGATTAAGTGCCCTCCTGTAGGCTCACATGACTTATACGCATCCATGAGAACCTTTGAGCTCAAAAGCATCCCGTATATCACTTACTACAAACTGTATGTATCATAATGGTATTTTGTCATTTTCTTATCAAAACAATTCCAGACATAAGAAAGGGAGTCTTGATGAGATGAACCTCAAAGCCGATGGCTCCCTACAGCTTCAATTTCCTGTTAGGTTTTGGAGATTTCTAGAGAAACCAAGTAGGTAGTAGATATTACATGAACTCAGTTATTTCTAGTTGAAATAAAACTGTCTGCTTCAGAAAACATGTATTTAATAAAAGATCAAGCTTTAAATTACTTGAATTATCTCATTTGTAATTTCTATATTCAGATAGCTTCCCTGTATAGCTATCAGTTTATTATGTCCTTATTTTTAGAACACCTGAAGAATCTGTTGTATTTAATTAAAATAAAAGGAACATGTTAACAGCTCCTCTGTGTGACATTTTTCTAACATCCTCCTTTAAAGCTAAGGAGTAATGGCACATATTCAATAAAAGACCCTTCTTTACTCAGTTTTGCATTGTAAACTCTAAAACATTTTTAAAAGAAAGTGGGAGAAAGTGAAATATCTATAATGTTAAAGGTTTCAGATTCTCTAGAAAATGAGTTACTTCCTGAAGTTGTAGGATTAGGAAAAGGCCCTTTTCACCAGAAGATTTAGACGTCAGTACAGCCAACTCTGCATCGCATTTCCTGTACTGTAAAGGTTATGATATGCCAGCTAGAATCAACACAGAGTCAAACTGCAAATTAGATTACAGAGCTGAAAATAATTAAGCAATAACGACAGAGGAACAGGGTATTTCCTGGGGCTTAATGACCTGCAGGGAGGAGCTGAGGTCTTTAATGCTAAACATCAGGAAGAAAACTGCTACAGTATATTTTTCCTGGCCCTTGCACTTACAAAGGGCAATGCCACTCTGCTGCTACTCCCAGAGAATTAATACCCACAGTGCTAGTCAGTCAGATCTATTTATTTGCCACCAGACCCAATCTGGGGCACTGTAGGGCCCTGGCTATGGCAAAGTAATTGGAGATGAGACAACAAAAAGACAGCTGTCTTGGCCAGTTTCTGTCACGTAGGGTAGAGGGATTAAATCAGTTGTCTACTGCAAGCTTTCCTACTACATGGCTTAGGTGATTCCAGTCAACTCTTCTCCTCTCTACACCAAGAAAGTCCCACCGCCTCTTCCCCAGGTACCTCACCTGACCTTTCTGTCAATCCCACACTCTCCAGAAAGCGTCTAATTCCTCTTATTTGTCATCCCACCCAGCTCTATCCCTCTCCCTTGCCCTCCCACACCGGAGGCTGGCAGCTCCCCGCTTGCCCTCCCACCTGTGCAGGGCACACCGGGTTTCCAGTCCCCTTGGCCTCCTCCCCTGCCCCCAGCAGGCTCCTGGTGCTGGTACCAGTGCTTTGCTCTCTTTGCACCTCCTCTGTGGGGTGCTCAGGTGAGCATATCCCTGCTCCATGCTACTCCCTACCCCATGCTCCCAGCTCAGAGAGGACGCAATAAGCCAGAGAGACCCAATTCCTTTCTCGTGTTTGCAGCAGAACTAAATGTGTGTTTTCAGCAGAGAGTACTACTACAGATGAAGACATAGCTAAGATATAACAATTATTTTCTCTTCTGATTTTGGTTTTCTTCCCGTACTTTGTTATCATTTTCAGTCTTACAGTTATTTCTGCACAATGGATAGAAAGCAGATAAAATGTATGCTTTTTATGCTTTTTTTTTTTTTTTAAGTAAACAATGTTTATGCCAGCTCCTGTTAATGTCCATGTAAAAAAAATTCACCTATTATCCCAGCAAGAAAAAGATTCCATGCAAATAGTATTTTTTATCCCTAATCAAAATAGAGTTATTGTACAGACTTAATGAGCTACAGTCATCTCTTGTGCAACTGTGCTGGAGTCAAGGGAGTCACACTGGGAATGGATTTGGCCCATTCTGTGGAAAACAGAGCTCAGAGGTCAGGGTGACCTGATTTGCAGCAAGAATGTAAATACAAGTGATAGAGTATTTTCATTTTAATCACTGAACTGCAGAATAATAATCTAATTTCTAGACCTGGGTTTTTGTTCAATGGGGCTCAGTAACATAAGCCCAAGATTTTCTGCATAACAAACCAATAGCAAATTGTACATCAAAACACAGATCATAATCCCTTTTTACCAAATTATTATCATGAGATCAGTATTATTAAGTACTATTTACACACCTGGATCTACAAAGTGCTTCACAAGCTGGTTGAGCAAACTGTAGAGCAGAAATCTCATTGCCTATTCGTAAAATGCAGCCACTTCTGTGACAAAAAAAAAAAAAAAAAAAAAACAGCAGCTGTTAACACTACACAGCTGTACTAGACAAAAGCTTGGGGCATAAAATGAAGATGATGACTCTACTTATCCTAAATTGCAAGTGAAGTGTAAGTAGGTAGAAAGCATGGTAATAATCCATATACAGAGAGTAATACATTGCCATTCTCTTGCCAGAAGCAGGAGATTGTACTCACGAGGACATCAGTCTTATCCAAAACCCCTGCAGATCTTTGCCCATTAATGTCACAGGCAGAGATTAGCTCTGCACTGGTGTAAAGAGAAGATCACAGTGGCTAACCTGATAACTGCATCTTATTCTTAGAGCACCTCAACGTTTTCCCAGGAGAGCCTCCTAAAACCAGCCCCCTTAATTTGCGAGTTCTCACAATTCAGTACAGCCACAGATCACAAAAATGCAGCCTGCAATGAACAAAAGGTGTTTCCTATCTCTCTCTCAACCACAGACTCTTCCTTTTTTGGTTAACTGGGATGCTTAATGGAGACATGGCTGATGGAGATGCCTTTTCATCTTCTTCAAGCCCCCTCCCTCCAAAGAAAAACGAATTGCTGAGAAACAGTGACAGCATAAAGGGCAAAATCTGCCATATTTCTTCCCCATGAAATCAGTTATCTTAAAGTAATATAGGTAGAGTTTGCATTAAATATTTGCATGTATGTTAGCATGTATGTACTCTAAATGCCCAATAAATGCACAGTGTTTCATGTCACAGCCAGGACTGCAGTCCCTCCTTTGGATAGTGCTAGTGTCATATCAAGATAGAGGATTCTCCAGTAATTTAAACACTTTAAGATTAATTTTTAAGCAATACAAGTGGAAAAAAATTTTTTTCAGCCTCAGTTGTAAGAGCAGCCTGCTGCTAAAGTTTGCGTTCAGCATGTGCCGTTTCCAGATGCAAACTGCATAACATGATATTTTTCTCCATCTCTCTTCAGATACTGGTTGTCATGATTTTCAACAGGCTCACAAGATGAGAAAGTACAAAAGCCCAGTAATGTTTTCATCATCAGAGGCACAAGCTCCCTAGATGTCCCTGCAACATACAATATTCCTTTAAGTTCCCTCTTCTCCCCTCCCCAGCAGCTCCAAAGCCTCCAGAGAGCCCCCATCCTCCTCCATCTCACTGACAGACATCCCCACAGTGGGGGGTACCTAACCATTAAGCAGCCTGTTAAAAAAAAAAATCTGCCTGCCACGCTAATAAGAAGAAAGGCAAAATCTGCCTAAGAACCATGTAACAGACTAAAGTGTCCTTGGCTCTGTCAGGCTACTGAGAAGAAAGCACCTTACAGCCAAAAAGACAAAAGCAGGGAGTAAAAATGCCACGCTGGCAGGTGAGAGCAAAGGCTTTTCACTTCAAGTCTCCCAGGGATAAGGTGGAAAGACATGCATTTCTCCATGGGTTTTGTTCCCCCCCTCTCTTGTTTATGCACCTCCAGCTGACCTGATTATGTCAATGCCTCCTGAAACTCTTTCTAACAACTTCTCTCCATCGCAGTGACACTTCTGATGAAAGCAACATTGAGCTGACCCAGGGAGCGGCAGCACATTCCTGGAACTGGCTGCGGCTCCTGTGCCACCGTGAACTTTGCAGATTGGGATTTGCTACCCTAAAAGGAGAAAATGGCAGTATGCTGGAGGAGAGTGCTATGCTGTGCCCATCGCCACCAGGGAGAAAGAGCAGGCTCAGCCTGGTCCTAACCAAGCTTTCACACACTGCTTTTTGCATTCTTCCTTTTTTCATTTCTTCCTTAGGGAGGGCTGGTTACTTTAGGTCTATCAGTGTTGGTGTTGGAAACAAAACATGAAGTTTCTTATGACATTAAAATTACCCTTCTTCAGGGAACAGCGTACTTTTAAACAAGAACATGTTAAGACATAACATAAACCCATTTTGTTAAGTGTAGTGCATATCAGCTAATAAAGAAAGCAAGTCAAATTTACAACTGTGACTAGCAAATATGAGGGTTTTTTTTTTTTCTTAGGTGGTAGTGTGCTTTAAAAGGGGAGTAAATCTTCATTATTTTTGGTGGGAAAAGCTGGGACACAGACGGCATTCAAAACAGATGATGACTCCTGCTGTTCTTTCACTGGTTCAGACAACTCCCCTTTTTGATTTTGCTGACATGCTTACTACAATTTACTTCAAATTCCTTAAACAGTGACAAGTTACAAAACACATCGATCTTTTAATTTGTTTGTTTTCTGTCTTTCTTTGGACAATACATAATGGTGGACAAACATTAATTCATTATAATGATGTATTTCTACAGTACAAGAAGAATATTTTATAAGGTGAAGAAGAGCATACATTTCTGAGCTAGTAGCAGCAATTTTTCAGTACTGTGGAGTCCATATTTTTTCTGTACTGCCTGCGGCCACTTATTTTATTGTATCTTCACCATGGCCAAACAGCACTGTTTTGTACTTTGACTTTTATGGCACGTCCAAAAATTAAGCCTTGGGGATGAGTAACAAACATTCAAAATCCCACACGTCCAACAAGTACTCCTTGAGTATGGCATCCAGCAGTCCTGATGACTCTGTGTCTATTAAGGTAGAATTTGATGTTGAGATGTTAGACCAACAAAAATTCCTGAATAGCTTCCAAAATACCATCCTGTACTCCTGATACCTAATAAAAACAAAACCCTTAAAAATATGAGCTACTTATTAATGTCACTTTTTATATATTATTTTCAGTTCCTCATTCCAATAGTTGACACTAGGAATACTAAGGGTATCCTATATGCAATAGTGTACAAGGGACACTGAAAAGGTTTTAAGAATTTTTACAACAAAATAACTTGTAGGGTATTACTTATACATCTGAGAAAGATATTCTGTTGTCTCAGTGGACAGATTGAAATGTATCAGAAGAACAGCATATTCTCAGATGAACTAAGCTATGTGCTTATACCTTGAAAAAAATAATCTGATGTTTTTGTATTGAAGAGACTGTGGAATAAAAGAAAATTTTATAAAAATAAAAATATAATCAGTCATGGTTCATTCATTTTCTATTAAATAGAAAATTAATTCATTTGAAGCCAGAACACTTCTTTTGCTTTTCCCTATTTGTTAATACCTCCGATTTAAACCAGTATATTCTTAAAAAAAAGAAAAAAGAAAGAAAGAAAGAAAGAAAGAAAGAAAGAAAGAAAGAAAGAAAGAAAGAAAGAAAGAAAGAAAGAAAGAAAGAAAGAAAGAAAGGCAAGTTATTTCATTTTGCCTCACAGCTCTTCACCAAGGAATATAAGGAGTAATATCTTTTATTATCTAGCTTTGGTTAGGCACATGGTATGAGATGAGAGCAGTCTTTCATCTTTATTCTGTGTAAGAAGTTCCACTGCTGAGAGTAAAGAAAATAAGCAAATAATAAGCAATTTTGACATGAGGATGAGAAAGACTATTAATGTGTTCTTTCTTTTGTAGGGTTCTATAATATTTCCAGTGGAGAGTTGTATGCTGTCCCTTAGAATACCATTCCCTGGGGGGGACCCAAGTGAGAAAATTTTATCTGCTCGTAGCCAGCTTAGCCAAGGAGGTCTGAAATGTAATTGTTAACCTGACAGGGATGTTATTCTGTTCAACTGTTGGAGGTACAGCCACGGCACAAAAAAGCAAACAGGAGAGATGTTCTCTACCATGGTGCTGTGAGAAGTTCAGCTTTATAGGATGAGCTTGGATCTTTAGTTTAACTTTTCTTTTGATTTGCGTGCCACTGTCTGCTTGTCCATTTCACAAATACATAGTTCTCAATGCCTGTAGCAATGAATCAGCCCCACAGACCTAACTGGATTAACAAAAACAAAAAACAACAAAAAAAACTTTTTCCAGCTCACCTTAAAGGAAGAAGGCTTTGATGAGAATGCAATCTCTTTTGCCAATAAAATGCCTGCTCAGCTTACATCTTACATGTTGTCTTGCCATCCTTCACTATCCAGTATCAAATTTGCTTGCAAGCACTTTTCAGCAGACATCATGTCTTTATCCCTGTAGATGCTCCAACATCTTCTCTGCAGACTCATAAAGAAACAAAGAAAAACAGTCACACACATCCATCGACTAACCTGGCATAAGTACTAGTAACTGCAGACAAATCTTGCATGTTATTAGACTCACGTATAATCCAAGAAAACAACATATTGAGGGTAAAAATGCACTCCTTCAGAGGAGCCTGATTTCAGGCTGTTGAGCAATCACTTTCTGGGTCCCCAGCATGGCCCCTTTTTGTTGGCAGGACTTTGTCCTTGCATTCCTTCCTGCAACCATCCCTTCTGTCTGGCACTTTGAATCAGGGTCTTCCCATGACCATGGTGTGAAGCAGGCAAAATGGCTTATCTGCAAAGTAAAAAAAAAAAAAAAGCTGCAGGGGAAAGTTTTAACATGCTTCAGTTCCACCTACAGATTTGGCTTTTGGCACTCAATGTGTCACTCAGATACTTGCGGCTGCGCTCGGACCAGCCAGCAGCTGCTGCAGGCAGCACAGAGCCACGCGGCAAAAGGATGGATGTATTCCCTGCCAGTTTTTACAGCTATTATGTTAAAACTACCATGGTGTGACTGGTTCAAAAGTGCACCCAGTATGGCTAAGTAGGCCAGTCAATCCACATCAGGTGAAACCTTAGCCTCCCTGAAGTCAGGGAAATATTGCCTGTGATGGGTACAGAGTTTCACCCACTCTCTCCAGCAGCGGGAAGTACACTGACCGACTGCATGCATTTAGAGCTAGGTATTTCCATTTAGCCATGGCAAGCAGGGCATACTCCACCTAAATGCCCAGGCAGGGATTGTAATTCAGTTATTACTTCTTTCTGTTTTCCACCTTGACCAGAATTAAACTGTAGTATCGCTTTGCAAGGTGGAGCAAGTTTTCTCTTCCTCTTCCTTCCGTGCAATACGGAAATTTCAGCCTTGATCATTTGGCTTTGAAGGACTCAAGGGCAGAGTGTGTGGGATGTGACATTTACCAGGATTCCTGTTTTATTCTTTGTTCAACGCGCAGAGCCAGGTGAGAATTTTGCTTTCCAATTTTGACAAACTCTGTCCATCACACACCCACGCAGAATACGGGGAAAAGAAAAACTACCTACATTCACCATGGGAGAAGGATTATGCCATATGGGCTGGATGCAGGATTGAGAACAAGGCTTTGACTTTCTAAACCGTATTCTGACATGGTTTCTTCCTGAAGTGCAGGTAAGACATTTAACTAACCTCTCCATTTGTATACAGGAGATAATAATTGTTGGGTTTATATTTTATCTGTTTCTATAACACCTGTATGCACCATCCACACCGCAGTTTTGTCCCAACAATATTTCCCTATATCATATAGTTACTGTGAGGATTAATTGAATTTCCTGAAGAAGCCCTATACGAGTGCTAAGTATCTCTATTGCTAGGTTTTCCCTGCTTGCACCTCCATCTCCAACAAAAGCTGAACATATACTCCATGCTCAGAAGGCAATACTGCAAAAACAGATGAGTCTGCTCTTTGCTCTGGGGCACAGCAAATGCAGATCAGCCAAGCCAAGGGTCTTGCCACAGAGAACAACCAGTGTTTGTTCACCAGTGCTGAAATCTAAGGAAGAGCAGAAGTTTCACAGGAACAGTGGTGCACAAAGACAGATGAGTTTGTAGAGTTCCGATAGAGGAAGGCACTGCCAGTGTCTAAGCATGTGTCTAACTGCCTTCCTTAATCCATGCCTAGGGACAGACTCTGATACTTTCTCACACAAGTAGCCCTGCAGTACACAAACTCATACAGGTTGACACTTTCCATCCATCCACACACTTACATGCATACATGCTCGTGCTGATTTTATACATCCTGTGTCTGTGCATGAACTGTGAAGTTGCAGGAGGGGCTGACAGCAGGGTTTCCCAATGCTTGTTATGACAAACACCCTGCTATCCATAGCCTGTAACTTTGCCAAATTTCTCCTGTCTAGCTCCAGCTGAAATATAGTGCCAACTATATACCACAAGCCAAATGCTTTTTGGAAAACCTTTACAGTGAAGCATTTCGGACAGTTCAGTGATCTGAATCAGGC
The DNA here is from genome assembly GCA_013399115.1 of Anseranas semipalmata. Lineage (NCBI taxonomy): Eukaryota > Metazoa > Chordata > Aves > Anseriformes > Anseranatidae > Anseranas > Anseranas semipalmata. The sequence goes on along the minus strand of VXAA01005484.1, from coordinate 21,809 downwards.
AAAAAAAAAAATGCACTGGTATGTCTATGCTGAAAAAATGAAAATCTGGGTAACCTGCTAGTAGAGATGCTCTTATCAGTCCCATAATTTGCTGCAGGAATTTAAGCTTGACTGGATGATGTGGACCTTTATTTTAAGGGTGCTTTTGTTATCCCCATGAAAAACTGACCACAGTTGTCTTAGTGACTGGTCTCTGAAGAACCCTACTTTGCAGTGGAAAATCTGGAAAATCTTCAGATCTAAAAGCTGCGTAAGGAGCAGGGGAAATCCTGCTCGGTCTCCCAGTCTCCTGCAGGTGATGAGCCAGGCCAGCCTAACCATGAGACTTTGCCATGATTTTCATGTTCTTCCTTGAGGCCAGGGCAGGATGGAAGCATTCATCTTGGGCCAAAAGCGCAGCAGAAGGAAGCTGGGTTTCACAAGCATAAAATGATTTGTCCTTTTTACAGGCATGGACTGGGGTGGGCTTACAAGGGCCCCATAGCTCTGGCTTGCCTTTTGCCCCACTTGGGCCAAACTTCAGGGCCAAGAAGCAGAAGCCAGGATCAGAAAAAGACAGATGGAGTGCAACCCTCCATCTCCTTCAGGGAAATGGGCACTGCTGCAAAACTCCCCTTCCCAGCCCCTGTGTCCTGCTGGTTCAGCTGTGGGAACTGACTTGAGGATGAGGGGGGGCCTCAAGCCCATGGGAGCCCTACTTTTCAACCCTGGCATGGTGGGGGCTCCACCAACTTGCAGAGCCTTTCCTCCCTCCCTCCCTCTCACCATGCCCTGAAGAGTAGGCCACAGCCTCATTGCTGCAGGCTCAACAAGACCTGCTGCTCGGTTGCAGGCCTCACAAAAGAAAAGTCATGTTTATTTCTGTTTAAAAAATGAAATTTTAAGAATTTTCTTATATGTAGCAACTCAAGTGTTCCTTCTTCCACCGTGGGTTTTGATTAGCATCAGCGTTTATTCATAATTTCGCTTTTCCAGTGTATAAACAGTAGCCTAAGTGCTTTCCTGAGTCAAGACTAAGTAGACACAGGGCAACACTCCTTTCAGATTTAATACAGGTATATTTAATTCAGACTTGCTGTGACAGTCCTACCCCGAACAGAAAACATCAGACAGCTCTGTGGAGGTTTACCAGAGTGCTTCTGACCACTGAGCCCAGGTGTCATTCAGCATCCCTCTACCTACAGATTGGGATCCTACACAACCCAGTGTAGATCTCCGTGAAAACTACTAAGGGGCATGTATGATGTCCACAGTTTGTGGTAACATAAGATTAATATTAAATAGCAGCTTATTCTGTTCACACATCAACCCTTACAGACACACCTCTGGAAGCAAGACTATGAGGTGGCTCTTTCCCAGCCACCAGATTGTACTGCGGGTTTCCCAAGGACGCCTGCTCCTCCACCCACCACTATAGGCACTGCCCAGTCTGCGTGTGCCCACACCCACCTGGGCGTGCTCCTGCTGCTGCGGGTGTTCAGCTCACGGGATCAGACCAGAGCTAGACCGAAATGTACACCCACATGCCTACAGTGTGAATGTCACGTCCTCCACACTAACCATTGCACTCTGCAGAGCAACTTGAATTGCATCACACTATCTGATAACATAGCCAATGTTTTTAAGCTGTAGAAAAGCAACTATAAACAATAGATAACCAGGCTGATCTGGTGACTTTCCAAGCAAATGCACATTTTTGCCAAAAATTTTCAAGATTTGTGTTTTTCAGAGATCTTTTCATCAGGATATATAGGGCAATTCCCTAAATAACTCTTTGATTTGTGTATTTGTTTTAAAAGGGGCTTTTTTTTAGTGCTCAGCTGGCTTCAATCAAGAGGTTTGAAAAATCCTCCAAATTCAAAACTTTCAAGATGCGTGCATCCACCCGTACTGTAACATCTANAAAAAAAAAAAAAAAATCCTGCTAATATTCTAATAATCCTAACACAGCATTTTCATGCTCTAGCACATCTGCTTCCCCAAAAATGCTTTGCATTTTCTTCTGATTGTGTTTCTACATCTAAACAAAACTAAAATAAATTTTACAATTCCCATTCAACACTGTTGAGTTCCTCACAGAGAAGACAAACGATTATTATGATTGGGAACACCATGATATGCAAGAAGCATTTAGAGAATCAGAAGACATTAACTCACTTGTGGTCTGTCTTTTGTTATGGTGAAAACATGGAGAGGATGCCAGTTACTGAGATTTTTCTCCAGAAGATTACAGCTTTCTCTTAGCGGCAATATTTTCATTCAACATTCTTGTATTTTTTCAGCTAAGTTATTTTATATCCAACTACATGGATTCAACATAATTCTGTTTTACACCCCAATAACACTAATGAGGGGAGATTTAAATGAAGCTTTTACTGCTTCCCACATAGTTCCCCACAATAGTTCATAGTAAATAGTATCCCTGACGAACAGTTGACAACAGATAATCTTTGTCTTCCTGAGACAAGAAGCAAAGATTTTTCTTCCATTTATATTAAAGCTATGAGAAAGTATGATTTATGTGCTCAAATACAGAACTCACGATACTACTTGTTTAGTTATTTCCTAGTCAATAGATCCATAGTCTCCTGGGCTGCTGAGTATCACTATGTTTAAAGCTTGAGAAAGTAAAGTCCTGTTGAATAAAGAGATAAAATACCCCCACTCTGTAAGGAAAATTTTGCTCAGAGGCAACACTAAAATACTGTTGCATGTCTTAGAGGTAAAGCCTAACAGTCTGAATTACAAACCCTACTGCAGTGTCTGACAGATTCATAGCTTCTTCTCCCTTTTGCTTGCCTACTGTACTTGCCAGTTCCTGGAAAATAGTTGTCTATGTCACTTCTTGTATACAAACAATATCTCCCTTGAGTTTTAACTGCTACACAAATAAAAATATGACACGAAGGACAGAGGATAATTTTGGCCTGCTGGCATTTTTTGTGTCTGTGGGTTAAAGAAAGTTAATAAGAGAGTTTACTGTGTATACCACTTGCACACTAAAAATGTTCCTCAAGAGGTTAAAAGTTCAAAGTTGAGTCAAAGTCTGCACTGCCTCCGCTCTTCCCTTTTAATTATCTGAGGTCAGGAAGTTAATAATACCAGAAATCCCCAGTAGAGACCTCTTGCTCAGTGTATGAACTTTAAACTTGTTCAGTTTTTTTCAAAGGGTAAAAAGTTCAGTGAAAACACAGTGGATTTTCCCTCTGGTCTCCACCAATTCAACCTCAAGGGTTAAAAGTTGAACTGTAAAAGAGAAACCCTTGTTCTCTTAGCTACATTTAAAGAGTTCACTTATTAAAAGGTAAAGATTTCAAACAGCAGCTAAAGTCCAAAGTTATTCTTTTCCATAATGATGAAAATATCGCAATAAAAGAAAGTCCTTTGATCTGTTATCACTTCTCTCAAAAGCAACTGTCAAAACTTATTTTTCTCTTTATTTTGAACTTTGGACGAGTAATGGAGTCACATGGGTCCCTAAGGCCACATGTATCTGTTAAACAGCAACATGCTGCATTTCTGAATTTGTCCTATATTTTTCATCCAGACAATATCTTTTCCCTGCTGAAACATTTACGGCAGATGTTTCTCCACCAAGACTTTTTACACAGTTTATTTAACACAAGCTCAGGTTTACCAGTTCTGCCAATGGTGAAAGTGTCAAGTATAGGTGTTTTCATTATTTTCATTCGCTAAAGAAGAAGATCCTCATGCTGACCTTTTAGCAACTATGCCAGTGAAAATATACAAAACAGAGGTAATTAAAATATATCAGTTTTATATAACACTGTGTGGGTTTGTGCTGTCAGAGCTCCATGAGGGATATTCAATAGGTGTGAAGAGACTGATACTAATAGGTGTGTGTCAAAAGGTTTCTGAAAAGAGGAAAAGCCAATGAAAATGTTACTTTTGTTTTTAGTATTTGCCCCATGTCTAAGGGCCAGGATAAGCTTTTATGAAACTCAAATAGGAAATGTCCTTGGCTTGAAAGATAACAGATTGCTATGCATGAATTTGGGACAACTGCAGTCTTAAAAAAAAAAAAATCTAATTTGGGCTGTCATTAGGGAATTTCTCATCATGTGAGTTTCAGATTACTATGGTGTGAGTGGTCTTTTCATTGAAGATCAGTTTATTAACATTCAAAGACTCAACGGAACGGTTTGGTCCTGCTTCATTTATAAAGAAGATGAAGCTCAGCATTTCAGTATTGCTGTATACACAAGCAAAAACCTCTCATTGTGCCTGAAAGTGTTGCTCTGACCGATACCTCTGACTATGATCTTTGATACAAACCTCAGCAAAATCCAGATGAGCTCTCACTTCAGTTTTCTTTAGATCCAACCATCTCACTCTCAGAACATTACTGAAGATTTTTTTCTTCCTCCTGCTCATCTTGCTCTACTGAACCCACACTTTGGAGCATGATTCAGTTTTGAGAAATGCAGTTTTAAATTCATTCAGGTCTTAAATTTCTTTTGCCTGGATGTAACATACACTTTGCCTTTCTTATAGAATAATGTCCACTACTGTGTCTATAAAATAACTAGCACTTTACAGTCTACCTGCAAATATTCCCTATTAAGAAGCTTGTCCTAAACTACCCTTTTGATTTGAGTTCTACAGACTTTGCATGACCTTATGTTCCATTTAATCTATCATTCATCAAGTATTTCTACAACCATCTTTTCTTTATCATTTTGGTCACTTTTTTTACACTGTCAGGTGAGGACTACAGCATATACAAGTTTTCTTTAAATATTCTGAGAGACATTTTCTGCCTCTTTTACGTGGTCAGCAATTGACTATGATACATGGGCTGTTTCAAGTTCATTTCAGTAGAGCAGGTTTACTATTTTGGCAGAACTACTTTACTAGGTTGAGAGGTCCTGAAGTTCAGCTAGTGATAGTGACCTTACAAGAGGGTCTATTTGGGCCAGCTCTGCCATATTTATATCAGTCTCTCCAAAGGGGGTGCTGGGCATTAAGAACAGAAGTATATGTAGAAGTCATTTTGCCAAATGTATATGCCATGCAACTGGCTCTGCATGACCTCCTCAGGAAGCTCCGTTCAAACCCCAAATTTCAAATTAATACCAGATTCTGTAGGTTGCAAGCCATCCAGATGGAGGAAGGGATGACTGAATCTGATTATGAAGCCATTTACGAAGCTTGCAATAGGTAGTATAGCATAATTTTTTATCAGAAGAGTTCTCTTTTGGACATAATTGTCATTTTACTCAACTAATTATAATTATGCTTAATACGAAAAGAAAGGCAGACTGTTCAATACAGCTGACATTAACAATATTTGTGCAAAGCATGACTGTTTCACAAATACAGTCTGAGTTCAAGTGATTCCAGGGCCAAATTGAATACCTGGCAATCAAACCTCAGCAAATTATCATTTTAAAAGAAGCACACTTTTTCAGCTTCAGTGCGACAAGAGCCATTATAGTTCACTTTTGCTGCTGTCTCCACATATGCCCTTTGCTTTTAACTATAGCTGTTCCATGTCTTAGCTCCACCTTTCTACAGGCTAACTCAAACAGGCTTTTGCTGTGTCTTAACCTGTAGGCTAAAAAATTAAGTTGTTATTTTTCTTTAGGGTAAAATAAACTTCATGGGCAAAGTAGCTAACAAATACTGTATTCTCTTGAAGTCTTCTTCTTCTTTTTTTTTTTNAAATTTTTTTTTTTTTTTTTTTTTTTTTTTTTTTTCCCCTGGTAATGCAATTGCAGCCACGGAGTTCAAAACCAGTATTACAAATAGTTTCTTTACTCATCTCTGCTATCATCTCATCCCCTTCATGCACATGTAACCCATACAAAAACACTTCTGAGTGCAAAATTCAGCCTCTAACCAACAGGATAGTAGTGCTTTCTAGAATAAGAGCTCTGAACCCCAAACACCATCAAGCTGCACTGGGAAGAGCAGCGGATTAGGCTTCCCACCTGCTGTCTTATCTGGCAAAACGTTCAAGTTTTTCTACTCCCCTATTGTCTCAATCTATAGCCCTGTGTATTAATATACTATGCAGCAGTTTGAAGTAAAACAAACAGCAATAAACTGTGGTAGCTTATATGCCATCACACATGCAGATCTGTAGCCTCTGCATCAGGGGTGATGACCTCCCACTGAGGAATGGGGAAGGGTGGAAAGCTCTGAAATTTCACTAAAATGAGTCACCAGCACTTGTGAGAAGTGCCCTGAATGACACAATGTACTTGGGGGTGAGGGAAGCTTGGTTTTGGATATTTTCATCATTTCTGCACTTTGTCAAGACTCTACAATTTGTTTAATCTGCAATCCATACTTTTAATTCTCTGCCTAGCCATTATGCACCGCTTGTGCCCTTTTAATGTAAACTTAACTGACAAAGCTCTGTCCCTTGCCCTGCAGGAACATACTGCCACACTAGAAACTAGGAAAAATCAAAGTAATTTGAATGGCTTTCCTACAGAGAAAGATCTTCTGGAGAAGCTGCTCCATATTCTGACGTATTCTGTATGAGGAGAGAAGAAAAGAACGCATATTCAATCACCATACATTACAAAAATTCACCCACAGCTAACACACAATCTGATAGTATAGCCCGTAAGTTTAGTTCTAACGGGTTCCTTTGAGCAAATGGACCTTTCCTCATAATGTTGCCCCTGCTTATCTAAAATGGAAACAGACAAGAAAAATAGTTGGATGACAGCTGCTCACAGTACATTTCAGATAAAACTTGTAACAACAACAACAAAAAAAACAGTCACAAGGCAGCGAACAGCACACTGCTATCTACAGACAGCTCTAACAAGAGCTTCGGGATCTAATTATTACATTATTGTAGCATTTTCACTGCTAGTATTTTACTAGACTGGACCCACCTAATGAAAGGATAATGTATCTTGTGAGTTGATGATCAGATTATCTATCTGACAGCTGCAGACAAAGGTGATGTGAAAAATTAGAGCCTCCCCTGCACCTGAATCCTTCTACAGGTAATTCATTTGCAACCTCTGTAGCCAAAAACAACAGATCTTATAGGATTAAGTTAATATTAATTCAATGACTGACTAATTTAGAGGAGAGAAATCTCCTCTTCCCTTATGAGGTCAAACTCTGAGCTCAGAATCAGGTATGCTGACCACCATTAGGCCCATGGTTACACCTGCCAAAATTATGTCTCATGCAACCAAGAGGAAGGAAAGGAATAAAAGAGGAATAAAATGAGTTTTCAAGTAATCCCTGAAGACCCAGAGTCCTGAAGTGCTGAGACTTTTGTTCTTTCAAGAATAGCAACAAAGGGGAATTCTTCAGGGTGTAAATTCTTCTGGTGTCTGAAGCAAGCTTTGCAAACGAAAACACATGGCACATCCCTTTTCCCCCATGCAGGGAACATGCATGTAGGGAACAACTTGGTCCAGTTTGGAACGTATTGGACATTGAAACACAGTTGTTTCTAAAGACATAGCTGAATTAGAAGACCTCAATTAAAGCAGAAGGATGAGCACAAACAATACCAAAATGGTTATGTACTGTTGTCAGAATCAACTGTGAGATGAGTAGTCTTAAAACAAGTCTTTCAAAAAAAACAACAACAACAACAACAACAACAACAACAACAACACACAAATTAACTTAAGCACACAGCTTTTGCAGCTAACTTGTGTGTTAGTTCCCATTCCTTTTACAGACAAAGAACATTGAAGGTCATTACAGCAAAGAGCTTTGGGCAAATTTCTCAAAGAAGTTCACAACACCTCATGAAGACAATTCACTTCCATAAATTATTAGGTGATAACTAGTATGAACATTGAAAAGATTTGGGCAGCACCCAGTGGAAGAGAAAATCTGCTTCGAACTATCCAAAAATATGAGCAAGCCATGTAGAAATAATTAATCATATGCAATCCACTACAATTAAAAGTGTATTCTTAAATAGCTTCTTGATTGAGAACAAATGCCTCATTAATCTGGAACATACCAACTTAGGAACACAAGAAATGTCAAGTAGAGAATGATGACTGACATGACATGGGACTCCACATGCTGAACGTGCTCCATCTCAAAGGCTCACAGAGAACAATCAACACAGAGGTCAATGGATGTGGTGAGTTTGAAAAAAATCCACTGACATTTGATTTTTTTTTAAAGTCATATTATTTTATTGTAGAGCATTAAATATTACAGGAGCTCTAAAGTGGTCACATTATCATCCCATCTGCTGTCTTTTTCAAATGTACCTTCTACCTTGATGTTCCTCTGGGAACGTATCTACTGTTATTATTAAAAAAAAAACAAAACTGTATTACTGCAGCTGCATCGTACTGTATGTCCACATAATACTTTCTAGGCAAATATGAGCTTACTCTGTCCATGATACAAGTGACTTAAGAGCGGTACAGTCACACCACAACAATTCCAAACCTAGTGCCACGCATCTTACCTCTCAGAGGGGTGTTCTGTCCAGGGCTTGGTATTATGTTATTCAGGAGGCCAGTAGGTTGCTCAGCAGAAGGCAAGCTCTTGGAAAGCTCTAGAAAGATTGAAACATATGCTTTAAAAAGGCTTCACCTTTCAACTTATTTATAAAATTTCACTGCTGATTTTCAGAGGCCATACTTCAGACTTCAACATAAAAATCTTTCACTGTTACAACATTGCAGTTTAAAGAGGAAATTTCAGCAGTATCTTTACACTAGAATCTCTGGTGCAAATGCAATTACAAATAGCATAAAAGTGTTTTTCCTTAAAGATTTAATTTTGTTGGTAGATTTCATTCAGTGACTCAGAACTGTCTATGGTGGCACAAAATCTTTTGAGGTCTACACTGCACTACCACCAGCAGGGCTTGGCAACAGCTGTATCAGCAGACCTCTTTCAGCTGTGAATTCAGCCTTAGGCAATTAGACCATTTGGTCTCTACAGCACCGTTTGAAATGAAGAGGGTTTATAGAGCTGCTTTGCAGCTTTGTAAGTTCGGTTAGCCTCTCCTTGTACCTACTCTCATCTCCTTTCTTTCTTCTCCGTTTTCTTCTACTTCCACCAACACCCCCATTTCTTCTCCATTTTCATGTCTTCTCACAGGCAGTTCTGCCTTCAAAACATCAGGAAGCACGTCTGTTACTGTGAGGGTGGCCAAGCACCGGCACAGGCTGCCCAGAGAGGTTGTGGGCGCCTCCCACCCTGGAGACAGTCGAAGGCCTTCTGGATGTGATTTTGGGCAGCCCACTCCAGGTGGCCTTGTTTGAGTGGTGCGGGTGCACCAGGTGACCTCCAGAGGCTGATGTGTCAGTGGAGCTGCCTGTTGTTGCTCCTGTTGTGCAATGGGACTGGTGAGAGTCAGTCACAGTCTTCTGGGAACAGATGGTACCCGGCCACCCTTGTGTCTGTATCAGAGCCACCAAACCTGCAGTCCAGGCTCTCCAAATCTTGTACATATGCAAACAGTAACCATGACCATGCATTACAGGGACTGACAAAACGTAGTTCTGATGTCACCCAGGCATCTAATTTCTACTTGATTCATGCTTGAAGTCAGCCCTATGGCATCTGCAGCTCCCATGTCAAAACTGCTTCACATTGCAGTCAAGTGCTGGTGCCCGGTAACAGCCCTTGCTGTCTCACTTTGTATCTCCAGCTCCTGTGGGGTTCCCATGCTTGTATCTCTAAGCTTCTGAGAAGGTTCTTGCAGCTCTTGGACATGAGAAGACCTATCATATCCCACATGATATCTCTAAAACAATGACAAATTTTGTCTTACTTTAATCTGTGATACAAAACATAATTGCTCTCATTGCTTCAGATATAAATATGATTTCTTTAATTGTTTTGTGGTAAATTATAAAGGTGAAGAGAACATCTCCTGGGTGAATGTTGCAGAACTAAATAGAGAGACAGGCAAAAGCCATCTGGACTTAGAATCATAGACTATCCCGAGTTGGAAGGGACCCATGAGGATCATCAAGTCCAACTCCTAGCTCCACACAGAACCACCCAAAAATCAAACCTTATGTCTGAGAGCATTTTCCAAACGTTCTTGAATTCTGGCAGGCTTGGTGCTGTAACCAGTTCCCTGGGAAGCCTGTTCCAGTGCCTGACCACCCTTTTAGTGAAGAACCTTTTCCTAGTACCCAACCTGAACCTCCGCTGATGCAGCTTCATGCTGTTTACTTGTGTCCTGTTGCTGGTCACTAGAGAGAAGAAATCAGCACCTCTCCCTCTGCTCCACATTGTGAGGAAGTTATAGACTGTGTCAAAGCCACCGCTCAGCATTCTCTTCTCTAAGCTGAACAAAACCAAGTGACCTCAGCTGCTCCTCATAAGTTTTCCCCTCTAGACCCTTCACCATCTTCATAGCCCTCATTTGGACACTCTCTCTAGTAGTTTTGTATCCTCCTCAAGGGAGTCAACAGCTCCTCCTAATTTAGAATTATCTGCAAACTTACTTAGTATGAATTCAAGTCCTATATCCAGATCATTTATGAAAACATAGGGTGTGCTCAGCACCCTATGCCCACGTTCCCCCACAAAGTGCTACGCAGACACTCAAGGACAGAGTGTTTGTTCACACAAGCAATTTATTGGCAGATGTGCGTAGGCTGAAGCTCCTGGAGGGAACGGACCCTATCCAAGAGTTTGGGTGGTCGCTGCCTGCCTGCTAACAGCTGTCTCTGTTGCAAACCTCCACACAACATCTCCCCAAAGTATGGTTTGGCTGTGGAGATGATGTGTGGGAGCAATTTCGACTGCCTGTTGAGCAGTATCCTCTGTGTGTCCGCTGTGCTCAGTCCTTTGANCTTCATAGCCCTCATTTGGACACTCTCTCTAGTAGTTTTGTATCCTCCTCAAGGGAGTCAACAGCTCCTCCTAATTTAGAATTATCTGCAAACTTACTTAGTATGAATTCAAGTCCTATATCCAGATCATTTATGAAAACATAGGGTGTGCTCAGCACCCTATGCCCACGTTCCCCCACAAAGTGCTACGCAGACACTCAAGGACAGAGTGTTTGTTCACACAAGCAATTTATTGGCAGATGTGCGTAGGCTGAAGCTCCTGGAGGGAACGGACCCTATCCAAGAGTTTGGGTGGTCGCTGCCTGCCTGCTAACAGCTGTCTCTGTTGCAAACCTCCACACAACATCTCCCCAAAGTATGGTTTGGCTGTGGAGATGATGTGCGGGAGCAATTTCGACTGCCTGTTGAGCAGTATCCTCTGTGTGTCCGCTGTGCTCAGTCCTTTGACACCAGCACCCAGGGGGTGTCTGGGACAGGCAGGTTCTCCACCTTGGTCCTTGT
>VXAA01005483.1:552506-586204 GCA_013399115.1 Anseranas semipalmata | reverse complement strand
AAAAGAAAAGAAAAGAAAAGAAAAGAAAAGAAAAGAAAAGAAAAGAAAAGAAAAGAAAAGGCTGGGTGCTGTTTCTCGTTTCCCTGGGACGCACCCGCAGGGCCCCCTGCTGGGATGCTGGTGCAGGCCCTGAGGACCCCGGTCCCGGTCCTGCTCCCGGTGCCGGTGGGGGCGGCTCGGGGCAGCCCCGCTCGCTGCCGGACCGCCCGGGCCCGCCGCGCCGCCACCACCTCGGGATGAGGAGGCGAAAAGCCCGCAGGTGGGCCTGGGGCTGCGCCGGAGCGGAGCAGCGAGCAGTGGTGGGCTTGTGGTTAGTGCCTCGTGTGGTGGCCGCAGTGATTTTCTGTACGCTTGCATTACTTATTCTCCTTGAAAAGTAACAAGAAAGGGCAAGTTCGGCTTATTGTTTCCTCACCCCTGTACTGGCAACTGCAAATCACTTCCAGCATGGATAAATTATGCGGGGGGAGGAAGGAAGGGAGGCTGAGGGAGTTGTGCGATGCAATACACTTCGTATGATTTGCAATGTAGATTTTGTCGTATTGATTACTGCGCAATCCGGGAGGGGGGGGTCAGTTGGCAGGTCTCCGACTCCAAATATTTCCAAACTGATTATACATGGTATTAATCAAGGTCAAAGAAACCTCATTTGGCCAGTATAAATGAAAACATAGGGTACGTGTTAACTAAAAATCACTTCAGCAAGGAAAATTGAGATGCATTACAATTGGGCGCCGAGCAGTTTGCAATGCGTGGGTTTCAGCTGCCACCTACTGGGCAAATGTGATTGAAGGCAAGGACAAGGCACACCTCCTCCTGGGCTTGCTTCCTCCCCTCTTCCTCCCTCTGCAGTGGTTCAAGCTGAGGAAAGCTTTTAAGCACGTTTCACTTTGGCTTCAGAAGTGTAGAGGATCTGTGCAGTACTCGAGCGCCTTGCTTTGCAGAGCTGGGGGCCAGAATTGCCTGTGACAGCATATTAAAGATTTAATGTAAAAATACTTGCACAAAGTTCTCTCTGAACACTAAAGAGAAAGGCATTTTGGAATGTAAGATAAGTACAGCTCAGAGCAGAAGCATGCTCCTGAGCAGGAAAAAAAAAAAAAAAAGATCATCTTATAGAATCTATTGTGCAGTAAGGCCAAAGAATCGCTGAAAGTCATGGCACTATCCAAACCCAAAAGCAAGCCTGAAGGAAAACACTGATGCATCCCAAATTCAGTTCATTGCATGAGTGCTGGAAGCACCCTGCAGCCAGTGGGACTCTTTATGTGCATTTCACAGGCTTTGGGCTGGGGTCTGGGTGCCCTGCCTGGTTTCTCTGAGCATCTTTCACATTCCGTGACTCTGAGTTTGTTTTCCAATGACTCTGTCTCAGCTTCATTGCAACCAGAAAGTCTCAATCCATGAACTAAAGCACAGGGCCCAGCCAGCGGCAGCTCTCAGCACACAGCCCTGATTCGAACAAGTGGCTCCCCTCAGGGCACGGCCGAAGCACCACTGGCTGCTTGCATTCTGGGTGAGGAAAAACCCAGAGTATTCTGCAAATTCAGCAGTCTTTTGTGAGCTACAGCTTGGGTTTTCAGGCCCCTTCTCCATTTCTTTGATCTGCTACAAAGCAAAACTAACATGCAGTTTAAATTAATTTATCTTCTGTTGCATCAACATATGCCACATATGGTCATTCCTCTCTCCCACCCATCTCCCATGGCTGTAGACTTACAAACAATCAGATTTTTCTGTTGGTTTCTTTTCAGTGATGGCTTATTTTAATAGGACCGGTGGGAATTGGTCTAGTTAATGAGAGAAGCTTTTAAACTTTTTGTAAATAAATCTTATTCCAAGCTGTGAGGAAAAGGCAAAATCTAAAAGAAAAAAAAAATATGTACCCCCTTAAAATGAACAAAAAATCAAAATGGCATGGGCGGATGCAAGGTGCAGACCATTTTATTGGGGTAATTTTGAATGTATCATTTTCTAAGTTTCATAATATGCTGCCATTAACCTATAGTTTCAAATAAAATTACTTTGAAACATAAGATCGGGTTCTCTCCATTTTGAAAATACTATATGGATATCACGGCAATTTTGAAAAACACTTTGAGCACTTTTTAAGGTGAGGCAGTGGTTTCAACTAACCCTTTTCTACATGAAGTCTTGGGTTTGAAAAAATCTCTTTTTTGATAAAGAAGTTTATGAAATAGTTCCCAAACCACTCCACTTCTTAACTTTAGTAACTGCTGTTTTTTTTTTCATCAAATCAGAATAAAAGAGCAAGCCCATCAAATCAGCAACTTCCTGAGCCTGTATTTGACAAATCCAGAAATCCAGCTCTGTCCCAAAATATAATCAGTGTTGCATAATCTACAGTAAGTGCACCAGATAAAGACAAATCGGCACCTGTCAACTAATGAGGAAGGGTTATCATTAAATTATCCTAGAGTACCAGTTCTTTCTTCTTTCCTCAAAAACCACTGCTAAAAACCTGCTTTAAATGCCTGCTTTAAAAGCCTGCTGTTACAAAGTGTAACTTCCCATGCTAAAAACCCTATTCAAATTCTTCCTCTAGAAGCACATTCTGACAAGAAAGCAGTAAAACTGCATGTATCAGGACAACTAAAAATACTCAATGCCCGCAGTTAAGGAAAGGGCTGGTTGTGGCTCGGATGGTGCCGTATGCGGACGAAGCAGGAGCGGCCCTGGCGAGGGCCTGCCCTGTCCTTGGCTCAAGCCCATGGGAGCTCTGGCCCAGGCCTGCAGGTCGGGCCCTGACTGGGATGGGGCCCTTCTGCTTGGCAGCTTTGCTCTCCTGTCAGGCAACGTTGCCCCCAGGCAGTCACCCAACCCAGTCATTTTTCACCTTACCCCATCACCTTTATTTTCATCTTTATCGTTCCACAGCACTTTCCCTGTTTCCCTCTCCACAGACTCCTTTTGGGCCCTGGTTTAGAGCCCAGATCCTGCATCCCCTGCTGTGCAATACCCCTGCGTGCTAGGAAACCTGTGCCCCACAACAGTCTTACTGCGCTGTGAAATATCCATCACTCCTGCTCCTACCACCACCATCGGTCACCATAGTCCTCCTGCTTCCCTGGTCTCCCCCTCTGTGCAAAGACCCCCCAGATTTGCTTATTCTGGGGTGGGTTACCATACTATGATTTCTGTGCAGCATTTGCTCTCACACTGGAAGAGAGGTGCCTTTTCACTCACAAATATGTAGAAACACCAACAAGAAGCAAAGCTCAGAATCTCAGAAGCATTAAAACATTTAATTTTAATGGAAATTAATGACAGTAAAGTACCTACATAGGACTCAGGGCCTGAACACACAGATTTCAGTGGGAAATCAAGGCCCTAACTGTGACTTTAATGCCCAATGACCTTAACTCCCAGTTTTTCAGAAGTTAGAAACAAATACTGAATGTAGAGTTTTTTGAAACACAGTTCAGTTGTTTCAGAATGCATTCCTGGGATTCATGTCTCTTGAATGAATAGGATGTTAACTGAAAGTTATGTGAGCATTCATAAGGAACAATGCTTGTAATATGTTTAATTTCTTTTGCCTCCACAGGAAAAAAAAAAAGAAAGAAAAAAAAAGATTGTTATTTTTCCTACATAACTAATTCACGGATATTCTTGGAGGTGGAATTATTGGCAATGTGGAATGTTCTGTTACTAAGCACAGACAGAAAACAGTTTCCACATATCTGAGCAGATTCATGGCCATCTTTGTTGCTATTTCCTAGCTACCAGATATTCCCATTACTTTCTCTCCCAAACTTGGAGTCATCAGCTCCGAAGTGTCACAAAGAAGTGTGTATTTGCTGGGAACTGGGAAGCAAAGAAGGGTACTAGGACTGGAAATCAGTAGCTCAGCAGTTATTGAGTATCAGGGATGGGGGAGATGGGGAGTCACAGGCAGAACTCGTGAACCTGTACCTCAGGAAGTTTCTTTCATTGCCTGCTCAACCGTAAGGAGCGGGAACAAAAGCAGATGCCAGTCCCACCAACAAACCCCACGGAAAGGGATGTTAGCAAAATATTCAGGTGCAGAACCAACTGCAGATCTAGAGGAAGGTGCTGTGCAGAATTTTGCTGTTTGCTTTAATACAGCCTTGGCTAAAGCAGCACTGTCAATTTAGACTAAGCTAAGTAATCCAGAGGTCTAAAGGGGGGCAGAAACTATGGCTGGCTTAGAGCGTAAATCTCTCCAGCTGCAGGAAATATGATCAGCACTAATCACTTAATCATGTTCAAGTGGAGTAAGTGGTCACTGCGGGTTTGCCCAAATATGTATACAAAGCAGGCTTATTTTGAATGAAATCTTCTTTATAAGCACAGTAGTTGTCTCCTGCATGTTTTAAATTTTTAGGAGCTTCCCTCAATTCCTTTCACTTCCTTTAGCTTCCCAGTGAAAATGATGAGATGACTGCCCATGTTTCCTACTTGTCTGGAGCTGTCAGAGGGAGAAAGGACTGATTTAATAACTTAATGCTACAGAAATGTTGTTTTCTGCCCAAGCAACAATCCAATTCCAAAGTTCTCTGAGATTTGATTCACGCTGTTTACAAAACTGTGGTTCTGTGACCTTTGCTTATCATTGCAATCATAAATAACTGGCTGTGTCCCTCTGCTCCTTTTGGTTTCCTTTATCCACCCTCTGTCTCTTACTTCATCTCTAAATTGTATGTGCCAAGGACCAGAGACGAGCTTTCTGCAGTAGCCAGCTAACACTGCAGGCTTGTGGCTGAACTGGTAGCTGTTCTCTAATACAAATGATGAATATTCAGAACAGTAATAGCAAGTTGAAACTGAAATGCCCCTCCTGTGCCTCCCCACAAAACCATTGTGTCTTGAGTTATCCTAGCACATGGGCAAAGCAGAGGTCCAGCAATCCTACAGTTACATCTTTGTGTTCTGCTCCAGGCTACTCTGTTTACAAACAACAATAAGTGCTTTGCCAATGTGATGCTTGGAACTCAAGATGTGATTTAACCACCATTTTTACCAACTTTGAATGTGACATGCTTGAGTTCAATGGAACCAAAAATTAATATAGTAAGAAAAGCATAATCTGAAAATGTTATACCCTTGTATTGAAGTGGGCACCTTATGTGAAAGCAAAAATCCATATCATTGCATGGTACCATTATGTTCATATGGAAGAAATTCATAGGTGTTTAGTATGAGCAATCACGGAAAGTTTAAGGAAGTTTTTCATTGTGACAGGTTTAGCTCACAATTGGTTATGTAGTTATTTTTCAACTTGTGTGACAGAAAGAAAATTTTCTCTTTGTTCAGAAGAAAGATGTTTAAGTAATAATGAGATTTCTAATAAGCGTTTTTTAGTAAGCCCAATTACACACACAAAAAAAGGGGGCCAGAGGGTATTACAAAAGCCTTTCAACAAATGAAAACTACAGTCAGCACTAGTTTTATAGTCAAGCTACTGGCAAACGTCCATATCTAATAACAGCAACTCTCCCAACACTCCCCACCAAGAATTTTCTTTCCCTCCCACAATATCCCCATGTGCTTAAAGTAGCCATGACAATCCTTAAGCATGTCATGTAGCTAAAATATAAGACCCCAGTTAATGAACTATGCACCCCTAGTTCCGAATGGGAAAGTATTCCATATATGCTTAGATAACATCAGAAATAGACAAGTCATGGGAAAGGAACTTAAAAACTACATTAGCCTAAGAAATCTAAGATAAAAATCTAGCCCAGACCCCGAAGGAGCACAGGTCTTGGAGCCCTCCCACACGACCAGTTTATTTTGACATTCCCAGTGCTCAGAAGCAATTCAGTGCCTAACTGCTTACCTACTTAGCAGCATTTTTTCAGGCCTATCTCACCTTGCTGAAAATACTGGTATTGTGCGCTAGTTGCTGTTTGGGAGCATGGAGAAAAGTGGTAGAGGTTAGGATGTTTTTGATATATATAATCTCAAAGGAAGTGGATAACCTCAGCAGCTGAGCTCCTGTACTGGCCTCAACCTACTGTCCTCTGGTTTTGATAATTTCAAGGTAGAATTTCAAGACAGAAGGTTTCTGTAATGCACTTTCATCTGCCTTCTCCCTTTGGCTTACCAGAGCCCATATCCCAGCCTCTGCATCATGTAGCTGGGCTTGGGTGAGCTCAAAGGCTACTTCTGCAGGGCAGGAACAGGAGTGTAGTAGAGCGAATGGGAAACTTCAATACAGAACTAGGGAGAGGAAAAACCCCACCACTCCATCTGGTATCTGCAAAGACTGTACCTATACCGAGTACACTGAGTAAGCATATTTTGTTAAGAAAACAATATGTTATTATACTTACAAAGAAGTTGTGCTTAAGAAAGTAATCTTTGATTACTGGGTAATCAAAGTGCTGGGTACCAGCACTTGTGTCTGTCTTGTCTGCAGTTTGTTTTGGGGTACCTTTGATACATAATACATATCATTTTTGTCCATATATCCCCAATTATACTTGAAGATTCCCAGATTTTAAAGATTAAATATATGCCCCTTGAATTCAGCATTGCTGCATTACAGGCCAGTTCTTGAATGAGAGGTCAGCACATACAAGAGAATATAAAGGGAGTGTAAGAGAATATTGAACAAGGGCAGATGTGCAACTTTCACAGTAATGAGAAAACATTAAGAATTTCAGAGTTGAATATCTAAGTGGAAATCCATTTTCTAGTTTAATTACTTTAACAAAGAAAAGAGCTCTCCATAGGATCTACTTTTTTATCTAGTCCAAATATGCAAATCTAAAATTAAAGCAGTATTTTAAAACATATATATATCTCAAATAATACCCAGGCAATTCTGCTCCCTCTTTTCTCTCTAATGCATCTCTTCAAGCATCTTTTTTCCCTGTGTTGATCTTTCAGGGAACGATTCTGTGGGGTTGAAGCCAGTTGAACTTTTGTTGTGGGCTCAGATAGCAGCAGGTTAAGACCCAAAACTCGATCTCTCTGCAACTGTCTTGATATCTGTCTTTTCTGGTGCCAGGGACCTGAATACAAACAACAATATCTGTAGATGAAGTGTTCTTTATTACCTGCCAAATAGTAAATCTTGGAGGAGAAGAATCATTAGCCCTGGAATGAGATAGTACTTTATTCTGACTTTGATATTATGCAAATTAATTTAATAGATTTCTAACCTTTACAGCTATAATAGCTAAATTTCTGCCTCCTTACAAAACGGATTACCTTACCTTTGTTCCCTCACTTAAATAAAAGAAATAAATGGTACAATGAGAAGTGATTTGGAGGGATGTCAGTTTATGTGCATATACTGTGGTATTCTCTGTATATTACATGCAGCTTAGGTTAACCAGTCAAGTGTTCTCATCATTATAGTTTAAATACTTGCTTTATATTTTGTTCCTTACATGTACTGCAGGAAAACACACAAAAGAAGGCTTTAAAAAGATGTTAATCAAACCAGGCCAAAAAGTAAGGCCAAGTCTATACTTGAAAGGCTTTGCAGGTATAGAGATTCTGGGATTATCAACACAGTAAAAAGTTAGCATAGATGCAGTTTATACAAGCAGATAAATGCTTTTGCCACTAGAGTTTATTCTAAGCATTCCTCGTTTCCACTGTCCCAGGTTAAATACACCAGACAAGCTAATTACAGTTTTATGGGTGGAATAACATCAACTCCTGGCCGTTTTAATAGTACAGCTATTCTGGTCACACATCATGATTCATCACATTCTTCTTGGCAAAAGTTTCTGCTCCAGCTATAGAACTGCTGCCAAACGATTATACATGGTTTGTGACAAAGAGAAAACAAGCCACCCAAATGCTAAAAGTAAACTGTCCAAGAAATATCAAAATGAAGGTGAAAAACTCTGAAAGCATCATAAAATGCCACTCCTCACATTGCACATAAATCCTGACCTTTGTTACACAATTCCTGTGGATACTCTTAAGTTATGCCTTGAATTGCTCTTGCTCAAAACTCAGCATATCAATATGGTCACATTATGGCTGATGCTATCTAAACCTCGACACCGTTCAAACAGAGCCTTTCCAAGGCTGGACAGGAGCACCTCGTGCTCATACTGACACCAGATGAACATCAAATCCTATTTACTCCTCAGTATTTTACTTCAACACAGAAGCGTGTAATTCATATTATCTGATTGTGAAAGACCAGAGCATTTCTTAAATCTTATGGCCGTGTAAATTAAATAAATTGAGTTATACTGGAATAGAATTGGAGCACAGTTCAGGTGATCTTTAAATAAAAGTGATATTGAATGTTAACTACATTCAGCCTCCTATTATTAGACTATATATACTTCAGGCACGAAAGGTAAAATATTATAACTTCCACACACAAATGGCAAAGTAAACTACACATTTTATCCATTAATAGGATTTTTAAATATCAGGAACAACAATCACTCCCAAAGGCACTGCAGACAACATAAACATGCAAGTCATCTAGTAATTGTGATCCATCCTACAAAACAGACAAAGAAAACTTTTGTATATGGAACATGATTTCAGAATCTTGTGAGACCAGAAAGCTCTCAGTGTTTCAAAAAGAGATTAAATGTTAACTCCATTGGTCTCCTTTGTCTGAAATTCACTCCTTCTATGAAATTCAACCCTGCACAAAGAGCCAGAATCAGGATTAAGAATCTCATAAACCCCATTTAATTCTTTAAAAAGGCTTCTGTGAAGAAGTGAATTTCAGTCTCTGAGAAAAGTATTATTAACAAAAGTATGCCAAATTAAAAAAAGAAAAGGAAAAGAAAAGAAAAGAAAAGAAAAGAAAAGAAAAGAAAAGAAAAGAAAAGAAAAGAAAAGAAAAGAAAAGAAAAGAAAAGAAAAGAAAAGAAAAGAAAAGAAAAGAAAAAGAAAACATTTAGAAGAAGATCGAATAGTACCTTTATGCTCTAGAAAACTTTTTAAATTTTTGGAAAAAGCTGAGATGGAAATTCTTTAAAATGCTTTGAAATAGAATTTTAAAATGTTTTCTGCTAAGAAACTATAACTATTAAGGTAAATTTCTCTGCTGCTACTGGCTAGAGTGATAGCAAAAATGACAAGAATCATGTCAAAGAGCCAGCAGCTAACAGGGCTTTTGGGTAAGCTTATCCTTTACAGAGATTTTCCCTAAAATTAGGAAAATGGTCTTCCATTGAAGAGGAATAGGAGGCAGAGGAATGCAGGATAACAAGACTCCTGTGATATTCTCTTTAGGAACTCTGTAGGAGGTTGAGTTCAGCAGGCAGAAAGCAAGAATGAGAGACTGAATAAAAGAATGGAAGAAAGAAAGGTGACCCTGTATTTAGTTTCTGTGCTCCAGGCATAGCTTTAATTGAGGGCCTCCCTACAAGCCCTAGCAGCTCTTTCAGGTGATAAAACAGTTATAGTCTGTTTAATTTACCTCTGTCTCTGTATTTAGCACATGAGCTAAATCGACTGAGCAGTGCCTTTGGTGAAAGGACAGGGAGTCCCTACTGATGTAAACTTGTGAGCAGCAAAAAGAACAGTCCCTGCTAAGGACCTGCAATGCTGGACCTCCTTGTGCCTGCTGGAAATTTATTTCAAAAGCTTGAGAGCTCACTGTCATTGATGCCCTTGGCTAAACTGCTTGGTGTGAAACTCAGAGGTGGCTTGCCATTATTGCTCTAGGAAGCTGCTGAGCTGTCGGTATTTGTTAGAGAGCAAGAGACAGCTTGGTGGCTGCACCAATTCAAGACAGGCCTAAGTTTCCCCATAAGTATGAGTACATTCCTCTTAAGGAAGAAAGAAAGGAAGAAAGGAAGGAAGAAAGAAAGAAAGGAAGAAAGAAAGGAAGGAAGAAAGGAAGGAAGAAAGAAAGGAAGAAAGAAAGGAAGAAAGAAAGAAAGGAAGAAAGAAAGGAAGGAAGAAAGGAAGGAAGAAAGGAAGGAAGAAAGGAAGGAAGAAAGGAAGGAAGAAAGGAAGGAAGAAAGAAAGGAAGAAAGAAGAAAGAAAGGAAGAAAGAAAGAAAGAAGGAAGGAAGGAAGGAAGGAAGGAAGGAAGGAAGGAAGGAAGGAAAGAAAGAAAGAAAGAAAGAAAGAAAGAAAGAAAGAAAGAAAGAAAGAAAGAAAGAAAGAAAGAAAGAAAGAAAGAAAGAAAGAAAGAAAGAAAGAAAGAAAGAAAGAAAGAAAGAAAGAAAGAAAGAAAGAAAGAAAGAAAGAAAGAAAGAAAGAAAGAAAGAAAGAAAGAAAGAAAGAAAGAAAGAAAGAAAGAAAGAAAGAAAGAAAGAAAGAAAGAAAGAAAGAAAGAAAGAAAGAAAGAAAGAAAGAAAGAAAGAAAGAAAGAAAGAAAGAAAGAAAGAAAGAAAGAAAGAAAGAAAGGAGCTTTTCCTTTTTTTCCTATTTTTCTTTCTTTTTTTTTTAGCTGGGGTAAATTCCAGCATTATTTGGGTATGAGCCAGCCTGACACTCGGTATGCCTGGGAGTCACAGAGGGTTTGCTCTGGTGCAGGAAGCAGTCCCTGGGAAATGTGGGCTCCGAGCTTCCCATTGTTTAACTTAGGGAAAGAATACCCAATGGAGGAAGAGTCCATATAGTGGAAGGGATGTCCGTATAATCCCAGATATCACTGAATTCTAGAAGAGCTCAAACTTTACAGAAATTGCAATGTGAGTGTAGCAATATTTTTTACATGACAGATGAGTTTCCCTAAATTTGTTTTTGTAAACTTTTTAGGAAATTTAGAGTGCAGAAAACTGACCTCTTTGGAAAACTTGTCTCTTGTCTGGAGGTTCAATTCTAAAATCTGAGGACACAACACAACCCCGCAGTGCTGACTGCCCAGGTACTGGGACTCTATACTTAACGGAAAAAAAATTATCAGAAAAATCAAGACAAGTTTTTTCAGCACCATGCATAAGAAAAAACGTTCAACTGTCTTTCAGAAGCATTCATAAATGAAACTCTTTATACTATTTAAGTAAAAAATATCTCTCATGTTTTTTACTTTCGTTCTATATAATATATTCATTGTAATTACCTTATTCCTATGCGCTGTACTACAGTGGTACAACTGTAAGGTTTTCTTCACGCCTTCTATCACTAGGTGGCGACGTTGGAAGCAAGAATCGCGATGAAGACCGGGGAGAGTCCAGCACCCCGAAATGCCAGCTTGCTTCACAGCTTGGAGGGAACATTAAATCCTGGGCAAACTCTGCTTCGTTTATTTATTTGAAAACCCATTTAGTGACTTTCAAACAATTAAAATAAATGCCAGGCCAGTACTATAGGTCCCTTAATGCAATATAATCCTTGAATTATAACCATTTTAATCCTTGAATTCAACCCACCATCTACATAAACACCTGTCCAAACCTCTTTGTCTACGTGAAAGCCATATGAAATCCATAGCAGTGCTATGCAAATAAGATGAGAAAGAATTGTCTTTCATTTCCAGGTATTTCCTCTCCTTGTGATTTCATTACCACTTATTTTTAAAGAAATACATGGGGGCATTTACGAGGTCTTGTTAAGACAAAGCAGTACAAATAATGTCATCACAGTGAGTTCCAAGATAGCAGTAGTTTGCTACTGCAGACCAAGGAATGCAAAAGCAAATTTAAGACACAAATCTTGTTAGTAAAATGCATCTAAGAAATTATTAACACCAAACAGAATCCAGCATCATATTCAATAGTCTTTTTAAGCAGACAAATAGAATCTCATTATTGTAGATTTTAATAGTTTCCTATTTGTGTATACTGATCCAGAAAATGTCTTGTTCTTTGAGCAGTGAAACTAGTGCAACTTGGTTCCTTATGATTTTTTTCTTCTCTCCATCTCCCAAACTGCTGTGCTGCAATACTCCTGCGTTCCCCCGTGACCAGGACAACATTCAGGCCACCTCCCCACTTCCTAATCTCCATTTCAGGGGTTCCCTGCAATATGGGGCCAGCCCCAGCTGAGAGCAGAGCCCTTCCTCAGCAGTTGGGTGCATGCTGCTGAGTTGTTATTACCAAGAAAAAGAGCCCTGCACTGAGCTGGCAGCTCTCTCTTCAAGTGCCGGCTCTTGGAGGACATCTGTACGTCACCTAGCTGCTGATTTTTCACCTGGAGATGGCAGGAACCAAAGGGGACCACAGAGCCCTTGGTGTTCCTGCTGCTGGCCAAAAGGCCTAGTGAGGAGAAGCAGGCACCATACCCAAAATGTGATTTACGGACGTCAAAGAAAGTGTTGTTTTCTTCCAGGGCAGCCCACGGAGGATGGCTGGCTGGCAGAGGCTTTCCAAAGCACAGGCATCCTCAGGATTTCAGCGCTGGGTGCCCCCTCCCCTCCCCCAAAATCTGCCTGTAATTACAGCTGCAACAACCTCTGTTTTCATGTCCCCCATCGGGGTTGAACATGCAAAATTTACCAGGTTTGCTCCAAAGACAGCAGAGAGTAGTGCACAGCTGTGAAGAAGCTGCTTTCATGGGGAAGCCTCAGGCCAGGCCTTGGGGACCTGGGGGAGTGTTGTGACAGGACAAGGGGTAACAGTTTTAAACTAAAAAAGGGTAGGTTTGGTTAAATACGAGGAGGAAATTCTTCGTGATGAGGGTGGTGAAGCACTGAAACTGGTTGCCTAGAGAAGTTGTGGATCAAGGCCAGGTTGGATGGGGCTTTGGGCAACCTGGTCTGGTGGGAGGTGTCCCTGCCCATGGCAGGCGGTTGGAACTGGAAGGTCTTTAAGGTCCCTTCCAACAGAAGCCATTCTGTGATTCTGTGACCAGCAGCCACAAGAAACCCCCTTGTCCTAAACCTTGCAAACCCACTGAGCTTCAGGAATACACCTTGGTCGGGCTGAAATGCGATCACAACCAAACCACCGCACCCCAACCTCCTCCCGCCTGCCAGGCGGGAATCGGAGGTGAGAGAGGAGGGAGGAGCCGTGCCCTGGGTCTGGAGGAGGACTCGAACCCGCGACCTCCGGCTCTCCAGCACTGCGCGCCATCCCTCAGAGCCTGGGCAAACCACGTGACACTCCCCCTCCACCCCCGTGGACTGTTAGCACTTCCGTAAACATCCCGGCAGCTGAGTGACACGGAGCGACAGCCAATGGCGACGCGCGGCGCGCCGGGGGGGCGGTAGTCTCCTCTCGGCTGCTCGCGCGCTGCGACGCGGGAACCGTTAACGGTAAAAATAACGGCCGGTGCTCGCGCGCGGCTGAGGGAACGGGGCCGGGCACCGGGCTGGGACGGGACGGGGAGATGGGTGTGCGCCGTGGCAGCACAGGGAACGGGATGAGCTCTGTTGGCCCGGGCCTGGCCGGCTTTGGAGAGCCGGGCGCAGGCCGCGCCTGGCCGGGCCGTGGCAGCCGGGCTCGGCTCGCCTCAGGGCGCCTCTGCCCGCCGGGTCTCGCCGCGAGGCGGGGCGGTGTGGGGTAGGGCCCGGCTGACCTGAGCGGGGCCGTGGCTCCTCTGGGAGGCCTGTGGGTGCTGGTCCTGGGCGAGCGAGGCGCGGCAGGGAAGCTCTGTGCCTCAGCTGTAGGCACCCAGCGTTGGAGGGGGAGATGCGCTTCAGACCTGATTTTTTCGGTTTATTCATGCCGGATGTGGGTACTTCTGCTAATATGCGTGTTTTGAGTAAGGTATATCCTCTTCTGAAGTTATTGTACACGCTGAGTTTTGTTTGGTGCTATTTTCTGTGTGTGTCTCAATAACGATCTTGTTAAGTCATAGGTTTATGTAGTAAAATATGCAAGCTCTTGTGCCTTTTTTGGAATGGCATAATGCAATAGGCGCTTTGTTTTACTGGTTTATGTTTTGGTGTGTTGTCACAGCTTCCCAATGGAGATAGAAACAGTTGTCAGAAGATATGAAACAAGAAATAAGACAGCAGGAACAGAACTGTCATCCAAATCCCGAGTTGATTGGAGACGCACTAAAAGGGAGCTCATACTGTTTGACAGCGACGATGAATCCTCATTTACCTCAGAGGAGAAAGAGTCAACCCTATCAGAAGATGGAGCAGATGAAAAAGATGAAACTGTTCTGAAGGATAGCTTGTCGGATAAGGAAGAGAAAATCCACAGTGGGGAAATAACAGACGATGAATGCGTTGTGCCTGGGAAACGTAAAAGGTTGAACAGCTCTGTATTGCATGACACTGATGAAAGTGAGGACAGTGATATACTTGTTAGAAAAGTTTTTGCTAAACGCCACTGTGTAATTAATGAAGATGAGAGTTCCCAAGAACAGCAGCCTGATAAACCCTGCCCTACGGAAAACGTTTCTACTAATAGGAAACAGAAAGTACTGGCAAAACTGAAAGAACTTGCAAGACGAAGAGCAACTCGGATATCCTATAGAAGTGAAGATTGTGAGGTCTGGATTTTATCTTCGAAATTCAGTTGGGTTTTGTCTTTGAAATTCAGTTCCCCTACTGAATGTAGGGAAAGATGACAACTAACAGACATTAATCAATAGTTTTATTTTGTTTTGTTTTTTATTCATGACAAATCAGTCATCCTATCACATTTCAACAGTTGTTACAGATTAGCTAAATAACAATATTGACTGCTGAAAACCGTTATCTTGAAAACCTTCATCTTGAGTTTAATTTTAATCACTGAGGATTTAAGAATTTCCTTTTGTTTGCTCTTTCAGGCATTCTGATGGCTACGCAGCTTAGAATGCAGGTATCTGTCTTCTCTATATAGACAGAAAGGAAAAAATATCTTTAATACTCCTTTTTCTATAAAGAAGGGACACGTGAGAGGGCTATCAAATTACTCTTAGCAAGAAACAAAATACCTGTTGAAGTAACTTAGAGATCTCATGTTAGCTTAATTCCTATTCAGTCTGTTTGACTGAAGAGAGGTACATGGAGATGGCTGATTTAAAGCAGAAAGTAATCGTCACGTGGTACAGAATGATATGCTTCTGGAAATATATTATTTCTTGTTAGCTGAACAAATAGCGTCATTAGAAAGTCCAGTAGATGTAGTATTTTGTTAGTGCAAATACCGAATATTCTTGATTTTGCTTTTGAAATACTTTTTTAAATTTAATTAGGAGTCTAATAGTGAAGCAGAAATAGAAGAGGAACCGTTCTGTCACTTGCCCCTCACACCAACCGAAGATAGTGAAACTGACAGTGATAGCATGAAAGACTTTATAGTTGATGATGAGGAAGAAGACAGTGATGACAACACGGAGCACATAAAGAGTGAAAAACAGACGCAACAAAAAGAACTAAATACGTCAAATAGCGAATTGCTGGCATACTACGTCCCACACTGTAAGATCAAAATTAGCGACAATTCTATATTTATAACTTGTTTTTAGTGCTGCAATAAATATTTATGGGCTCTAAATTCAAAGTAATACTGTGTAACAGGATATGATAGTTTAAAAGCAGAAATTCCCAAACAGCTTTCATTTATTGTGGAAGTGCTCACGGTTTCCACGGTAAACTTTTACAGTCCTTCTGTATCTTATTGAAGGGAGGGTATAGTTTGGAGAGAAGGACAAGAGCTCTATTGCACAGATATTTTTGTAAGTTGGTCTGCTTTAGGATGAAGTAGGCTACCTTTGATGGAGTCATTCCTTTTGAGACATATAAACATCATCCTCCATCTTGTGATATACCCCAAGATTAGATATGTTAATTCTGGCTGAATTCTCTCTTGGAGAATGGCATAAGAGTCTTGCTTGAACTTGCACCAGAAGTTTATGCTGGTTTTCTTCTTGCATACTTTGTTGTTAGAAACAGGTATGTACTGACAGGATAGCCAGTGCTAGTGTAGATGGTTACCAGCATTTGTGGTATTTGTTCCTCAGTAAAGACTTGAGCAGAATTATGTTTATTTGAAAGAAAGTTAGGAAAAAAAATCATAAGCCTGGCCTTCTGTGGTTTGCATTAGTTCCTGCTATTCATAGAACAATTTATTTTCTTGTGTTAGTGTTTGTAGCTCCTGTTATGGGCTCCTGATGAAAGGACGTGTATGACTTCAGGACATGCTAAATTCATTAAGTTTATTGGGATGAGAAACACTATTTAAATGCAAGATCTTAAATAAGGGTTTTGGATGTGGGACATTAACATTATTTTTGAATCCATATTTATATAACTTTAAAATTCCAAATTTACAATAATGGAAAAAAAATTCTTATTACAGGACAGTCACCATTGCTTACACTTTTGTGTGTTTTTTTTTTTTTTTTTAATTCTGGTTGTTTTGCTTTCTTTCCAGTATCTCGCTGTGGTCCTTATGAACACTTCCAAAGAATTGTAAAGGCATTTCTCATAAATGCAATTGATGACACTTTCCTGAGCTCGTTGTATGGTAAGTAAATTGAATTTAAAATGTAATCGTGCGTGCAAAGTTATACAAAGACATTTATTCTTGGAAAAGCTGGTCTCCTGATTAGAGTATAAGATTGTGAGTTCAAATCCGTGAGATCTGTTCTTAGTTTTGTTGCTTTGTAACTTTGGGAAATTAATCTATCTGAAATGAGTAGAGTAATCTTGGAAAAGTGTGTGAATTTAATTCTTTTAAGCCCATAAGGCATTCTGAGATGTAGGGAAGTGTTTCTGTGGTGCTGATCGGTAGTACTAGTTCCAGCATGAAAGTGAAATTAATTTCAAAATAGGCATCTCAATGGAAAGATTGCAAGGTGAGGTGATTTTTCAAAATGTCATGTTTCATAGCTTTCTCTGAGGAATTTGATAGATAGAATAATCGCCGTAACTAAAATTATTTATTGTGGCTGAATCTTTTTCTTTAACATTTGATCTTTGAGATAAAACAAATACATTTCAACTACAGTCAGTACTTCTTGGCTTGTTCTTGCTGAGGAAGTGGCATTTGGCCTGGTGAGCCTGAATGGCAACCTTACACATAGTTTCAGAAGCACTGTAAAGATGGGATTAATGAAGGGACTGTCAGTGTCAGGTTGTGCGAAGCTAAGTGCCAAAGTGAGGAAGTTCTGATATCAGCAAATCGGGGAATGGAGAAACTGAAGTACACCGCAGACTTTAGAGTAAAGGTTGTGTGTTCTTGGAGCTAACAGTGTCTTTCAGCTACCACTGCTGGTTCTTCCAGGTATTATTCTTGTTTTGTTTTACCAAATGAAAACAAGCTTATCAAGAGTAATAAGTAAACTTTACCAGATTTATATTACATTCCTTCTATTTCAAATTGTATCTGCTATAGAAAATTATTAACTCACTGCTAAGGTGCTAGAAGTATATCAGCTACGAGGGTGAGTTAGAGGTTGTATTCTGAAGAATATTATATACTATGAGCATAACCTAGCATTACAACAATACATTTTCAAAACATAGAATTGATTTTTGTGAGTTCATGGAAGTTAACCTGTTAGTTAGTGTGAACTAAGAGCAGCTAGTTTAGTGTTACACTTGCTTTTTATTATGAATATTTTTAATAGTCTAGCACAACCTCTTCCAAGCTTTCAGTATAGCTGACTTACTGAAAACATGTAAGGACAATAGGTAGTAATTATGGTAGCTATAATGATAATGACAATTAACTGGTTTTATATAGAAAGCTAGGTAGCCAGTGGTCCTTCTCTGTTTTGTTTCTTTGATAACAACATTGCTAAAAGATTAGGAAAGGTAACTGAACTGATCTGCATGTCTGTTCATGCTGAAGCCTGAGACAGTAAGAATTGGCCTGCACCTACGAAAGTCCTGTTTAATTCCTGGAGTCTCGCACATATCTGGGAGATAACTGTGGAATACTCATATTTTTACTCATCTTCTTACTAGTTTATTTCTGTTGCTTGAGTAAATATTTGGATGTATTTGTGCTGCTTAACACAAGGCATGTGACTGTGCTGCTGAAGGCTAAAGGTCAGTTTCTATGTGTTGCTTAGAAGTGATGAAGGAGAAGAGAGCTGTCAAAACTTCTGCTGGGAAACTACTCAGCAGTTTGTTTTCGTGGATTACAACCTTCTCTTTTATACACTATGAACACTACATAAACTGGGCAAAAAGCAAGACTTTTTTTTTTCCTTTTCCATTCTTTTAAATGGGATTGAGTGAATGGTTTTGACAGCTCTCCCCTTTAACCTTGATTGTAGAATTTATTCATGTGCCTCTTGTGATACATACCTGTAAAATAATTAAATGTATTAGTTTATCAAAAAAGCATGGATCACTTACATGGATAACAGTAGTAAATGTATTCAGTAGTAATTTATTAAAATTATTCATGGTTCTTAGTATGCAGAAGTATAATGTCCTTGAAAATTTTATTTGAAGAAACATGTACAACATGTGATGGTCAGCAAATCAGTAATGACTCTCGCTGAACAGATGGAACAAGACAAAAGAAGTATGCACGAGATATGTTACTCTCGCTTCATTATCTGGATGACCGTTTTATTCAGCCTCGTCTTGACAACCTGATCTCTAGAAGTCGCTGGAAAGATCGGTACAAGGTATGTAGCTTCTACTTTAAATAGTGAAGTGGTCTCCAAGTCATATTGTTACTGACAGATGTTTCCAGTAGTATAATTTTCAATAAAAGTACAACAATCGCTGTATATAGAGACTCATTGCTCTTTACCTTATGTAACTTGTTTTGATACTTGCCAATATCAGAAATAATTGTGTTTATAAACACACAATAAACATTCAGATAAACAATCAAATTTTGTTCTCAGTGACCTGAATGCTTCCCAAGCTAACTTTAGCAGATGCTTTTTAGAGTATTTTTTGTCACTTGTTCAATGTTACAACAAAATTTTATCCTGCTTCTACAAAAAGAGAAACCAGTATGTTCGTAATGAGTCTTCTACTACTTCAAAAATATGAAGCCAAGATACAGTAGCCTAGTCATTGTATGTGAATTACTAGAATACTATTAGTGTTTTAGCTGTGGTGACCTGATAATCATTGTAATAATGGAGAACAACCAGTGGTGAGATAGTGTATTTATTTGAAGCAGACCAACTGATGTAATTGCCCTGACCACCCACCAAAAAAAAGACAGAGAGAGGGAGAGATGAAAGAAAAATAGGTGCCTGGATGCGGGAGCCATTCTTTAGAGCTGAAGCCAAATGAAAGAAAAGTGGGTGAAGTGTTAGAAAATGATTGAGAAGGTATATGTTCGCAACTGAGTGCTAAAAAACTTCAGATTCACAGCATCACAGAATCTTTTGGTTGGATGAGACCTTCAAGATCACCTAGACCAACCTAAGACCTAACACTAACAAAATCGAATCTCTTCGAATCTCTTTGGTTTCTCTACCACTAATTTTGTGTGAATAGAGAGTACTCAGCAGCCTATTCAAGTTTATGGAGATTCTTTAATGTTATCTGAAAAATGTTTTTCAGGAGCGTGTGGATTGTTACCCAGATGTTCGCATAATCTTGAAAAATCCAACAAATGTGTTTTGTCAGGCCTGTGAATTGAACCGGTATTGTAAGTTCAATGTGCTATTGTCTGGAAAGCTTTATAATAGTAGAACTCTGGAAGCAGATGACTTCATGTCAGATGACAAACAGGTAACTTCAAACAAGCACCTTATATAACTGTTTTTAAGCTTTGTCTAGTGTTATGGAAAATCATACAAAGAATAGAAATCCTGTCAGCACCTGCAATGTCTATAATGCTAGAGGCAAGAGTTAAGCTGCTGTACTTCCACGTTTAAACTCCTGTTCATTTTTAAAATGTGAGGACCATTTTGCAGTTTTGAGGAATATAGTCTTGGATCAATCTAGGAGTTACGATGAAGTTCCTATGAAAATGGGAAGGAGGTATAGACACTTTCCCCATGCCCCTGGCCCTTTCTTATATCTTGGGAAACAGGTCTTGAAGAGTATCCTCAGATAAACCTAGCTTTTACCAAGGAAATAAATTAGATGTTTTTCTATGACCTTTGTTTTTGCCGGCATCTCAATGATTGGTGTGCCGTTTCCTCCCCACCTTTGGCACTTAATATTAGTACCTGTTGCACTGTGTTAAGTACTACTAAGTATATCCAATTGTGAGCTGTGAAGCTCATGATAAAAAAGATAAAGTGTTCTAGGACATGTGGTAGGTTTAATTGATAACTATTGCCTTCAAATCAAAATTGACATTTGCCTCAATTTTTCTTCTGTTTCAAATCTCTGCAGTCTGAGTCATATCCAGGGCAGGAAGGAAACTCTCTAGGTACATGGCATCCTACACACCCTACTCAGCATGCTTGTCTTTTGTGGTGCATGTGGAGGCTGTTTGAAATTGTGTGTCAACCAGGCTGACAGCGCACATGAAGATTCACATACTAACATGAAGTTCTAATATAAGCACTCATCAGTCATTTCTCAAGTAGTTTTTTTTGTTTTGTCGGAGAACATTCAATAGAAGATTGAAAATCCTAAAGCATATTAAAGAAAGGAGAAATGGCTCTAGTGGTAAAGAAACTACACAACTGAGTTTTGCTCTGAACATGCCTGGTATTCCTGGTTTTTACCAAGTACATGAGAAATACTGTGACTTTTTTTTAATCTTGAATAGATCCTATTTCCTTGTTCCAGGAGTCTGAGGCTTTAAATCAGGAATGACATTTGCCTTAGAGTTACATCTGTTCTAAATATCAGAATGCCTTTTCACTGAAATTAGATCACTTGAAAGCCCTTCACCTTTTTGTGTGCCTATAATGCCCTTAAGACCTTCCCAGCAGGAGTCTTGCATTGATTAGGTTAGAGAAACATTATAAAAGTAACTTTATGTATAATGGACAATCATCTCCACTGAATGACTGTTTTCTACTTTGTTGCCAGAAAGGCTTCTTCTACCTTGGGTCACTAGGTTCACTAATTCTGTGCCCACTGTTCTAGCATTTGGAGTGTCCATGTGCATTCCTACTGTTCTTGTTTGCTGTAGGTCAGAACACCGAGTGAAATAGTGCCACTGTCACTCTAATAGTCCAAGTGCAGTCTAGTCAGGATTTACTGCTTCATTCTTCAGATGTTTTCACATCTGCTATTTCCCATGTAGCTATTCACCCAGGACAAAGTATCTTGAGATCTCAGTTGCATTGACACTTGAAATTGTTTATCTCCTTTTGAGAGGGCTTGTTCCTGACTACTTTAGTACATTCTATTAGAATCTTTTTTTTTTTCTTTACTGCATTATCAGAACAATTTGTCCAAACTAGAAGACATTTCCACTTACGTAATCTTGCATCTTTTTCTCACTCAGTTGCCTTTACTAGGACATTTTGGATTAAATTGTATTTTTGGAATGAAACATGTCTTTCATGTTGTTACATAATGTTGGACTGTCAGGCAGCCATTCTAGTTGACTTGAGCAGTCAATTTTGTTGTATTTCACAGCTGAGACTTTGGAAGTTCTTGAATCTTAAGAACCTGGGTGATCCCAGTATTTAGGGATCTTCACATCAAATTTACAGCTAACAGTAATTGTTATGATTATGTATGCATATAGCCTTCCTCAGTAATGTAATTCGTGACCTCTTATGATAAACTCAAAACATGATTTGTCAAGGATAAAATATTGGTGCATTTGTGTACCAAGCTGTTATCCAACTTCTGCCTTTCTTCCCTTTCTGTACCAAGCTGTTATCCAACTTCTGCCTTTCTTCCCTTTCAGGAGATGTAGAAGCTATAATGCTTTTCTTTTTGCATGTAAAAGAATTTCTGAATACAGATGAAGTTCTTCGCAGTACTTGCTGAAAAGAAAAAAGTGTCAGCACAAGATGTATTTACAGCATGTTTTGAAATGGGGTATAATAGGATTTGTTATATAAAAATAAAGTGAAGCCTCAACAAACTGGAAGCTTACCTTACTGAAGCTCTACGTAGTTTGCATCTCTGTAAATATTCTAACTTGGACATTTGGGGGACATCAGTGTGATTATTATTATGTGATATTGGGCTCTGCATGTGACGCAGAGTCTAGGTAAATCTACGTAATTCAGTTTTTTCTTAACCAGATTACAGAACCTGCTGAACAGTAGTTGTTAATACTGTTTTGATAAGTATGTGTGTGTGCATGATAATTAAGAGAGCTTGGCTTTTCCCCTTATTCGTTGAAGGAAAATACTAAGCACTTAGGATGTGGGGAAGCAATCTCACTAGCACTGATACTGCAGACCATAGTACAGTCATTATTCTACATTTAGAGACTGATATGTAAGGAAGATCACTAATTTAACAATCAGTTTTGCATGGGAAGTATGTGCCTTACCTAAGCAGAAATAATAAGTGAACTAGCAGGAGAATTTAATCTTTACTCAACTTCCAATTTAACTGTGGAAATAACAGTAGCAACCCCCTTGTTGCTGTCCGAATGTTGTCCTACATTAGCTGTTCTTCACTTTGGAGAACGCTTGAAATATCCTACTGAATATTCAGCTAACTTGCTGGTTCATTTTTATCCTCTTCAGCTTAACAATAGAAGATGAGAGTTTTCTTTACCCTGTGTAGCCCAGCATCTGGTGAGATGCTTGCCACGTGCATTCTCAGTATAGCTCAGGGGCTGTAGAACAGACCCAGGAGAGAGAATGATTGAGTACTTTCCAGTAATTTTTACTAATGGCTTGCTAATGCAACATTCATATTCCTATGGTGACCTGTAATTGAGACTGTTAAAGGTACTGTTCTCAAGTTGTCTTTGAAGTTCTCTTGGCAATGCATCGATCAACTTGTCCTGCCAATTGAGAGAAAAGAAAGAA
This sequence comes from Anseranas semipalmata, assembly GCA_013399115.1. Taxonomy (NCBI): domain Eukaryota; kingdom Metazoa; phylum Chordata; class Aves; order Anseriformes; family Anseranatidae; genus Anseranas; species Anseranas semipalmata. Next base: position 563,558 of record VXAA01005483.1, on the reverse strand, counting down.
CAAAAAGAAAAAGGGCACACAGAGCTACATAAAACTGGCACTTCAAGAAAATAATTGACTGGAAGAAGGTAGTTCAGCACTGGCAGATTAGATTGAATGGAAATACATATTTGGACTATTCCTAAAGTTTTATTTGAAAATACCTGAGAAAAGTGGATGTGTAGAGAACAAAAACAGACCTCCAACCCTCCTCTTCTTCTGCATAAAACTTTCCTTTTCTCTCATCTCTGAAGTATTCTGCTTTGCCAATAGGCCTGAAGAGAAACAGCTGTTCCAGTTTTGCTTAGGCTTGCAGTGATTGTTGTGAGTAGTTGCCAATTCTCATCCCTCTGTGGTCAGGGAGAATTGAACAGTTCAGAGTTATAGGTTTCCCCCACACTTCTCTGCTCCTGCATCACCTGGATTACAACCTGTTTGCTGCTCTCAGTCTTGGTGTTGTATTTCCATTTATATCTATGCTTAGAGGACATGGATTCAGTCACTACATGTTATGCTGTTGTCAGGCTATGCTCCTGCATTCCGTACAAAGTGGTTTAACACAGCTTTGGCTGATATGGCCAGCTTGAGTAGATAAGTTAAGCATTAGGATAGAGTCACTGAGAACTGTGAGGGGAAAAAATTAGAATGTGTACAGTACTGAGATTCTTTCCAAAGCTGCATTCTGAAATAACATTGTATTTTTAGACAATCTTCCTTGCTTTAAAAGCACAATGTGTAATGACATTATATGATATTTAACTATTTTCCTCTGGCACCTCTCCAGTCTGGGAATTCTTTATACTTCACACATAAATAAACTATGAAACTCATTGCCACAAGGTACTTTGGAGGTGACAAATGTAATTGGGTCCCAAAAGGGATTAGACAGGTTCTTGGGGAAACTTCTTCCATGCTATGGAATATGATAGCTGAGATGATCCAGAATGTCTTAACTGATGACTGCGAGAAGTTGTATGATAATACCATGAACATTACAGTGTTTGTCCTGTATCTTATACTAATTTCCTAAACATTTAGTGGTAGCTATTGTCACAGAGAAAGAACTGGACCAGGCAGACTTTCAGTCTAATGCAGAATGATATCTCCTATTTTTGATCAAACAGTGTTTGAGATACCACATGTCATTGCTTGGACCACACCTCATTGCTTGGAATGCTTAAAAAGCTATGAAATACTCTATGAAACACCACATTTCATTTTTGATTGTCTCAGTATTTGAAATGGTACTTCTGGAAATTTGAATCAATCAAGGTTTTGCCTTGGTTGGTAGGTCTTGCACTTTAGAAGCACCTATAGCACCAAACATAAGCCTTAGTTTTTCAGTTTTGGGTACGAGTAGGAAGTGGAGCTGCATAAAGGTACATGATCAATAGAGAATCGCACTATAGTAACAGCAATTTTCTATCTCAAGGTGGTTAAATTTTCAGTTAATAGCCATCTCCTGTAGGTCAGATCAAAAGTCCTGTTAAGTGAGTGTGCCTCCACTGACTTCAGTGACCCATTTATATCACCTGAGCTGTTGGTTAATTTATTTAAGAAATGAAGTATGTTTATATATTTAATAATATATATGTGTAAATTTGCATTTATAGTTATAAACATTATATAAACTGAATATGCTTTTCTGTCACTGTCAGTAGGTACTGCTGGAGCTAGGTTGTACAAGTAGGCCACATGTTCTGGGAGACTGCTCACAGATGCAAACATTTGGTCATGCATTTAGGAAAGCTTCCTGAAAATGCAGGATGTAAGCATTGATTAAAGCTTAAACTTCTAATGTTTTAAAAGAGTAGTGAGATTATTACCAATGGCAGCAATAAAGGGCACCACCGTTGTGGTTCAGAAGAGATCATTTTGCAGTAAATAATGTGGTCAGTTGAAATTTGTGCATGTAATCTGAAATAGCAATACAATCACAACTTGTATTACTGATGCAAAGAATTTTGACCTTTAGCCATTTACCTGCTTGTTCCTCGCAAAGATGCAACAAGACATCAATCGAAAACAATGCTGCCCTTGAAGGATGTTTGTGTTTTTTCTTTAGTGATGCTAAATCAGTTTCTTCTGTGTGTATCAGGAGCTGAATTTCTTCATGCGTGTATTAATTTTCTTGCTTTGGAGGGTAGAAAACCTGACTCCAAAACCCAGCCAGATGTAGATTTCTTACTTGATAGTCTTTGTCTCCATGGGCTGAAATAGTGATCGGTGCACCTCTGGATCATTTACAGGGGATAGATTCCTCTTCTGATTTGCCATTGTATTTACTTAAGCTGTATTTACTTAGAAATGGCACAAAACTTGTTCTCGTGAAATGCAGGATGTCCTGAAATGTAGGTGAACTTTGACTCCATCTCCTTACACACACCCCTGATTTTACGTACTCTTAGTGAACGTTTAGGATTGATGAAGATAGTTGTAACTAATATATCACTCGGTATTTTAGGCTAAACACCTTCTATAAAATCTTTCTCTAAAATTTGAGTTCAAGACATGTCCAAATACTTGTCTGTATTTTACTTGCTGATGAGGAATCTACTCTAATCCACACTGATTATGTATCTACATGTATATTCACCATTTGTTTATCTATAAATAACTGCTCTGAAGAAAAATGTTTGTCTTTTCTACATGAAGATTGTAGAAGTAAAACTGGTAAAAACTGGGAGGTGCAGGGGCTTTGAATTCTACAGTATTACTGCCTAGCTGTATCTCCCAGTCAGATACAGATTAACATATGCATTGTATAAAACCTGGGTTTTCAGGCTTTACTTTTACGAAATCTAATCTATATACATTTATTAAATTATATTTCTGTGCATATACCTATTTGTATTCATATGTATGTGAAACTAAAGAAAATAAAGAAATATAAGAAATAAAGAAAATAAATCACTAAAGAAATACTGAATATTATTCAGTCTACAAAACACTAGAACTGGTGTTTCCTGTCCCTAGGAAGTACTACATTTTAAGCAAAAGTCATCAAATAATTCCTCTTCCTCTGCTTTCACAGCATGATGGTTGTCTGAAATGCTAGTGATTTTGTAACAAAGCTCCCCCAGGAGACAACAAAGATGATACTAGTTATAAACATGGTTGTGTACAGATTTTGCAAGAAAACAGTGCTGATAAGCTGCCATTGCACAGGCTTGCTGACTGCCTGCTTGCTCCAAAATTGTTCTGCTGCGGCAGTGAAAACCAAATGGTTTTACTCTGATTTTATGCATGTAGTGTCATTTTGTTTATTTCATTATTCAAAAAATTTTTCTAGGTTGAGTGATAAAATTTTATTAGGTAGACTGACTTGGCCATTCTTTATATTGTCAAGATGATCACTCTTTGGCCTGAGAAAATGATTTGTTTACTTTGGTCTAGGTTTTGAAGGTTGGCGTAGTGTGTGCAGATCGTACAAGAGTTTACCATAATTTGAAGCACTTCAAATACAAGTTGTATGTGGACTGCAGCTCGGTTACAAAGTTGGACGGTGTTGAGGATGAACCAGTTAAAGACACAGTCGAACGTCTTTTCAGTCAGCTGGAAGACACTGGGTGGATTCAGAAGGTATGACTGAGTTATTTGATGTATCCTTTTTCAAGGAGATAAAATTAAGCTGAGATAAAACGTCCGATTTAACTATTAATTTCTGAATTATTGGTCTTTGATAATAATAACTTAGATTAACCATTCGTCCACTTCTGCTGAACCAGTCTCTCAAACAGTGGTATGCCCGCTGCTTTCACATAGAGTTTGTATCAACTTTTGACATTAAGCTTTTTGGCAGCTGCATGATCTCTGGGCTGTGGTGGGCAGGCTCCTGTTTCATTTGAAAGCAGCAACACAACAAACTCAAGCTGTAACTCAGGAAGACTGGAAACACATACATGAGGCACGGCAAGAATACTTTCCTCTTTACATTGAAGTATTTTCACTTATTCAGAAACACTTTATGAACTATTTTAAGACAACGTGGAGTACTGTTGCATTTAACAAGCTTTCAGATATCTTTGTTTCTGAATTGTTAGTGGCAGGCTTGTTAATGTATTGAAGAAAAACATAAAAAGCATTCTTTGTGTAATTCAGTTATTAAACCTTGATAGAATAATACAGGTTTTATTTGATTTGCAGAGATACAATGACCTTGAAAACTACATGAATGATGCAGACAGTTTCCAAGAAGAAAAAATGGATTAAGTGGTCATGTAGCTCTTTGAAAGACATCTTGTAAAAAATTGAATGACCTGTTTTATCTGCATGCACTTTTATCTCTGCTTGGTCTTCAAGATTCTTTTTAAGCTGTATTATGCTTAAATTCATGTGTCTGTAAACCACTGTTCAAGAATGCACTGTATCTTCTTTTCATCTGTGTAAATAATAACCTGAAGTTTTACCAAATTGGTCCTTCCAGTCTTACTGCATAGGTCACTTTAAATTTCCTTTTATTCTTAAAAATAACATTTCAATATCTGTTTACTTGTGAAATAAAACTTCTGCCTACTTATGCTGAGCTGCATCGCAGGGAAGGTGGGAGGTGCTGAGACCTTTTGAAGTAGGAGTATTTGGAAAGGTAAGGCTATGCTACACAAGAAGGTATGACTTGCATCTTACCTTCCTTTTTGCTTGTTACAAATTTGCAAGCAAGTCCAACCATTTAGAATGATAGTTATGATGAAAAGCACCCAAATGCAAAGATTTATTTCCCCTCTGAGGAATCACTATAGACTGTTGCAAGGCAACAGAGGAAATATTCTGCAGTACTGACTACATTTGCAGCACAATAGTCATTCCTCTCTTTAGAGAGTAGGTGATGAGTCACATTATAGGCGTCATACGGACTGAGTCTGGCTTAGCCGTCTAAATGAACAGTTGGGCCCACAGCGCTGTCTCTGATACGCAGCTGAGGCAACTTACTGAGATTTTAAATGTCAAATTATGTTGTACAAACATAATGACAACAACTTGCAGTAACTAAAAAATTAAGAGAATGGATTAATGTGGCCATACAAGCTAAGCAAGAATTATTCCAGCATAACCTGACAACAGAAAGTAGGAGTTACTCAGAATCATGATGCATGGCTTACCATGAGGCCAGGGGAGCAGATTTTTGAAGAGCAGGGAAGGGTTAAATACTGTATTGTCCATTCTGTCCCTATATTGTGCTGCATATAAAATTAATTAGACGTAGCCTGAGAAGATGCAGGGCACAGGGTTTTGAATCCAGTTAGGAACTGGTCTTACCTTGCTGTATGCACATACTCTTAAATTAAGTCTTTTGTGGCTGAGCAACTTGGTGAAAGGGACACCATTGTTAATTCTGCAGATTTTTTTAACATGTCTCTTTCTCAGAAGTAAAACTAATGAATCCTAATTTTTCATGTATTTGTCCGTAGGAACTCCTCACGTTCAATATGCCACTCTACTAGTAACGTGTCGATTGGCTAGACAGCTACTGCCAGGTGTACCACATGGTGGTCAAAATCTGTTGGCTTTTTTTCTATAGGAACTGTAACTTAAATTTGTCGTTCAGTAGCCTTTTTCTAGCATTCATTGTAAGTAATGAACTACTTTCATATCTTAAGGGGTTGAAATTGAGCAGTGGGTTTATATGGTGTTAGTGAGCTGATATTGTCAGTTTTCTGTTATACCACATAAATACAAGATTTACAAACCATGATGAAAAATCCCAGTAAAGAGTGAGAATTACTCTCAAGTAAACTTATACTTGAAGACATTATTTTCAAGCATTAATTGTCAGTTAGATATGTAAATGTTCTGAGATTGTATATATCATATTTATCTCCCTGGTTACCGAAGCTGAAGGAACTTGTGTTTTCTATTCTCTTTCCTTGTCCATCCTTGTTCTTCTGGGACCATTAGCCTACACACATCAACGGAGGAGTCAGTCTCAAGCATATCCCTTTTAGGAAAAGCAGTGCCCCTTGACACCTGACTTCTTTCTGTTAACAAAATCTCTGTACGTTTTTGTTGATATCTCTAAAGTAATAATTATTGTTTGGCGTAACTTTATTCTCATGAAGGAAAACTGATTTGAAATGAATGAGTTTTGTATCACATAATGGAGTGTGCTCTCTCAGACCTTTCCAAATAGTCTTAAATTCTGCTGCCTTCTGAATTTTCTGAAAGCTCTAAAGAATGATTTTTATGTAAAAAATTTGCTATTAGAATGAATGGTCAGTTTCTCATTTTGCCACATTTAAACCGAATGCTACCAAAATAAAAAATAAGTTTGGGAAATTTTGGCTTACTGAGTAATGATAATACTTCAAGAATACCTACATTTTGATTGAGAATGAAAATTGGCAAATTATTCCAGTGATTAATTTTACTCATTCTTGGATACCTACCGCATCTCAGATCATGTTTCTCACCTCCTCTTCGCTCGCCTAAAAAGTTTGAGCTACCTACTTCTTTCTTGTTCCTGTAGGCAAGTTTTTCCAAAGTCATGCAAAAGTTCTTGGAGAAAAGTGCCTCCACAGCTTCACTGATTTTGCCTGTGGCATCACTAGTTGGACTAAGAAAATGCCTAGAATTGACATCCCTGATTTCTATTTCAGTAGGAAACTGATAACTTCATAGAATCATAGAATGGCTTGGGTTGGAAGGGACCTTACAGATCATCTGGTTCCAACCCCCCTGCCATAGGCAGGGATACCACCCACTAGATCAGGTTGGCCAGGGCCTCATCCAGCCTGGCCTTGAACACCTCCAGGGATGGGGCATCCACAGCTTCTCCAGGCAGCCTGTTCCAGTGCCTCACCACCCTCACAGTGAAGAATTTCTTCCTCATAACCAATCTAAATCTATCCTCTTTCAGTTTAAAACCATTGCCCCTTGTCCTATCATTATCTACGTGAGTAAAGAGTCCCTCTCCATCCTTTTTGTAAACCCCCTTTAAGTATCGAAAGGCCACAATGAGGTCTCCCCGGAGCCTTCTCTTCTCCAGGCTGAACATCCCCAGCTCTCTCAGCCTTTCTTCATAGGAGAAGTGAATCAAGCGAAAACTTGATCTGGCTTGGCAGGGGGCTGACAAAATGTTTGTGTGTGTATAGTCTCTCTTAGACTTCCATATTCCTCTCACTGAGATTAGAGGAAGTGATAATATTTTTGTGGCTGTTGTTTTACCTGAAGAGTTTCTACAAGGCAGAGAATGTGAAGTATCGTTACATCGTGTTTACATTCGTCTTCACCACAAGAAATGAAAAAGTTGTTTAGAAGAGCCATATATGTAAAAATTCAGGTCAGATTTTCCAGGACAGGCTGTAAATGCTAGTACTTCTACAGCATGTAGTGCAGAAAGGGCTTATACCCCTGAGGTTTTCAGGTCCAATTGCAGTAAGAATATTTGTAGTAGAGAAATTCTGTGCAAATATCAACTGACGGGAGAAGTCAGAAATCTGACCAGTCTTTCATACTTCCTTTTCCACTTCAAAGATTTTGAGTGGATTTAAAGGGTGAGGAGATATAATGCTTGTACTGATGGGGCATTTTTAATTGTCTTTAGTGTGAGTTTTTGAAGTAGTAGCTCTAATTAAGATAAAGTACCTGTCTTAATGGAACAATGAAGAAAGATCAGTATGTGATTAGACTTGGAGCAGGTGATTAATGATCATACTTGGAAATTACTTTAGTTCCTGTAGTGTTTGAATAATCTGCTCTAGTTGAAGTTCTGTGGCCTGGGACTGTGATAATGATAATATTCACGCACAATACTTATGCATAGGATCAGCCTTACAAATGTGATGTACTTCTGGGAGAGAAGACCCTTTTTGCTCTATATTCTATGTCCAGTTCTTGCAGGGAAGTATGAAAAGAAGTGTTTTTTCTGCCCTTGTCCCTCAGTTTTTGGAAATAAAGTCATTTGTGGATCAAGTGGGATGGCAAACTTTGTTAACACTAGATAGCTGATACTTTTTTATTTTTTTTTTATTTTTCAGACAGTGAAAGCTTCTGTTTCCCAAAAGCAGCTATTCCTAGTAGTTCAGCAGGCAATTACAGGCAATTCCTATGCTTAACTCTTCTAGTTTACTTTTATTTGGATAAATAAAGGCTTGTAGTTTTATCCTTCTTTACGTCTTCCTGGATAAACAGAGTGGGTGTGTTAGATAAACACATGTAAATACAGTACCACCCCAAGAGAAATACCCAGGACACATGAAACACACTTTATAAAGTTGGCTTGCTGATTCTGCTTTGAGAAGTAATAAATATCAATTTCTAATTTTAATTCAGAGGTGAGACAAAAGAATGTAAGAAGATACGATTGACCAGCCAAGGAATAATATGAGAAGTATGTGAAGTGGTACTGAAAGAACCTGATGATAATGCCCCGTTCATGGGCTACACTTCCCTGAATAGTTTATGTGAACTTTGGTATTTTTCTAGGTAATAAGGGATGTTTTTTTTTCTTTGTTTGTTTGCTTTCCCTGTTATTTATTAAATAAGATGTAAACACCATTTCTTTAGATTTCTCTGGAGATTATATTCTTAATTCAAAATCTGGTGTGTGTTCAAGATGGCTTATTTTACAGTTTACACAGAGGAGTAATGAAGGCATGAGCCTTGTGCCCAAAATTTAGGCACAAGGAAACTGACTCAGGTGCAGTCAGATTCTGCTCCAAAGTTTAGCAATTTAGCAGGCAAGCTGCATGGTACGTTCTAACAGCATGCCTAGCTGGAAATACGTGTATTTATAACTGTAGTTATTCAAAATGGCTAAGAACCCTCACTGAAAAGCAAATAATGGGAATGTCTGAAAATTTATAGCCCTAGTTTGCAAAATCCTTCACAGGACTGCTAGTAAGCATGTGCCATGTCGGTGGAGTTAATACAGCTTGAAAGTAATTTGATACATGATTTCTAAACATAGATGAACAAGGTATGTGCCTAGATTTAAGCACGGACTCAAGTTTTCAGGTGACAGAGGTTCAGCATAGTCTTTTTGTTCAGTTTTTGGAAAGTTATCGGCACAATGGGACTTCCATGGTGAGAATTCCTGGCTGAGAAGCCAGCGCAAGCACTTTGCTCATCCAGAAGGGGCTGCTGACTTAGGAAACCCAGAGCTTCAACAGCAGGAGCAAATTCACACAGGAAAATACTCAAGGATGACAGGTCACGTGAGATTACAATATCATTTCAAGAGGTCACAAATTAATGTTGGCATAGGAGAAAAAAAAGTAATTATTTGGGATCTATTATGTTAATGTTTCATCGTGTGTTTTTATGAGAATGCATATGTGACACAATCACAAGTGATGTTATGATGAGGTTAAGAACCGTTTGCTTTTAAGAAAACTGACAACTAGCCAATCTAAAAATGATACCAGTTTCCAGAAGCTGGTAACATTCGGCAGCATCTCCTGGACAAAACTTGAAAAGCTGGACAGGTTTGCGATATTTCCTTCTCTGAAACACCAGGGGCAGTATTTGCTGTGTATTGCGTGACCGGGGACTTGCAGCGCAGCCCTGCAAGCGGCTGTCTCTCGCCCTGGAAGTGGTCTATATTAAACCACAAAACACATGAGATGCTGCTTAGCAAAAAAAGTGAATTTTAAACATCTAAAGTTACAACGCAAAAAATCTTTGTTTTGAAAGACCGTTCTCTGAGTTCTGCAGAAGCTCGTAAGAGAGAGGATTCCTGCAGCTACCCGGCTATCTCCCTGAGCAGCACCATCGATTTCATATTCCCACAGCAACTTTGAAAACCCCAGCCAAGATGTCATTTAAAATGCCCTTGCTTATTTTCCACGAGATTTGTGTTACTGTGACATGTGCGGTCTGTGACTGACCCTCCTAAACACAGCAGTGACATCTGAGCTATAAAAGATGAATAAAAGCCCTAGAGAGGCCCGAAGCAAAGGTAACATTGTCTATTATTTTACAAACATAAAAATTTCCATTTTTTTTCCAACTGTGCCAGCCCATTGTTCTCCACAGATGCATGCTACCGTTACGTATCAAATAATAACCCACTCTTCCTCAGTTGTTCAAGGTTAAACAAAAAATCCCTTTTTCCTGTTAGCAATAATGCCTTCCTCTGTATGTAGCACATCCCCAAACCTGGCGTCCACAAACCCTGTCCCTCAGTTAGGAATCAAAGTCTTTGCTGGGACAAACGTGGGGCTGAACACCCAGATCCTGGGAATCCACGTGGATGTTTGCTGCAACCTGGAGGAGATGGGGGTCACGCAAATGGCAGGGGGTGGGGATGTTTCCTATGTGCCCAGCGTTTGTGTGTTTGGGGTGAATGTCGAGGAATGTGTCATTTCATCGATGGCAATCAAAGGATTTGTGAGCATGACTTTGGAAGGTGATAAAAACACCTGGAAGGGTTGCCGTTAGTTCCTCCTCATCCTCAGCTCACTGCTCCCAGTATGATGTGATGAAATTTTCATGTTTTTCAGATGGGCCCCAGAGTCCCGAAAGGTTTCGCACCAAGCTTGTGTCTCTGCATGCTTGGGGCCATTTTTATTCCCAAAGAGGTGTCTCCGTGGTAGCACAACGGCATATTGCTTTAATAAAGCCAACCAGCTCCCAGCTATTCCTGCATCCTCCTTTGCAGCTCACCTACAGCAACACGCAGACCCCGACAGCTGCCGGTTGCAGCAAGGCCAGTAGCCAGGGGCCAGGTCTCACACTCGGCCACCCCCGGGTCTAAACCGAGGAGTCGGGTAAGAGAAGCACCAAGGCCGTGGCTTTCCCGGGAAGGAAGCAAAGTGCCGGACACCCAAGAAGCTCACGTCAGGGCCCGGAGCTCCCACATCCCAAGCCTGACCTCGTGCCGTGCGTGAGAGCGCCCTGGAAGGCACTGTTTGTTTTTCTACCGGCTATTCCAGAGCAATCCAGCTGGTAGAGGAGCGCAGAGCCGTGATTTAGCGGAGAACTCCCTCGTACTCGCCGAAAGCTCAGGCCGCCGGGGCAGGAGGCAGAGCGGCAGGCTGCTCGCCCCGGCCCCGCACCGCCCGGCTACAAGCAGCGAGGCCGGCGGAGGGGATTTCCTCGGCTTCCTCCCCTGCAAACACCTCCCGGGGAGCGGCG
>VXAA01005483.1:505376-550915 GCA_013399115.1 Anseranas semipalmata | reverse complement strand
GAGGAGGAGGTGGAGGAGGAGGAGGAGGAGGAGGCGGCGCGGCCACCCCGGCCACCGCCGCCGCCGCGCCCCCGGACTACCACCAGCACCTCCTCAGCAACGGCGGCATCAACGGGGAGCAGCCGGCGGGGGAGCAGCGCGCCTCGGCCCTGCTGGCGGTGAGTCACAGCGCCCGCTGCCGGCCGGAGGGGGCCCGGACACGCGCGGCCCTGAGGGGACCCCCCCCACCCTCCCTCCCTCCTTCCCCGCGCCTTCAGGCGAGGCGCGAAGGTGGGGCCGGCCTCGGCCGCCCTGGTGCTGTTTTAGGGGGGGGGGCGAGGCGGTTCGTCGAGGTGCGAGGGGGACGTGGGCAGGGCTGGGGTTCTGGGGGGGCCCTCAAGCGGCCTCAGCGCGTCCCCGGGCTGGGGGTGTATGGTGGCGTTAAAGCGTTGCCCGCGCTCAGAGCCGTGCCCCCCAGTTTCACCCCGTTGGCAGCGCGAGGCGGCCGGAGCAGCTTCGGGCGCTCGGGGCGAGGGTTTGCTGCTGCGTCCCCACGAGCTCGGTCCAACGTTTGTGCCCAAGGTAGACGGGCCGTGACAGAAAGCCAGCGGCGGTGCGCGTGGTTCAGCTTTATTATTTCCGAGGCGGGCAAGCGCTCGCGGAAGCAGAGCTCTTCAGGAGCGCGGAGCTCGCCGGCGAGGGCTGGTTTGTTATTGTCACCGGGCGCGTTTCGCGGAGAGAAGTTACAAGAGTTTTCCACGTACTGGCGCTTTGCGAATGGCATGTTGACCTTTTCCAGCTGGAAATTGCTCTGAACGTGTCTCGGAGGCAAAACCTTGTCTCCTGGTACTTTGTGACAAGCAGTTTGTGTACCGGGCTTTCGAAGCACACGCCGTGCTGCGTTTCCTCGCAGCTCCGCTTCTCGGCACACACGTGGAGTATTAAGAGGAGTGACTGCACCCTGATAGGCCCGTGGCTGCTATTTGAGCGGCCCAAAATAGCCTGCTCCCTCCGTTCCCGACATGAACCTGTCTTTCTCGGTGCTTGATGTATTCTAAAGCGGGACCTTCGTGGTTATTTTCTCCCCTCTCACCCAGGAGGAGTCCGCTGCGGTGCGCGGAGCGACGTCTGCGGCCGCGCTGCTCGGCATCGTTTGTGAGGGCGATGAAGTAAGCGCTAATGCGATAACATTGCGTCCAAGGGGAGTTCAGGCGCTTCAACCTGACTCAGTGTTCAGATTAAATCTCCCCATGTTCCTCATCACAATCAAGAAAGCCATTTTCTTATTTTTCCAGTGTTTATTAGTGAAATGCTTTGCACTTGTCTTAAGGAAAAAAAAAAAAGCTTTTGCATAATGACACACGTCCCAGAAAACTCTACTTTCTGAAGTCAGGGAACAAGCCTGTGTGGGGTTTTTTTTTGTTTGTTTTTGTTTTTTTACTAGTTGTTACTATTATTATGAAATAGCTGGAGGCAGCTGTTTGAAACTGCTAAATGAAACAACTCCAAAGAAAATACCGAAAGGTTTTCATCTTTGCGGTGCAGAGAGGTTGTCCTTGTTTCTGAAATAACGCTCGAGATCGTTAACCTGCTCTTTTCCGGGCAATGCCACGCACGGCCCTCGTTCCACGCTGTACGTTGCATCACCTCCCGGGCAGCTCTGCACATGTGTGTCTGACAAGGGAACGATCTGACAAAGTCCCCCTCGGTTTCGCGTGCTTGCGTTCAGTAATCCTGCTGACAAGGTACGTGACTTCACCGAACATGACGTTTGGGGCCCTGAACCGTGTTTTGACACTGAAGAAATGCTGGCTCATGAAGCAGCACTGTTGTAATGGTATCACTGCACATCACCGATCCTCCCACTCTGTGCTCGGCACAGACATTCTTCATTTGCTGCTTTGGTAGGGCTGCCTAATTAAGGAACAGAGAAAGGCATCGGTTCAAAGTCACGTCTCTGTGTAATGGAGGCACATGTTCCCCTTACCGAGCACTCCTTAGGACATCGTTGCAAATGTTAAAAAGGAAAAGGAAACCACGCAGGGTCTGAGTGGGACAAATTCAAGTGGTTGCGGGTCAGGCACCAGGTAGCCCAGCATTGCGTTCCTGTTCTTGAAAATTCAGAGGGCAGTGATGGGCCAGGATAATAACGGGGTCTTGCTTTTGTTTTGGCCACAGCCAGAGGAGGAATTTGCTCTACCAGTTATCCCAAGGGCGCTTGAAAGAGGAAGGATGAGGCAGAGTAAGTCAGTTGTCCTGTGCGCTATAAATGGATGGGGAAGAGAGCCATCTCCAAGGCAGCAGAATCCATTCTCTGTGGGGTGTTTCCCAAGGGGAAATCCAGCGGAAGACTTATTTGAGCCGATGGTCATTCCTCTAATTTCAGACTTTTTGCTTGGAGCAGATGGCAGATCGGAGGTGCGTGGGGTCCTGGAACATAGCGGTTCTGAGCATCAGTTGTGGGAGGTACAACTCTGGCACGAGGAGGCACAAGACGGCAGCGTTTGTGTGAGTCTCACACTGAGGATGTGAGATTTGACACATCTCTGACTCCACGGGGGGACTGTAAAGTTCCACCTGCCTTGCTGTAGCTCCACCAATTTAAAAAAAAACTCCACACAAATAAGCGTGAAGGCAGTCCTAACTCTCTTTGGGGAGCTCTGGCTATCAGGATCCTCTTTGTTCTGTAAAATCCAAGATTGTCCCCACGCTTCCTCTGCTGAAAATATCTGGGTTGTTCCCTTGGCTTTGCAGATCCCCCTGCTCTTGTTACGAGCGCTCCTGCCATCGTTGGTGGCATTGGATGGGTCGTTTACACAGTTGGACTCCAGAGTAAATATTTGACACCCGATAACATTAGAGACAGCGTTCACTAGAACATATCAAAGAGCTTGAAGTGATAATCTGATGTTGTTGATACTATTATTTGATAATTATCTGTTCCCAGGGGACAGTTTAAAAGCGGCAGAAGAGAGAGGTTTTACTGGGGTTGGGTTTGGGCTTAATCTGGCAGCATTACTTTGATTTTTGAGTAAGCATCTTTGGCAGCAGCTTTTTCTAATTGGGGAGTGGAGCCCAGATTTTTGAGCTGGACCGATGGGTGTGGGTGCATATGAAGGAGAAATTTATTCTTCTGGACACGGCTAGAAAAGCTTTTGTGCTTTCTGCCTCCCCGCACTTCCCAAGAGCTGACATTTGTTTATTTATCTGGTGGTGTTACTTTTCATGGTGCAGAGTAGAACAGAAAATATTCTTTCTTTTATACATATATCTGCATGTATATATACGCTTTCCAGCACTTAGCTGTTTATATTATTTATGTTATATATAAACAGTTAGCTCTGGAGGGCATTCCTCAGTGGGTTAAGCATTGAACTGGTAATACCAAAGTTCTTGCACCGCAGTTGCAAATCCCCGGTGGCCGTTCCGTTCCTTCGTTCCTCTGACAGGCTGAGCTACGTTCGTTTTGCTCTGTGCAAATGAGGAACTCAGTTTCACAGGCATCGCTGTGTTATTCTGGTCAGGTTGTTTCATTGCAGCCATCACCCTGGTGGCTGATGTCTTCCTCCGAGTGCGTTAAGTGATGTTTGTCATCAGTCCCAGGTGACTCGTTCTACTTTTACTCGTCTCAAAGTCGCCCTGAATTTATTGTTATAAGGATTGTTATTATTTTCTGAACTCAGAAGAATGACTGCAAATGTGGCCTGCTCCCCAGATGTAGCGTGCAAGCAGGTGAAAAAAAAAAAAAGGAAAACAGTCCCGTAAAAATGGTGTAGCCAAGGAAGAGGGAAGTTCCTCCTACTCCCCTAAATTCTCATCAACAAATCTGGAAGAGTCATGGGTTTGTCTCAGTTCCCTGAGGACATCACTGCAAGACAGGGTTGCCCGACTGGTGCCAAGAGCCAAGTTTTTCTTGCAAAACTTTAATTTAGGTGGTTATTTTATGTGGAGATCCTTTAAACGCACGTAGAAGCCCTGGCGTTGTCTCCTAATCACTTTTTTTATGATCTATGCTAAATTGCTGAGGTTTGGACTACCCTGTGCTGGCATCGAAGATCCTCAAGTATTTCGAAAGGAAGGGCTGCGCTCTGCTATTTGTGGCCCAAGTTTACGCTTCCCCCGTCTCCCAGGCTGTTTGCCGTGTTTGCTGCCGGGCTGCCGGGGTACCCTGCAAAGTGGTCGCATTTTCTGGTTCTGGATGTAGGTAACTTTTGGAAGCCCTTTGAAAGCAGACAGGATAAGGCAACCAGCTACGAGGTGCTGTTACGGTGCGGTGAGCAAGAGTGGATTAAAGCACGGACCATTCTGCGAAGCTGAGATGAGCTCTTTTGACTAACAAAGCTTGGTGCCGCAGCGATGAAATGCTCTGCTGGTGAGGTGGAGGACCGCTGTCTGCTCCTTGTGCTTCTGTGGGAGTAAAGCTGGGTTTGGATAAAGACAACTTCTGCAGCCGAGTCAGGTAAAATGAGTCACGTTGCCTTTGTGGGTAGAAAACTTTGATTTGCTGTCATGGGCCTTTTTGCCTGCTGGGAGCCATTTGGTTAGGACGGACCTGGGCGCCGTTTAACATCTTAGATCCCCGTGGCTCTGAGAACGTTCTCTGAACTGAAATCAAGAAGACTCCCTGGAGGCTGCGTAAAGGTTATAATTTAATGAAAAGTTCAGCAAGTGAACTTGTTAAGTGTCTGCTAGTTTAGGAGCCTTTTCAGTCCCAATTCTCCAGTCAAACCGTTTACTATGAAGCTTTTTAACCTCTGAATGTATTTAATGAAAGTCTCCTCCATTCTGAAACTGTTTAACAGACTGTTTTCACCACCAAAGTTTCTGTAGGTAGTAAGCAGCGGAACAGTTTGCCTGGACTTGACAGGGTCTCCAAGGCCAACCCGTGGGCTTCTTAACTTCCCCGACTATTACAGCCTGTCCTCTGATACTGCTCTCACATCCCCTGCAGCTCTCAAATTGAGTCCCCTGTGCGCAGCACCACAACGAAGGACAGTGAAACAGCTTCTGTTTCTTCTGTACTGAGAAATGTGACTCCAGCAAAAATGTTAGCCGCTCTGTGGGAAAATCTGAACCTCACAAAGGTATGTCTGAGTCAGAGAAGCTGCTTCGCCGAAACTTTGACTTATCTCACTATTATTTCTTCTCCGCTGGCAATGAACACTGCCTGCAGAAGGTGTATGTGGTCTTCAGTTAGCTTGTAGTGACCAAAAAAACCCCAGCAACTAAGTTAGTCAGTTAGCAGGTTAAGAAAGACTGTAACGTGTCTCTCTTCCTCTTCTTAACTGCTGGCAACGGTCCTTTCTACCAAGATATCATCTGCAGAAGCCAATTGTAGTCTGCCTTTCTTATCAAGTCTGTTGGCTTATGAAACTGAAACTTCACCCATGTCTAATTACTGAAAATAATGGCTTCATCATGGTCCCTTTCACACCTTTGAGAGGGGTAATATCTCCATTGCCCCATTTATATTGCACCTCAGATGTGGTATAGGAGGAGCTGGAAGCTGGCAGCCTGCTCCAGCTGACAAAGCACTGGGATAGAGGTGCCAGCTCTGCCAGCAAGCTTCTCTGTGGCTTTGCACGTGTCCCCCTGGTGCCACTACTTCCCTTCCGTGCTTTATTGAGGTCTTCAGGCAGCACCATGTCAGTGCTGAGCACATGGGGCCCTGGTCTCTGCTGAGGGCCCAACTCTTTCACCATCCCTGGTGGTCTCCACCATCCCTGCAGGTTTTCAAAAACATGTAGATGTAGAACCTAGTGATATGGTTTAATGTTGGACTCTAGTGTTAGGTTATAGGTTGGACTGGATGATCTTAGAGGTCTTTTCCAACCTAAATGATTCTATGATTCTATGGTTCTCTACACCATAATGACTTTACAACATCGCTTCTATGGAGTTCCAGAAGATGATTAAAGAAACCACTATGCAGCACTTTACAGTGTACACAATCAGTTATGAGGTATGTAGAAGAGCTTTAGTCTTTTGACTGCTCTGAAGAGAAGAAGAAGAACAAAGTCGTGGCTCTTTGGCCTCTCTCTGGTGTCCACATGTCAGCAGCCCCCTGTATGACTTCCCAGTGCTGGTGCTCCCAGCAGCAGCAGGAGGAAGCTGATGGGATTCATGGCAGGTTGGTGTTTTCCACAACTCTGAATCCATGGCTGTAAACCTAACGAGGATCTTACCCATATCATGCTGCTACAGTTGGGAACAGCTTTGAGCAGTGAAAGAGGCAGTGGTCTTGGCTGCAGAAAAGAAGGAGTTGGTGCCAACTGAAATTTGGATCACTTTTTCAACTTAACAGTGTTAAGAGACAGATTTTTTCTGTTGTTTTTTATTTCTTTATTTATTTTCTTTTTTTAGATGAAAGCACAAACTATTTACGCCCCAGATTTCCCATGAAAAGCCTCCCATAGCCACTTGAGAGCTGTCTTGTGAATTTGTCATACCTTGTCAAGTTCTTCCAAAGTATTTGTAGATGCAGGTAATCAGTCCATAATTGTACTGAAGTGCCAACACTAATGACTAACACAAAACACTTACAACTTTCTAGCAAAAGTCCTTAGGTGAGCACACTCTAAACTAAAACCTGAGTATTGCTACTCTGACTCTAGGATCTATTCAGCAGATTACTCCTGGTATTTCACTTCCATAAACCTCCGTTTCCTCTATGAAAAGTACTATTTATCACCTTTGTAAAGTCCACTGAGATCTGATGGTGAGTTTTATGGCTTAGAAGCCAAATTCACTATTGATGGAGCCTGAGACAGGATATCTGAACGTTTGCTTTGGCAAAGCTGCAGGCAATGTATGAGAGTTGATGGATTCTTCTTATTTCATTTTTGTGTTTTGAGCCTTTGAGGTGCACTCAAATCACCTTTTCGGCCTTTGTCCCACAGGTACGAGCACTGGAAACATAAACTCAAATGAGTCTTTTACATAATGACATGACTCACAGAGCTGGGTTTTTATTTGAGGCAGCGTGTTGCCCAAGATTCACAATGAAAGTGCAAGATGTGGCCGTGCCTCTCATGCTTCATATTTTCTTGCTTCGCTTGCTCTTCATTCTGCATCAGTATGTACTCAAATTAGTCTCCCAATTAAGTCGGCTGCGTCCGAGCACTGCATGTACTTGATGCTCCAGCAGACTGGCTGCAGAGTGGGACTGGAACTGAGAGCGCACACTGAAGTCATCTGCTTTCTGGTGAGGCTGCAGCTGCACCCCGGCAGTAGCAGGTGGGAGCCACTTTGTCCTGCATATGTGGCCTCCCATTTGGTACGAGAACCATCCTGCAGTAATAGAGGAAGGTTCGTGTCTATGGCTAAGGGCGGGAGGAAGACTCGGAAGTATTTCTTAATGGAATAACATGAACAAGCACAAAATTCCAACACACTTATTGAGGAATTATATATATATGTACTTAATTTGCAAATACATCGGGCCTGTGGCTTCACATACAGGTGTTGCCATTTCCCTGAAGAAATTCCTTTAGTTCAGAAACGGCTCCTTTAGCTATTTTTACCCATGTCGCTCAGTTGACGTTGTCATGTGCTTTCAAACCCAGCTGAATCGAGGTGCGGAGAAATTAGAACCAATTAGAAATCCGCATGAAAGTACTTCTGCCACGGTGAGGAAACAGATCTTGCAAAGCCATTTACCTGCTGCCCGAGCCTGAAGCTCACTGAAAGAGCCGGTAAGATCTTGGCCTTGGAGAAGAAACCCCAAGAAGTTTCATCTTGGCTACTCTGCTTTGAAACAAAACACGCTGTTGTGCAACAGCCATCGCTGGGGTACCCTGGCTTTACTGCAGAGCTCTTCAGGCACCTCCCCAGAGTAGGTGTTACACAAACACCCAGTGAGAACCGTGCCCTTCCCCGCATACCTCAGGGCCTCGAGAGACAAGATAGACAAAGCATGGAAAGAGGAACAGAAGCACAGAAAGGTCAAGTGTCTTGCCCAAGGTCAAACAGCAGGTCAGTGGCAGAGCTGGGAACAGAGCCCAGATTTCCTGACTCCTAGTCCAGCGCTCTATTAATCATCCCTTCGCTTTGTGTTCTGCGGCCTGTTACTGTCCATAGGAAATGTGAGGAAGACTTTCCGACAGCTTCAGAGTAACTTCTTAGTTTTGGAAACTATTGATCATCAGCATGCTATTGAGATGAAGAGGTCGTGTACGGGACATACATATGCACTAGGGGATTCAGAACGGAGTGCTCTAGGTATTGATTTCATTCCAGGACGCTGAAAAGCCATATTTCATAATCCCAAACATTTATTCTTACTCAGATTTTTTAAGTCTTTTTCTCCTTACATTGTGTACAAAGTGGTTTGTTTTTACAGAGTTACTCATCACAGTTAACTCCAACATTGGTGCTTACCCTATAAATTATTTCTTCCTTGAAAACGAGTTACAACAGTTATTTAGTTAGCAGGACTTTTGTTCTCCATGGAATTTACCAATGAACTAATGAAACAGTCAGAAAAACAGAGAGTCAACAGCACAGAGTCACTTGTAATTCTTACTTATTTTCATTCCTCGCTATACGATGTGTTCAATTTTCAAAGTCGTTTAATGGAATTATCGTGATCGCAAAGTTAATTATACCCGTGAGATTTTTTTTTTTCTCCTCCCCAAAATTTTGACTTGAGGCGAAACTCTGGCTACGGTGGTAATGAGTTATCGAGAGTCTCTTGTAAACAATAGTATAATCACTTTCTTATAGTCATGGCAACAGTGTTTAAGCAATGAGCTTCCTGAACACAATGTGCACTGTCTCCGCTGAATAGCTGCTGCAGCGCTGAAGTGTATGCTGCTCATTTTCAGAGGTCTCGGGGATATAAATTATTCAGCCAAACCACGCTGCTTCGGCAGGCATCTTTGAATTTGTTGCATTTCGTGCTAGCCAAAGGCGGGCGCTTATGTGTGCTGATGGGGCTGCGTTTAATCCTGCTCCCACTGAATCGGGGTGTCTGTCTCAAGCCCCTTCAGAACCCTGCTGCCTGTCGGCAGTAATGTTTGCCATCCCCTGAAATCCCTAACGGGGAGGGCAGAAGGGCTCAGGAGGATGCGTGCTGTATGCACGTGTGGTGTGAGAGGGGGTGGCTAGGTGCTGAATGACGAGGTTCTTTTAATTAGCAAGGGATTCATTACAACAGGGCCAGTGCCTTTCTTGGCCCAGAGGGTCCCCTGGGTTCCTGTTTGGTGGGCTGGGGAGGCCCCTCGGAGGGTGGCTGGCTTCACAGGAAGCTTCAGAGTTGAACCCCCAGATAAGGAGTTGCCTCTGACTTCTCTGTTTATTTTGTTCTTTACAGCTCTCTCATTCAAATAACTAGACCTGGAGGAAAGACCTTGTTGGCAACAGTTGTTGTTTTGGGATGAGTCATTCCGCCAGATTTCAGAAATGCCACCCCAGTGACAGTTGGCGAAAATGCTGCATGGGCTGTTCAGTTTATGTTTTTCACTTTGGAAAATCAGACCATTTATTTAGGGTTCTGTTGCTTTAGAAACCATCTCCAGACACTCCAATTTCCTTTCCTTTCCTTTCCTTTCCTTTCCTTTCCTTTCCTTTCCTTTCCTTTCCTTTCCTTTCCTTTCCTTTCCTTTCCTTTCCCTTCCCTTCCCTTCCCTTCCCTTCCCTTCCCTTCCCTTCCCTTTCCCCCCTCTTTCCCCTTTCTTCCCGTTTCCCTTCCCTCACTGCTATGGTATCTCAACATCTGAGCTTTCCAATGTTAGTTCTGATCTGACTGGCCCCTCCTGAAGCAGTTTGTGGGAAGTGCTCTGGATGTGGCACCGTGGAACAGCAGCCCAATGCAGGATTAAGCTCTTTATTTCTGTAGGTTATACCAGTTTATAGTCAATTATTCTGTTTTCCAATGAAGTGCATTCGCTCTGCTTCTCTAATGGCTTTTGATTCCACGTCCTTCACGGGATCACAGGATCACAGGATCATTTAGGTTCGAAGCTAGATAAACTTGGTCTTCAGCGTGGGGCTGCTTACCTCCGTGGCCCAGTTCCCGGCAATAGTTATGCGTGTGCCTAATTGTGCACACATGGGTAATCACACCGAAATCAAGATGTGTAGAATTAAGCAAGTCTAGAAGTATTGCCAGGGTCTGGGCTTCATTCAACAAACAGGCCCGAGCCTGGCTGAAGCCCACTACGTACTACCAAAATAAAGCTGACTTCAAGAGTAAGTAGCATATTAATTATCAATTGACTTATTTCCTTAACGCAGTTAATTCTGTACTTTTAAAAACTATTTTCCATTTTTCCTGCAAATCCAATTGCCCTTCCTTTCACTCTCATTTTTCCCCCTCGCTGCTGAGCTCCCAGCCGAGCAGAGCTGCTAGCCACACGATCCGCTTTCATAACGATTTGAGTTCCTACATTCCTTTTTTCCTACCAACCTAATGGTTCCTAGGACAGATTTTGGCCAGCTTTTAAGGAGAGAGAGAGTCACGGTGTTTCAGCCCTCATTTCCAAGCGCAGTATTAAATATAATCCTTATAATTACAGCACTGCCACTTGGACCACTGCAGTTCAGGCTGTGTCAATATGTCATCAAAAGCTCTCTTTCTCGGGAGCTGGAACTCAGCCTTGTTGATTGAGTTGAAATCTGATGGCCAGCAGCTGCAAACACACTCTGTCCCCGTCCCCCCGCCTCCCTGCTTTTTTCCTTTTACCACAAAATCCTCTAGCTTTCCGTCAAAGTCGCGAGTTTACAGACCAGAGATAATGGCTGATTCCAGGCCAAGTTATTCTGAGCCACCCCTTTGGGTACGTCCAGACCGTCCTTCGAGGAGTGCTCTGGGGCAACCTGAAGGCGCAATCTGCTGTCTGTGCCCACGCTGAACCTGAGAGCACAGCCCCAGGCACAGCGCGAGCGCCGTCCTCACACCGCGCACGGCCCCGGCTGTTGGAGCTCTTAGGATGCCGTTAGTGTCACCCCCAGCACCTAAGGAAGCCGGGAGGCACACCTGGCTTGAAATCTGTGAGGCTCTTGTGTGAGCAGGGCTGGGAGCACTGCAGTCTTCATGCTCCTGGCCTTGGCCGGTCGCCATACAGCCCTCGCTATTCATCTGAGCAAAGGCGTCAGGACCGGGGCAATTCCCAGCAGTAGTTTGTACTGAGAAGTTTAACACACGCTTACGTAGCCCCAGGGGACTGGGGGAAAAAACAGCTTTTTGGGGAAAAAAAAAAAAAAAATTGGCATCCAGTAGTTGCATAACGCAATCCTGTCATTTTGGGTACTTAAAAAACAAAACAACCCCCCAGCATTCATAACCCGAGGTATTCAGGTTTGCAGAAGTGCCACTTGCCAATACACAGTAACTACTTTTCATAAGGCCCCTTAGTCCGTGTATTTACAGGTGGACCAGAATAGCTCTGCAGAAGTTAATCCAGTCCACTGAGTAAACAGTAGGTACTTCTAAAACTTTCTATATATACTAACTGCATGTAAGGCCTTTAACATACATCTGTGCCCTACACAATACATCTGAGAGGCCCTGGTAGAGCCAGGATGGCTAATGAGGTCGATAACCCCCTCCCTGTTGCGTTGGATGTGTGTTCATTCTGTCAAGCCCGTGCAGGGCAATTGCATTTGGATGACCATGTGTCAAAAGGGCTATTTACTGAAACGGGCCTTTATGTGGTTCTGGGAGCCCTCTCTGAGGACGTACTGTCTGTGCTTGGGTCTCCCAGCCTCATCTAAGCACAGCCTCTTCGACGCAGGTCAGAAGGACTCCGCATTCACACCGCTTCTTTTGGTCACAAAAGTCACCCACATCCCCTTTCCCTAGCAAAGTCCTTCTCTGCCATCCCCCTCCTCCACTTCCCAGCCCTATCAGCCATTCCTCCTCCTCTGCATTCACCCCGCTCTCACCTGGGTTATCCCCCTCCCTTCTCTCCTTTCATGCTGCTGACACTGCTTCGTAATGTTGTTTTTCTAGCTTGGAAGAAAGGGCCAGAGGGCCAGGCTAACAGAGGGATGCTGAACACATGGCTTCCACATGTTCTCCTCATCTTCCCTCGTACTGCCTCTCTAGCTGCCTTTCTCTTTGCTTCAGCTGGAATCCTAATGGCCGTGAGTGTGTTCTCTCCTCCTCTCATTAGGTTTCTAAAGGATGGGCTCAAAGGTCCTGCATCACTGTCACAAGAAACTTTGAGCAAAAACTTCTGTGAGCTGACAGCACATTTGGAGGTTCTCTGGGCAGTCGCTGCAGGCAGTGGGTGCTCACACACGGGGCATGCAATTGCGAATGCTCAGGCTGCAGTTCAGAAAAATACTTAATGAATAGGCTTAAAGTTAAACATATGCTTAAATGCTTCTCAGTTTGAGCGCTGCTTGCCTGAACTGGGACCCCATATTGGAGAAGGCATCCTTAATGGCCTGATTCAGCAAGTAATTAAGAGTATATCAAACTTTTAAGAACAGAGGTACGTGCACTATTTTATATTTTTAATGCATTATAATGCCTAAGGAATAGGATAGGGTGTTGTGGGCAAGGCGGAAAACGTGGAGGCTCTCCTGGTCGTCTCTCACATTGCAACTCGTGCTCCAGGCTCTGAGTGTTTCTGAGCTCTAAATACAATTTGGTAGTGATGCTGCCTCCATACCACTGTAATGTTTTATAATGGGATTGTGTTGCATGGTTATGTGCGGATTATCTAGAGAAATTACAATTAAATGAAGAGCAATTAAGTCTTAGAAAGAAAATGTTCATGCAAAGTTAGCAGTATTTCTCTGACCGTGTTTGATGGTGAGTTGTACCCTTGGATCCCTATCCTGCATCCAGCATATGATCAATCTGGGAGTAGCTAGGAGTCCTAATCTTTTTGACTTACAATATCTAGGCATCTAATCTTCTCTGTATAGAACTGAAAACAAGGGGAACTGGGCATCTAATTGGATTTTTGGATCTCAGCCTAAAATCTCTGGAGTGCTTTGGAAAATTTATCCCTAGGAGATTTTGCTTGAGTCAAGAATATAGACAGGAGCCATTTCTCACACACACAAAAAAAAACAACTACATGACATCAGCGCATCAATGAGTCATCAGGCGGTTCCAGAGGTCAAAGTATTCCTCCTAGTTGCCTAAGAAGTAGTTACCTATTTACTTTCTGAAATGTGGTACTAACATGACATTTTGGTTTGCTGTACAGAGAAAACGCTGCTTTTAAATGCCTTGTATAAAGACAGGCCTTGTCGTTTCTTTAAAAGTTAGAAGTACTAGCGAACAATTGTAAAAGGCCTATTTCCTTCCTTGCTAGTATGTGTGCTCCAGGATAAATCCCAAATTGTGCTAGTAAGAGACAGTCCAGTCTCTTTTCTTGCCGATGGTTTAAGTGTTGATCCTTCAGAGAAGGCAGGGTTATTATTTTATCATTGCCTTCTTCTGATCTATCACTGTTTCTGCTTCTCCTCTGTTATTTTGTTCGTTTGGTTGGTTTTTGTTCTTATTTCCTGAAAATATATTTAAAAAAATGAAGGCAATACTGTATTTAAAAAGGCCTTACCTGTACAGGACTCTGTGCATACCACACACTGGCGGCTCCCAGCCAGGAAATCCAGTGCTAATGCTGCAACTCATTCTCTCGGGCTGTTTCTCACCGCTGCTTGGTCCGTGCTGGGCTTCCCAGCACATGTGGCAACCATCGGTCTCAGTGCAGGGTCAGAGGCCAGCGCTGCGAGCTGAGGGCAGAAGCAGAGCTGAAGGGCAAAAGAGGAGAGGGAAATTTTGCTGTCAGTGCCTGAATGTTTCTCTGGACAAGAATATGACATGCTAGCAAAGGAAGCTTCAAAATTAGTCTGGGAATAGGAAAGCAAATCAGCACAGAGCAGGCTAATGATCCTTTCAAGGAGGATTGCTTTTTCCAGGAAAAAAGAGACGCTGATCCAATTTGCCCACACTCCACAGCAGCAGTGCAACAAGCACCGAGTGGCACAAACTCCTGTTTTGTGAGCCCTATTACACAACATTCATGTGTCTAAAAGGTGTGGCCTTCCTTCTCCTATAACACTTCGTCTGCTCAGATCAGGCTTCCTCTCTCAGCACTTAATCCCTTTTTCCCCTTCACCTTTTCCTGCCTCCCAAACCTCTGCGTTCTCAGTTTGAATGCCTGTTGGCACCAACTAGCCACGACTGCTTTGGGGAGAGTCCGGAGCCACTGCATCACATGTAGATGCCTGCCAGGGCTCATCTGCTCCCGAAACAGGCTGTAAGGGTGCAAGATTACAGGAGCAGTGGACCTGAAAGCAAAACAAAGCTGTAGTGAGACACATTTAAGTCCTGCATGAACAACCGTGCTGGTCAGAGTCTCCCGTGAGCCTCTCTTATCTAATCTAACATATCAGTATCTTTACTGCATTTATTACCTTGTTATCAAGGAATGACAGGAAGGAGACTGGGGCCTTGGTAAAAGCACAAGGCAGAGAGGCAAAACTGAGACTTACTGCTGAGCAAAGGTTAAAAAAGCTTGACCAGCAGGGCTCTGAGCATTGCAAACAGCCAACCTTGTCTTTCTGTGTCCCACCGACGTTGTGCCGGTCAGGACCCGGCTTCACAGCCTGTTTGGTGCAGGAGAGTGTGAGACGCTAGAGCCCAGGAATGAGCTCAACAAGGCCAAGTGCCGGGTCCTGCGCTTGGGGCACAACAACCCCAAGCAGCACTACGCTTAGTTTTACTTGTGGCACCCTCGGTAGGCCATGGTTAGGATGCCCCAGTTGATCTGCTGTCCTCCATACTGCCTCCATCTGTGGAGCACACACAGCAGCAGACACAGTCAGTGCCTTCCCCGCTCACAGCAGGCGGCAGGTCTGCTTATTCGTGAAAACTGTCCTGAAGAGAAGAGCACTGACAGCTTTTGCCCCATCGGCCAGTGAAGAGAATGAGCTCCTGGGTGGAAAGGTGTGTTGTACTGACAGGGGATGGCTTTGCGTGCACAAGTCCTTGAGTGGCTGGGTACAAAGCAGAAAGTGAACACGTAGACCTTTGCCTGGGCCAGGACCCTTCAGTTTTATACACAAACTCATGATTTTTGGATGAGAGAAAGAAGAGAATCTGTACCAATAGCAAAGAGGCTGAAATTTCATCTCTGGTTAATAAGCCATTTGATCTTTGCTCTTTGTGGAATCCAATCTGATCTCCAGCTGAGGCATCCCCTTGGGGCTCACGTCCTGATGCGTGTCAGCAGCCATCGCCAGCGGCACACGAGGGACAGATGGGGGAATGTCACGTCTATCCTTAGGCTCCCCAGCCTAAGGAACCCACCCAGAGCTGAGGCAGATCAATGCCAAGCTCCATATTACTCTTCTGGGTCTGTAGGTTTTGTAGGTTCTGAGACTGCTGTGGCAGTGCATCACGCAGTCCCTGGAGTCCCAGGAGGGAGTTAAGTGTTGTGGTGTCTCTGCACCAGGCACTGGGGTCGTGCTGATGACAACTGTTCACAGAAGAGACCATGGTCACATGTCTACTGAAGAAACAAGAACTTGCACCAAGCCTGAAGTGAAATTTTATGTTCTTAAGCTAAGTAAAAATCGTATTGAAAATAATTTTCTGAGCAGAACTCAGCTTGGGTTGACTGGCTTTGTTCAGGTCATCAGTACATAAACAGAAGGTAACCTCTTCTTTGTGTGTCCTTGTTGAAGTTAACACACGGGGACTTGTGTGCTAACCGCTGTTTCCACCACCACCAAATTCTAGAGGTCAGGGACCTCTAGAATTAAATTTATGAGCTATCATAGTGTGGGCTGCAGAACCAGCTTTTTTAGGGTAGTAGCTGAGAGACTCATTTCCTCTGTGGATGAGCCACAGAAACGAATGCATAACACACACACTGGCCAGCGGGTTATATTTTGGCACCTGTACTGTGCAGATGTGATCCAGCAGCCGGGGTGAAGCAATCTTAAAATGGCATTGAACATATCAGCAGTAGGACCTCATCACACTTCGGGCATCATTCAAAGTAATGTTGATGTCAATGAGAGTTAAACTCAATGTTAGTTAAGGGTATCTAGCTTTGCGGTAGGAGCTGCAAATCCTACCGGAGCTGTGTGTACGTCTATTCGTGTAGAAAGCTCACCCTCGTGGTTAAGGTACTTACCATCCACATCAAAAAGTCTCTAACCTAGGTCTGAGCAGGTCAGTCTGGCTCAGGCATGGTTTAGAGCAGTTCTGCACGAACTTGGACCAAAACCCGTGTAACTGAGGTGCTGCTGTTAACGCACCAAAATCCTCCCCGCGATTCTTGTTTGCACCGTTTGCCCTGAGGGATGGACAAATTCCCCCACAGGTTGTCCTGGACCAAGGCAGCCTGCAGACCCCCTGCACAAGGGACCGTGGCCCTCGGTGCCCCAGTCACACCCGTGTCAGTGAAGAACGAGAAACAGTGGTGGGATTTCGCTGTGTAGATCGACACCCTCGGGTCGCTGGTCCAGCGGGGAAGGTTTGTACCTTCGGGCAGGCTGACGCCGGGCATGCTGAAAGCACGCTGTTACCTACGCCTCCATTTAAGCCTCAATACTTGGTGTATTATTTGCATTTTGAACTTCTTCCAGAGAAATCATTTTTTTCAAATGTTATAAAAATAACTAAATAATTTTGTAAAGCCTGAAAGACATCTTTTTTTTTTTTTTTTTCATCAGGATATGAATTAGAAATAGCTGTTTCGGGGCCAATTTACCTTCAGAATTCTACTTTGTCCACAAGAAGTTAGTCCGCCTGTGGTATTTCCAACCTACAAAGCTTTTTACTTTAATGAGACCCTCAAAGCTAAACCAGCAAAAGCGTAGTCCAAACAAATTATAATATTGCTTAAGCCAGGAAAGCTGTATCCACTCCTGAATTTATACTAGTAAGGTTTAATGTCAGAGAACTTCCCATACTTCTGCTGTCTTATATGCCTTCACGTTATCTCATACCAGGGTGACTTTCTTGCATGGAGCAGGTTCTTGACATGTCTACAGTGGACTACAAAAGTATGCCTGTGGACATACCGTTCAATCTTTCAAAAATTGTAGATCTTCTGAAAGTTCTCCAGTGCAGATGAAGGTTTGCTTACAACTACTTTAAGCCTCATGGCCGTTGATTTGCTTTTCGTACTTAGCTTTCATAGACCGTTCAGAAGTAGTCCTCAAACCCTCATGGGTCTGCAGACCACAGCTTGAAAACCACGGGCCCTTAGTTTAAGTAAGATTTTTGGGGCCTTCTGGGCCTCATTTTCTATTGCCTTTCAGCTTGTGAGGTCTTATATACCTATTCAAAGAGAGTAAAACGCTACCAGATGAGGATGGTGGCGTTCAGTCCTGGTCCTGGCCCTTATTTGCACAGGTGTGAGGGACGCCAATGTGAAACAGCAGCGAATCAAGCCCAAGCACTGCATCTGCTCCTTCCCCATGGGGATCGTGAGCAGCGCTGGGGACGGCCTCATCCGCAGCACCCTCAGGCCGCTGTCCTCCCCTGGAAGCCAGGCACGGGCCCAGCAGAAGCGGTAGACATGGCAAGGATCAGGCCTTTGGACACCGTGGAGCGACGCAACGCTCGGCGTCAGACCCTGGCTTTGTAAGGCTGTTTGCACCCTGGGCGGGCTCAGCTGTGCCTACCCGTCCTGGTGTTTCGTGCCTTGCACACGCAGCAGCAATCCTTTCGTTCAAGCAAAAGTACACCGAGGAGCGCCGAGTGTTCCAGGGCTTTTCCCTTCCTTCGATCTGACCCAAAGCTCCACGCGGAGGGTAACGCGAGCTCCGTCACCATCTCCTTTCACGCCCGATAACTAGCCCAGGTCCAGGGGCTGGGCGCGGTGCTGTCCTTCTCCGCGCTAAGAGGGGAGACGTCGGAGGGGCCGGAGCGGTTGTTTGCTGTGTTGGTGACTGCGGTGTTGCCATGGAAAAGCTGGAGACTTCAGGGGAGTTTGTGTTTTGTTGGGCCCGGAGCCAACCTGCTCTGACTTACTACAACTGTGCGAGCGAGCGAGCCGCGCGGAACTTTATCCCTCTGTAGCAATTCCAAGGCAGGGAGAAAAAGAAAGGACAGGGCCGCTGTAACGAGGAGGGGTGCAGTGCACTTTGCTGAGGCTGATTGCGTTAAATACAGGAGATGCAAAAAAAAAAAATCCTTTGCTGTTTCCCATATTCCCCCCCCCCTTTTTTTTTCCCACTCTCTTCTAAGGGCTGAATTCAGAGCAGTGCAAATAATGAGATCTCAAGTAATCCTCCTGGAAGCCAACAGGGCTATTTAATTGGCTGTATCTGTACAGAAAGGAGCATTTAGAGTTCTGCTGAGCCCGAGTCCATTAAAGTCTTTGATCTGTTCCAGAAACAAAAGTGGAAGCAGACTATACTGTTTTCATTGTCTATCCTGAATGAAGTGCAAAAAATAAATACATAGTGTAAACAGGGAAAAAAATGAGTCAAGGCCCAGATCCAGCAAAAAGCTATCTGCATACTGAACTTCCCATACTCTGAGTAGTGCCATTATTCCCTGGAGCTGGAATTAATAGCAGTGCATGCTTTTTACAAAGCACTTGCCATGGGCAGATCTCAAAGCGATTTACTTGCTCTGAGAGTACAGAAACTAGGTATAGGTTGTCAGGAATATTCGGAAGTATTACAACACAGCTGCATAGTTTGATTTGGTGGAAGTGTGACTTTTCCCTACAACCCTGGCTGCCATGCCGTGTTCTCATGTCATACTCGATACAGAAGCACAAGCCTCTTCCAGGAGTGTGTTTGGGCAGGTGGGAAATGGCAGGGTTGTGCTCTGGAGTCTTCTTGCTGTCAGGGCTTCTCGACATTTACAAAAATTCATTTTCTATAGCAAAGAGCTCTTGTGGGGGTAGTTTTCTGATTTTCTCTTTTTAATCAGCATTCCCTACCTAACTGTTCAGTGTTACAACAGATGCATCTGGGAATGTTATTTTAATGTACATTGCTCAGGGAAAGGTGCTGTAAATGTTCATCATAAATTACCATCTTGCAAAGCTCTGATTTCTAGAAGAACAGGGTAAAGCAAATGACTTTCTTTAGGATTTGATCGGAGAACACCCAGGGAACTCTTGGCTCCATGGCAATCAGTGACAAACGTCTGATGCTTGCAGCCCTCCTGTGATCCTACTTAGGAGGTGAATCCTGCAAAACTTCCCGCAACATGAGGCTCCTTCTGAGCAGCAGCTAACAGCATCACCTGTTTGCTTTCTAAGGTAAAGAACTGCCTGTGTATCGTCAGTCACTGATGTTAGGCTGGCTTGCATTATTTTGGGGTGGAGCTGGGAGCTCTAACCAAGAAGCTGGGGACAGATCTTACCGACATGGAAGGTGACAGAACTCCTATTGATCTCACGGTGATCTAGATAAGAACTAAAGATTAGATACCACCATGGGATCCAGCCATGGTTTGTCCGTGAACCCCTTGTCCCCGTGCTGTACCTCATTGTATTTAACAGGATAAATCTTGGGAACTGATTTTCCAGTTCCTTTGGGGGCTGTGATGTCTCAAGAAGTTTACCACGGCTGCAACAAGAAGTGACTAACCTTGTGTTCCAAATACGGTGGGACAAAGCAATTGCTGTAAATAACCAGTTTGATAAAGCTGTAACAGTTTGTACCAGCAGAGGACTTACCCGGGGAGTTGAACAGCTGTTGCTTTAAAGCTACCAGCCCGCTCAAAAGGGTTGCTTCTATCCTGCCTTTTTTTTTTTTTTTCCTCTTCACTGCTAGTTGTTTTGTGACGTTGCTGGTTCAGTACAGAAATTCGTGTCCTCTGCACACAGATCTGGTAGCTGCATGTTCAGGGACACTCCAGATTAACGAGCTCTGCAACATCTTTAATCTTTCCTCGCAGCCTGCTGTGCTTGGGATGCAGTGTGTGATAAAGACCAAAAGTGAGGGATGCAAGAAATGCATTCACACAGGAAGCTGAAACTGCTCTGTCATTCATTCCTGTAGTGTAAATAACCCTTTCTATAACCTCAGCTTCCTGATTCTCGTTTGGCTGGGGCCAGATTTGCCGCTGGTGCAAACTGGTACAGCACTACTGACATCAGCTGAGACGCACCAGTTTACTCCAGGAGATAATTTATTCCAAATCTTTTCAGTAACAAAAATAAGAGAACAACAGATGTAGATGGACCAAAAAGTGGTCAGATCTTATGAAATAAAGGGATTGTTCTTAGCAGTTGATGAGCATGAAGGCTGAGCTTCTTACCGACACTTGGACCCAGCTGTACCACTGTCTTCCAAAGGAGAAGCTTCTACTGAGTGCACAGTGAACGTATCCACAAATATGTTTATCCTGAAACTGAACCACATTTTGAAATTCATATTCTTTTGTGTGCTGCTCTGTCCAAGGAACTACTGATGTTTCTTTCTCTGAGAACCTTAACATTCCTCAGCTTTTCCTCCACTAGCCAGAGAGCTGGCTGGTATGACCTGCAGCAGCAATTTTCTGAGGTTATGCATGCTGTGGTGTCAGAGAAATTTGGGAAGTCAGCTTCCGGAGCTCCTGTTTTATTTTCCTTCCCCAAGGGATAAATGGTTTTAGCAGCTATTGAGCCAGGCCCGGCTAAGGAAACGTCCAACAGCAGGGCCAGCTCTGTTAGCTTATGCCATTTCCAGGCTGCAGATACAGGTATCAGTGGTGCTTATGTCCTTCTGCGAGTATTAGGGGATGAAAGCAGGCGGGACTGGGGTAGGGTGGGCAGAGGAGGGCAGGAGACCTCTGTGCGCTCCTTCCCCTGGCCCCAGGGCATTCGCTCTGTTTGCATCGGGCTCCCCTGAGGAAGACGGGTTTTCTGCCTCCCCGGGATCACCTGAATCCCTCTAACGGGGAGGAGACATCAAATACAAGCTCGTGAAGTGGATGTCCTGGAAGCTCCTGAGGGCCTGGGAACTGCTCTCTGCTCTTTGGTAGCACCGTTGCTTTGGCATTGGCCCACATATATGTAAACCACAGCTCTCTAGATCCTGCCACATTCTTTCTTCATAGTATTGCAGAGACTGCCAAATTCAGCGAGGGCAACACCAGGCCTATGTTCCTTTATGCTGTATTAAAACAGGCCCCCGGTCCAAAACAGCATGTAAGTGCAATCCTAAGCTTCATCGATCCAAAAAGGATTTTGAGCTGTGCTGAAAGTTACGCACAGTTTGGATGAACGTGGCCACACTCCTTTACCCTACGTGAGTGCCTTTTAGTTAAGGGCTGGGAAGGAGAGGGCAAGGGACGCTGCCTGGGACCGCCGCAGCACACGTGCCCGGTTCCCGGCTGCTTGCTGCGGGTGGACACAGTGCGTGTAGTGAGCGGGAGAGGGGAAGGAGAAGAGATCAGACCATTACAGTGCCCTGGGCTTCCCTGGCAAAACTGCAGAGGACTGAAAAGGAGCAATAGGCTAGGTGGAAGCAGCATTAAAAATAATTGCATTATGCTTCTTTGGTAATAACCCGTCCCTTGTTCATAACTCCATCTGTGACTCAAGTGCCCTGCAGTAGTTTGGACATGTGACAGCTAATAAATTCATTTATTGCGAGGGCTGTTTGTTTCAGCTTCAGAACTGAAAGTTCATCTGCAGGTGCAGCAGGGCTGTGTAGAGCAGCAGAATGCAGATTTACAGCTGTTGTGGCTTACTCCACTCTGTGCTACAACAAATCATTTTGTTAGGAAAAGAGGCTCTGCTGTTGGCCAACCAGGACGTGGTCAGGAATTTGAAACGCTGCTTTGTTAGTTTAAAAGAAAACATCGACGGAGATGTTAGGGTGGGCGTTTTTTAAAGATTTAGTGAAATCTGTCATAAATCTGATTAAAACTGAACAGAATGTGCCTTGTTTTCCACCGTCATTTGCTATCTTCTTCCTTTGCCATTGTGAGGGTGAATCAAGAGCAGGGTTTTAAAGTGTTCAGCTTCGAAGGCCAGTTATTACTTCCGCCTGTGATCCTGTTTGATTTTCTGAAAATGAGTCAGTCGTTTTCTGCAAGAGTTTGGTGCAGGCTGAGCCTTTTCTCTGAGCTTCACTCTGCAAGACAAAAAAACATATTGCTTCACAGGCAAAGCAAGTCTGCACAATAGAAGACTTCCTTACAACTAGGCTCTGCCAAGTCTGCTCTCAGCCCTGCACGGAGTCATGTTACTCCTCAGCAAGGTCATACAGGCCTAAAATAATCACTGATGTTTATCTTTCCCAGAGGATATTAAGCACCCCCAAACACCAAGGCAAGAAAATCTACGAAGCAAAAAAAAATTAAAAATAGCGTTTGCGGCTCAGCTATCAGTAGGAGAAGCACCGTGGCTTTGCCTTTTCCCATTAATATTTTGTGATCTCACGTGTGAAGCGCCGAGTTACGCCGGCAGTGGGGGAGGAACCGCTTTGCAATTTTTCATTGATGTCGTATCTCTGTGTTTACTTAGAAGCAGGCTGTGCGTTTCTCATCGTTAATGCTGCACCTTGGCTGCGTGCTTTTCTTGGGCTACTTTTGTCGTAGGGAGAACCAGAAGAAGGCTTAGGGCCGTAACGTAGCCTAGATACTTGCCTAAAGGTGCATACCTGGCCACCAGCCTTGCACTAGCTGCGTGCCTCGTAGATCTACATCTCTGCAAACACCCTTGAGAAGGAGAAAAGTGCTGTCAGCCTGTTTCCACAGACGGAGAAGGAGGAGGCTTGGGAGGAGCGCGAACTGGCAGAGCCGTCTCTGCTCTCTGCCCGGCGCCGGTGGCTGTCACGCCGCAGCTCCGTCACCTTGCCGCTGCCTCGTGCGCTCCCGAGCGGGCTGGAGCAGCTCCAGCCGAGCGGAAAGGCTGCAGGAGGAGCTGGCAACGAGGAAGAGGAGGGTAAGCGGGTCTTGCCCTGAGTCAGGCTTGCAGGGGAGAAGCAGCAACCACTGGATGCACAGAATCTGAGCCAACACCACTGAGACCCCCAAATCACTGGGGTTTTACCCCATTCAAGCATGCCAAGCACTGCTGTTAACTGCTCACAGTGCAGGAAAGCAAATATCCAGTCTGCAGTCCACGTTCCCCCGCCTGGCACACTGCACGTTTGAACACCCGTTTATTTCATCCTTCCCTTCAATGCTGTGTTGAAGCGCTGCACTCCTCCCGTGCCTACCTCCCCAAATCCAGAAGCCCCCCCAGCTAGCCGGTGAGCAAGAGACATTTCCTTTGCGGGACGACGTGCGTGCGGGGGGACGAAACGTGCCTTCCCGCGGGCTCTTTGTATTTTGACAGACTTCGCTGGAGGATTTCGCTCCGAGCGGAGCCAGCGGCGGTGCTGGCAGATGCTGCGCCAGCTTCCCACGCGGCGCTGGCAGCGCCCGTGACCCGCCGCCGCTGTCCCCCCCCCGGCCCCCTTCCCTCTCCCCTCCTAGTCCAGGCCAGAAGCTATCTTGGGCGGCGAGCGCTCCCCGTGCCAGATTGCGTGGTGGTTTTCTGATGTGAACAGGTGGGACTAGGGGGGCAGGCTACATCTGTTCGCTGAATTCTTCCACCTTCGCAATTGTTTGCAAATGGGTGAGAGCTCGGGGAGGCAGGGAAACTATGGGTTCAGGCTTAAAATGCTCTTTTCCTGTAACACGGCCAAGAGTGAACCTGCGCTGCGCAATTAAAAGTTTGAGGCTGACGAGGAAAACACCCACCGGTGCAAACAGCTTACCTTCCTCCCTGCAGAAGCACGGATTCCCTGCAGGACTATTGCTAATGCTTTCTTCGGTCCGACTTAAAAAGGCCCAAGCGATGAAACTTCCTTGGGATGCCGTCCCACGGCCTCGTGCATCACCGCGTCAGGGTGTCTTTTCTGAGATCCAGGTTCCTGTTTGAGTCTCTCATTACATTTACGTAACTGATTTTCAGAAGGGTTCAGCTCTCATTGCTTTGTGTGTGATGTAAATAGCTGAAGGAGGCTGAACACTTTGGGGAAAATGGGCCCTAAATTGTTTGCCTTCTGGATTGTGTTTTGTACCCTTTAAACGTCTGCAGGTTGTTATCTGTGTTCTCTTCTCCCACTTATTTCTTGCCAGACTGTCCATGCAGCCCCTCAGTTTTCCTCATAAATCACGTTTTCTTGCCTCCTGGCCATGATCCTACCTCATGCTGAGAGGAAGTTGGGAGGAGGTGGAAGGAAGGTGTGTTTTGGCCACTTTCCCCCCCTCTTCACCCTGGGCTTGCCAGGGGATGAACAGTCCCCATCCCTCTCACCCTCTCCAGCACAGCATCACCTTCAGGGCCGCCCAAAGTCCTCAGGGCTGGAGCTGCACGTGCTAGGCCCCTGCAAACCCTGTCAGCGCGGTGAAGGGCAGCCCTCTTGGCTCGGCGTCAGTCCTGGATTCCCCCCCAGGGCCCCAGCAGCGGTGGGATTCGAGCACTTCACATCACCTCGCGTGTCCGTGCTCTGTCCTCTTCTGCCCTGGCACAGCAGCGCCGAGACCTGGAAACCAGTTGTCGGTGGGGTGGGTTGAGATGCCTGAAGACTAACGCCCTCCGATTGGAGATGCTGTGCCCTAAGCCTCAGTTCTCGGAAGGACGGAGGGAGCTGCTTCCCATAGAAGTGAGTGTGAGCTGACAGCCTAAATACTTTAAGGCTCTGGGCCTCTGAGTGTGCCTTTTTGGGGCACTCATTTGCTCATCCTTTGTACTTTCAGTATCTTTTCAGAATCTGCACTTGGGCTCCACCTTGCTGGGTGTGCGTAATACAAGTAATTATCTTCCACAGGCAACAAGCTGCCATGTTCGTGCCTGAATTAAATTTCAGCTTCTTACACTTTCTAACTGCAAGTTTATTTCTATTTACAATATTTCTCTGTTTTCATTGTTCCTTGGGGTTTCTCCCATTCCATTCACAGTTGGCAATTTCATTCCTGAACTGTTTATTTCTTCTTTCAGATCATTAATAAGTACTAAATAAAATCCACCTTAATACACTGATTCATGCATTGCCTCACAGGGCAGAACTCATTAGATTTACATCAGCATTAGCCTTTGGTTATGAACCTTCAGCCAGTTTTCAAACCACATCACAGTGGCCCTATTCTGGCAAACTGAATTATTTCTCCTTTAAGATTTTATCCATTGGTAATTGTGTGTTTTTAACAAAAAAGGAAACACTCATTTTAAATCTATGCTGCCTATTATTTGAGTTTCCTTTTCCCTCTAGATGTTTAGCAAATTATTATGTCTTGACATCGTTTTTATTACTTTACTGTGAAGAGCGGCTAGATAGAAAAGATTACAGTTAACTACAATCACTCCAGGATCAAAAAGTAGTACTATGCCTACTTTTCTTTGGTCTATTGCTTCCTCCCCATTTTAAACTGACTTTTAGAATATTTTTGAGCAGGTTAGTAAGTCTGTTACCAAGTGTTTCGCATGCTTTATGATGCTGCTGAGCAAGACAGTCAACCCTGTGGTCCAGCCCAGCGTTAGAAGACTCAGAACAACAACTGCCTTTCATTCAAAGCCTGGCTTGGCATTCTCCATGAGTATTGTGTAAGTTCTCCCTCTCTGGAAAGCAGGAGTATCAATATTTTGATCTTCCTGGTGACATGGATTCCAGCCTTAGCCTCATCAGCATAATTCCTTACTCTTCCAACCCGAGTTGACCGTTATGTTTGTTCCTAGACCTAAAGCAGACTGACATGCTGAGGAAGCCAGGGTGATATTCTCAAGTGAAATGTGTCCACTAGGTTCAAAGTGCATCTTTAAAAACTTCCTTGGGAGTGCGTATCGGCAGTGTTTCAGCTGAGCTCAGTGCTGTTACATGTGGTCACACTGGGCAGGAGTCGCATTCAGGAAGCGTAGTGGGAAATGTTCTCCTGGGGCTATTTGGGCTTCCCAGATGTGACATGGGCTACTTATTTCTGTAGAAAACTCCTACAAACATGAGCAAAATATGCAGGACAGCAAGGAGCAGAGGCTATAATCAAAAATATCTTTGTCTTTTCACTAGGAAAAAACTGTGGGCCCATAATTCACACAGCTATAGCCAAGTTCTCACTGGCTTTAGTCAACTCTTGTTAAAAACTGGCTGGGGACAGCGGTTTTGATGTTGTCTGAGGAGTCCAGGAAGAGACACATGACGCTATAAATGACATTTTAGGCATAGTCCTGTTTTCTTGAGCACACAAACAGTTTATATCTGAGCTGGATGCAAAACTCACTTTGTTGGTGGCTACAGGCTTGGTTTTCCCTGTGGTTAGGGAGTGACTGGGGGCTTTCAGTGATGGTGTAGGAAATGGTCATCTCTCCTTGTTCCTTAAGGAGGCAGGTGCCAGTCCTATCATAAAACCGTGTAGGAGGTTTGGCTTAAATAAGGAGGTCTTACTCTGCATGCAGCTATTGAGTCCTCCAGCACCCTCCTCCAACAGACATCTCAGGCAGCTACAGCAGAGCAGATCTCCCTGGATTCCTTTATGGTCTGTGGAGAGAAATAAGTACACCTTGGGAAAGATTTGGTCTATGAACATCCAAAATGGGTCAGAGAAACCGTACCTTAGAAATGCTCACTCTCTTCCATTAAATTAAAAAAAAAAAAAAAAAGTTTAGGGTGAATAGCTCCTGCCTAGATCTCTGTAAGCAGGTGAAAGATGCCCTGCCCCTCAATGTTTGCTAGAGGAGGAGAAAGGCAAATAAGACCGTTTTAGATAGAGTCAAAAGCTTTTGGGATACTTCCATAATATAGGTCAAACAGGCCCTAAGGCATCCCTTGAGGTGTACTCTCCGTACTGACAGCTCACATATAAGGCTTGGACCCAACCAGAATATATCCTCCAAAGCCTCGGAGATCTCACCTGCCTGGGCTTGCCCCATGGCTCAGCATGCCACCAGGCATGGCCAGACAAGCTCTGTGCCAGCAGAAGGGACAGGAGGTGGCCATGGGCCATGGCACTGAGCACCTGGCACTGCACTGGAGACTGTATGGAGACATGGCATGGAGCTCCCTGTCTGAACTGCTGTTGGCCATAGGGAGAGGAGGCCACCGTGTCTTGGACTCAGGATTTATCCCAGTGTCTTGGCACTGGGACTTGAATGTCCTCACATCTCAGTGACACATCCAGAAAGGTAGTGAAGGCTTCACAAAAAGAGGTCTCCAGTGCAGTCTTGCTGTAGACAACTGTGCTGATCAGCAGCGATGGATTAATTAAATGAGTTTGATCCGTATCAACTTTAATGCTCAGGGCAGAGGTTGAAGAATAGGTGCTTTTTATGCACAAGAAGTTTGTTCAGAGCCTTTTAAACATCTCAGTGTTTTTCCCTTCCTTGCCAGACTTTTAGTGGTAGGAGAAAAGTATCATTCTAGCAGTGTTGCCAGCTCTGTGATTTTATCATGAGCCAGTGTTTGCTATTTTGCCTAAAACCCCAGCTCCTAGAAACAATGGATTATGTGAGGATCTCTCAGCTCCGATTTGAAAAACAAAGAAAATTTCTAGTGCTTTTGGTGTCAGAAAACTGGTTGAAACATGACCCCAGTTACATCCTAAGAAATCCAAAACCATATTTGGAATTGATTACGTTTTTATGTGCATGTTTTGAAGCCAATTGTATGATTTTTCTTTTGGAGGGGGGCATCTGACTCATGATTTTTGAATGCCTGGGGAGTGGTGCTATTACATTGGGGATGCCACTGATGTTTAGTCCAACTCTGTTGAATGATTTCTGACATAAAGAGTTTTTGAGGATTAAAGGAAAGAAATGTTTTAAATTCGTAAAAAGTACAGGACAGATCCTGCTTTAAAAATATATGGATCGTGCTCTTATTTTGTTCCTACTGAATAGCAAAGGCATTGAGCACATCCCATGCAATCCCTAAAGACAAACTGTAATCCCTTTTAGTGTGCACAGAGAATACCATATCTGAGTTGACTACAACACGTGCTTGACCAAAAGGTCCAATCCTGTGAATGTTCAGTCACTTTAGGGATGGTGCTGAATTCCTGGGGCCTTCCTATTTCCCAAGAAACCCCCTCTATACGTTTCAGAATTAGGCCATTTCATAACAACTGTGTAAATGCTACTCCTAGGCAGCATAATTCATTGTCACAGTTAGGCAGCAGTACCGTCTGGGGAAAGAGGTATAGTGTGAATTGCTGCCACAGGATGCAGTGATTCACATTTACGTGGCTTAGCTCTAACTGAGGCCGTGAGCCAAATGTTTCCTGTTGGTCCCCGGCCTCTAAAAGTCTCCGGCCAGCCCAAAAGAGACTCCGTGAGTGCAGCGTTCGGGTGGGATGAGGATGGGGCTGAGCACGTTGTGGTGAGTCAGGTGGCAGAAAGCAATACCAGCCTTGAGGGCAACAAGAACCAGTCTTTTTTTAGGGCTGCATTTCTCAGTTTCTGGGTTTAAACAAAGGCAGATGATAACACTAGAGGACATGGATAATGAACCTGCTCCCTCTGGGAGCCCTGTGGCACACACAGTGCCAGCACCTGGTAGATGATGCCATTCACTGTGATGCCAGTGTTTGTCCAGAGCACATGGTAGGTTTGGCATTGCTGCCATGCATGCAAGCACCACAATAAAGGTCTTCTGTCTTTTATTTATTGGGAACATATCCTCACTTGAGCAAAACCCCTTCAGAATTACCCATAAGACAGGGCTAAGGAGCATTTTCTTGCTGAGAGCTCCACAGGCCTTTCAGATTTATTTGGTGAGCCACGCGTTCGTAAAAACACGTCTTGGGTGCTTGCCAGGAATAATGTGAAAAATCACACGTGGGCTATAACGGTTCCAAAGGCCTAATATTCTTTCCCCCAATGTAATCAAGACACTGACTGAACCCAGGAGCCAAACTGTGTCCCTGACTACTTAATTTGATGGGGTTATGTATATGGCTCTGTAATTAAATGAGACTGGCAAGACTGGTGCTTGGTATAAAATTCATTACGCTCTTGGAATGATTACATCTATGATTGAACTATGTGCTCTCCACTCTTGTCCCCTTCTTCATGTGCTTCTTTCACTATTTCTTTGTTGTTTGGATAAAAGTTACCAGCAGTTAATACGCAGGAGGCACAATATAGGAGCAAGATTGCCTGATCCATAATGGCAAGATTTGGGATGTTTACATTTTGCAGTGTTGCTTATAGTTGAGGTTCTGGTTGCTTAGCACAGGGCGAAAGCGGATCTGCTGGAAATGAATGCCTGAGGACCCCGTGTGACGGATGAGGGTCCCGGCATGGTGTGAGGCACCCCTTCCTCCTCCGCACGGGGGTGAGAAGCGAGGTGCGAGTTGGGCAGCGGCACGAAGGGCACCCACTGCCCTTGGCCGGTGCGGGAGGCTCACGGGTCTAGAGGCCAGCTGGGTGTCTCCCATTTAGGCACCTGGCTCTGGGGTGCAGCTGGGTCCTGGTGTCACCATGCGGTGCCAGATTTACACTGGCACAGCTGGTGTCGGGGAAATATCCCCTTGAAACACACCTGGGTATGCTGTGGGCTGTGAGCAAGCCAGGCCTAGCTGCCTCGAGTGGATTCACTGATGTTTATTAAGGAATTGGTCATCTTGCACCTTTGCCTCAGTGGGATCATGAATAGGCTTCTGCTTTCTCTTATCTGTCTGCCTATTGCCATGAGCCATATTGTTACCTAAAATGTTCTCAGATTCGTTGATATCTGAATGTTTGGTTAAAATTGGCCAGCAAATATAAGAATTGCAGGTTAAGGCTAGGCAGATGCAAGTATTCACACATAAGTACACATGGGACGGGATCACATGCACTTCTTTTCTTTAGAAAACCAAGCAAACCAAGCAAACCAAGAAAACCATTTTTTTAGAAAAAAAAATCCCACCCTAGTAAAAGAGGAGGCCGGGGAACACTACAATGCGCTGCATAAGGAGAGCTTTGTGGTGGGACTCTCAGGTTCCAGCGTGCGTGAGGGCCTCATCCTGACTTCCTCCACATGCTGTAATCAGAGCGAGCACCAGCGGTGACTCAGCTCCCGTACCACTCACTGTGGGTACTATCTGTGGTGAGTCTTCCCCACCCCCGGGTTTTTTTTTTTTCAATTGCATTTTTCTTCCTTAGCATTTGGTGTAGTGGGCTACAGCAGACACTTGGATGTCGTGTCCTTTTTGGAGCACACCCAAGAACGCTTAAGCACCACATTTTTACCTGATGTGTCTTGAGTAGCTAGCTAGCAAGCACAGT
This sequence comes from Anseranas semipalmata, assembly GCA_013399115.1. Classification (NCBI taxonomy): domain Eukaryota; kingdom Metazoa; phylum Chordata; class Aves; order Anseriformes; family Anseranatidae; genus Anseranas; species Anseranas semipalmata. Next base: position 520,814 of record VXAA01005483.1, on the reverse strand, counting down.
TTCCACATTTGTAGCTGATGGTTGTACTATGTTGCTTGAGCACTCTTTCATTTCAGTACCCAAGAAGAAAATTTTACGTGTGTTTAGGATTGCAGTTAGCCATTTTGTAGGCCTGAATGCAATCAACAATCCCTTCTACAACTGCTGGATCTGGGCCAATATTTAAGAAGACAAGCCATTGATAAGGACTTAGTGCGGCAAAAGGTATGGTCTTCACTCTGCACTGGGGGCCAGCAGTGAAGAACAGACCGTATTATTTGTTTTCACCAATTTCTGTCATGAGAAGGACACAAAATATTCAATGGGGCTCCTGCAGCAATCAGGTAGGTAGGGTAGATAGGCATCCCATCTGAAGCAAAACAGCCCTATGCAATCCCCACCTCCAAACTCAGTTCTAGTTAGCAGAGTTTTTAGGGATATATTTAAGGAAGTTTTTAAGACTGCTGCTTAAAAATGTTTCTTTTTTGCTGAATCAGAGTCTGGATCCTTTAAGAGTGCTGCCTTTCCGTGTGAGAGGCATATTCAAAACTGTAAGCGAGACAAGTCTTTCTATTGCTATTGTTTTTGGAGAGATTCTATTCCTATTCTGACATTTTTGGTAACTAACTGACAATTAGCAGCTGAGGTGTTTATTGTTTATTATTTTGCCTTCTTTTCCCCTCTGTTAAATAAATGATCCAAAGTCAGACCTTATAGATCACACCTCTTTGTTTGCCACTGTTGATGGATCGTTTTCTGCTCAGAATGGAAATGATTAAATCATATAAGAAAGGATCATGCTTGCTGCTTATTCTCTGGCATCATATATGGAAAAATATTGCAGTTGGTTGAATTGTCTAGTTGAAATTAGCCTTTAAAGGAAAAAAAAACAGAAGGGAATTGTGCAAGTGGGTTCATTAGGGCTTTATCAAAACAAGGAGTGAGTGGTGAAGAGGGAGAAAAGATGACGGAGTTCATGTTCCTGCAGATTAATTTATCAGTCTTTATGGGTACATGAAAAGAAAATTATGGCTACCTATAAAGGTCTAATTAGGGCATCTAGTGTAAATTCTCTGCAGCTAATCTGGTACAGTTCATAAAAAGCTAACAATAAAAACATAATGATGTGTTGCATTAAATGGGCAATCTTCAGCAAATGGGGCTAAATTAAAAAAGGTCTATTGGAAAAGTAGACTCTTTATAGGCCTGAAATTGAGGATAACTCATTAAATACTCAGCATGTATTGCTGTTTAGCCCAACGGTGACTAATGTACACTAGATGTGCATTCCTGGGAATGTTTCTGGCCTTGGGAGCAAGTCAGAACTTCTGGTAAAACCAGTGCCAGTCACACCATGAGCACTTGGGGAATAGTTTCTTTTTTTAATGCTTCTTCACAGTTCTGAAGTTCATTATGCAGCCCAGGTCCTGTTGGTGAGCATTTCTTGGTGTGAGGAACCCAAACTGGGACAATTTCTGTGACCAGGCCTCCATATTCAGGCCTGGAGAGCGGGCATTTGAGAACTTGGCAGAGGTATGAGTTAAAAATCTTGTGTAAAACCTCAATTGTATCTGAAAGGAGCAATTCATCACTGCAATTTGAGAGTGCAGAAAGTGCCCTCTGAAAAGCCATCTCTAGAAAGCCTCCAATTGTAAAGGCAGTGTGAGCAGAAAGGAAAATGTGAATTTATTCCAAGTGCTGTCAAAAAGATGTTTTTCCTCACTAATTGCTTTGAGCAGACCACCGTCTCCTGGTCTCGTGATTGACTTCCCCTTCTCCCTGCCACCAGACACAAGCCGTGTGCCTCTGCCTCAGGGGCTCCCTGGTCAGTCCCCACCTGCTCCGATCCTGCTGCCCCGACTGCTCCGGGGTGGCGGCCCCTTGGCCACTACTTGACTTTTCAAGGAAGTCTCTTTGCAGTTTTGGGATGAATTTTTCAAATGCACCAAACATTGAGTGAATTTCCTCCCTTTACCTTCAAACTTTCTGCCAAACTGTCATGGGCAGATGCTCAGACACAGCTGAACAACCATGAGGGTGGGGATGCTTTTGGGATTTAAGAACTGCGAGTCCCGGGGCCTCTCTGAAACGCTCTGCAGGAAGCAGGGCTCCAGCACACACCTCCTGGAGAAGCAGTTCAGCTGCCTTTGAGAGAAGGCAGCTCCACTCCCATGTCCCTGAGCCAGGTAGGAAGAACACGGAAAACTGCAGAGGCCAATCCTACCTTATAGGTCATATTTTCCTCCCCACACCTTTCACTGCATGCACAAATAGTGATCAGCTTGCTACATAGTATAAAAATATAGGTGAGTAGATTTAAAAGAAAAAAAAGAAGAGAAGTAGTAGAGTTTTGTGCATAAATTAACCAGATGTTATCCTTCTCAACGTAAAAGAAACAGATTTAGCAATTATGTTGATATCCGCGTGCTAGTAGGCCGTTTTAGCAGAGGTCTCTGCTTCCGTGGTGTGGCTGCCAAGAGAATTTTTAGGTTGTGGACGATTGGTCTAATTGGTTGTAAAATAAACAATTTCAAAGACCTGGCACTCCTTACATGTGCCGCTCTTGGCCTAATGTGTTTGTGATGTATTTGCTGGTAGAGAAGAATGTTGCTGTACGTGTGCGCGCTGGAAAGCTGTAAATTGTTTTTCCTTTCCTTTTGTTTCTATTTATCTTGGTTTGCAAATATTAAGCAGACATAGTTCTCAATATGGACAAATGTACTGCAAAATGCCACTCAGCTGAGGAGATCATAGCTGCTTTTCAATTATTAAAAGCATATGCAGAGGAATAAACTGCACGGCTAATTTCAGAATGAAAGCTTGCAGCAGATGCATAAGCCCTTGTAAGCAGAGGTTTAGGTGACAGAAACGCTGATGCGTTTGAATACGTACAGCGAAATCCCCAGAGACAACAAGGGCTGTAGGTTGGCACAATCATCAGAATAATAGCCTGTATTTCGGAGAGAGTGCCTGTTAAATGCCACGTAGCCCAGCTCTTCCAGTTACGCTGTTGACAAGCGTGGAGTTCCTTGTGTGTTTGGATTGGCCCGAAGAGAATATGTCCGTACAGGTCGTGAATGAGACGAACTCTGGGTAGTTTGATGAAGACAGGGCCTCTTTCTTTTTTTTTTTTTTCTTTTTTAAGCCCACAGGAAATGCAAGTAATTCTGTGAATCTGGCACTTCTGCCAAAACTAAGCTCTGGAAGAAGGGCAGAGATAAGGGGAACGAGAAAAGACATGGCTGCATTACCACCCTCCACCCCTGCAATTTCTTTTTGACAGCCTCCCTGTGAGAAGGGAGAGGGATGGACCTTGGCAATCAACATCTGACTCAAACCCAACACTTACAGGAGCCCTCACCGTGTCTGAGAGGCTGTAATTTCGGATGGAATTTTAGCCATCAGCTGGGATGTTCAGAGCAGCTTCAGGGGGTACTGTCATACACCCAGTTCCCTCTGCTCCTTGTGAAGGTCCTGGCCTCTAACCCAGAGGAGTGTCACAGCTCCCACAGAGTAATGAGAGCCCACGCGATGCTTACCCATCCCACTGCCAGAACCTGACCAGCAGGAGAGGATGCCCAGGCTGTTCCTCCCACTGCGGGGTAGGGCTGGACCACACACTTGGGTGGGGAACCTGCCCCATCTGCGCACACAGGAACACTCCACAGCTTGCTCATCGCTAGCGGTGGGGTCTTCTGAGCAGGGAGCGTTGGGTTATTTTGTTGTTTTAGGAATCAAAATATGCAAGCGACCTCCTTCAGCCGTGTGTCGCAAAGGACATGTTTGGGTTGGCTTAATGGTGCAGCAATAGCTATAAATTTCCTTTCTTTTGTCAGCTTGTGTCGCAACCTTCGTGTTGTTTAAGTGTTCAGGAGGGTCCTTTTGTGTCTACCAGAGTCATTCATAAGCATTTTTTCTCCTCTTGTCCTATCAATTATTTACAAAAGTAAAGCAGTTTAAGTACAGCCAAACTTCCAGGATATTCAAATCCTCTGGCACCATCCAATGGATAAAGTAAATATTTCTATACCTTATGAAATCAAGGGAGTCCCAGATCCTTTGTAGTTGACAAGGTAGTGACATTCCCCTTATGCACTTCTTGCAATATGCTTGTTCCTAAGTGCGTTGTCTTTGGGAAAGATTTCCAATATAAGTTTTAAGGCTTCCTGTAGGGGCAAAATCCTTCCTTTTGCTTGTACGGCTTCGTGTGCCACTGATACACAGCGGAGCGGGCAGATGCGTAGGACTCTAGAGGGCTGCCCTTGTAGGACGGTGCTCCTTTCCTCGAGACGGGGCCTGCCGCTTGCTCGGCGCTGAGCACATCTACTCCAGGTAGACCTGGGCCAGGCTGGCCTCCTGCTTGGGCTTCAGCCTTTCCACAAGGGCTTACAAAGCCTTCACCTGTCACCGGGCTACAGCAACCTCAGGGAAGCTACACAACCGTCATCTCAAGGCCTAGAGAGATTACTTTGATACATTTTTCTGCAAACTTTTCCAGCCCCAGCCAGACACTTAGGCCCAAATGCTGCTCTAAAGGTGATATAGACAGAATTTCAAGTATGCAGGTCGGTATTTTTCTCAAGCAAGTATAATCTTTTTACCTCTTTATCCATCTCTGGATGCCACTTGTACCGGAGATTTGTGGGGGCTTGGAAATCTATTTTGACATGAAAATAATCAAAATCAATAGCAAGAAGGTAATAAAGTGGACATCTTCAGGCTGCCTGCAACAGGCACTTACCTTGGTTGTGATTCAAACCACCTGCTACCCAGGGCTGGCTTACTCCAGCTCCCTGTACCGGCCATGGAGGGAAGGAGTAGGACAGCAGGAGACCAGCTGTGGGTTTTGCCTTATTTAAATGTCCCAGCTTCTGGGCAGCTTTAAGCTTTCTCCACTCAAATCCTTGGACCATCCAAACACCACCGGACTAAGTCCCTACCACAAGTAGGTTTCTTAGTTCAGACATGATGCCAGATGAGCAGATTACGTATCGATTGTGCCAAGAGCCAGGCAGTGTAGACAGTGAACGTAAGCCTCTCTTTTGACCTTAGGTAGCAAAGCAATAGTGTGCTACGTTAGACACCTGTAGTAGGTGGCCTGAGTAGAGCCCAAAATATTTACAAAAAATGAGTAGCCTTTGTAATGGGAACATCATGTGCAAATACCAGAAGCTGCATTCCTTTCCCAGAGGAACCACTGGAAGCTGTTGGCTGTGCTATCCCACTTCCAGAACTGAGCAGGGCTTGGGCTGCACGATTCCCACCAGACACTGGTGTTCCCAAAGCCAGCCGGCCTTCACACAGAGCCTCATCGCAGCCGCGTTTATATGGGATGCTCCTTTGCTCTCACTTATGGTTCCTCATCATCTTCGCCAAAGACCATTCTTTCACAGACCGGAGTTATTCCAGCAAGCTGGGTTTTATTGTCTCACTCACAGATCTTGTGGACAATTATTCACAGGGAAAATATTTATCTTGTTTTTCCCAATCTCATTTCTACACCTGCCAAATCGCCTCACCCTTTCCAACTCTTTCTAATGCCCATGAAGATCCCATTGTATCATTTTGGTCCATTTCGTCAGCTGAAGAATGTATTGGATTGGGCAGGTCTGGCTTTTTTGCCAACTATGACAACTTATTCGAATGGCTGCTAGTATCTGTGGGACAATATAATGTTCTAATCCTAGCCAGAATGGCATCAGACTTTTGGCATGACTCCATCATAGTCAGTGTCGTTATTAGCAAAAAGATTTACTCCATAATGGTCAACTTCATTTGGTACATGCAGTGAATTCATTCATTTATGATGGCCAGTTGTAATCATACAGATATACAGGTTGTTTATTTTTTTTTTTATTTTATTTTTTTGTAAAGCAGCAGCCCCTGAAAGAAAGTGATAAAGTAAAAACTTCAAGCTTGTTAAAAAATATTTGACCCCATCATGGCTGTACAGAAAAAATGTTGTGAGCATTTCAGCAATGTGTATTATAGCTTCAGAAACGTGGTAGTGAATAAATGTTGTATTCTTTTCATTATTTTCTTTCTTAAATCTCCCGGATTGCTTTTTTAAGCCTGTCTCATGATCTTGTGGTCCAACTCTTGCATTTTAAACCCTGGGGGTTTACAGTACTATACGTAACAAATTTTATGGCTTATTTTAAAACAAGTTTTATAAATTATGGATCTTAGGCCAGCCGCCAGATATTAGGAATATATGGTTACTTCTTGATAAAAACTTGTTGTCGCTGAAGAAGATTTATGATTGCAACAAGATACGAACTGATAGGGCTTTGAGTCCAGCCCATGCAATAGCAGAATTTATGTGCAGTTTCCTCCTTTCTAATGAGTAGGAATGTGATGCATTTGAACCAGTCGGTGCAAACTGTGCTTGTGGGAGTTACTTACTTGACATGACTGGGGCCGGTTATGACCTTCACCTAAAGATTTCAGCTCTTTCCATTGGGATGAGGCTCCACTGGGAATAAGGCTCCACGGGCTAATCTTTCCAAAGCATCCGCTCAGTTTGGGTGCTACTGTTTCCCACAAGCCTGGCGGTGGTGCCTAGGGATGCTGAGCCTCTTTGGTACCCAGTGGCCAACCTGAGTTGCGCAGCACCTCCGAGAAGTCACGCAGGGATTCAGTACATGAAAGCACCCCAAACTAAGGCATACTTTGGCTGGCCTAAGGGCACAAAGCAGTTTGGGTCCCTGCCTGTGGTGTCCCGGGTGTAGCTGCTGTTCCTAGAATAGCTGGGAGGCTGGGAGGGAGAGGAGCCAAGCCAATGAGAGCGGAAAAGCCAAACGAGATCCAGAGGGCAGGGTCCAGTTTCCAAGCCCTTGTCCTGGGACAGTGGCACAAAAAAGCTGAGGCTGCTGCCCAGGGAGGCTGGCCTGAAGGAGAGACCGAATGGGATAAATAAAGCCTGATGAGGCATTAGAACAGAGAAGAAAGCTGAAAGAACATCTCTGGAGGGATGTGCACGAAGGAAAGGAGGTGGTGACCTCTCCTACATGACTCCCACACCACCTTGGAGGGAAGGCAGGGAGAGCCAACTTTACCCCGTACAGTTTGGTGTCCACCGGGTATACAGGTGACGGCAGGGGGAAGAACAAGTGGCAGGGAGGGAAAGAAAAAAAGCTGCATCAGGAAGACAAGCGAGGGTGAAGAAAGCACAGCCACATGAATAGAATATTTCGTCTTCAGCAATGTTTGCTACAGTGCTCATTTGCTCAAAGTACAATAGAGAGGAAATCTCTGAGCGGAGTTATAAACACATCTCCCAGTCCTGGTTATACACACACACATAAAGGGCTCGGGTTTCACTCCTGTGAGTTATTATTGTATCACCGCAACCTTGAACTGTATTTATAGTCTTGTAAGCTGCCGAATTGCAGACCTGCTCCTTGTTTTTTCCTGGTTACAGGCGGCATGGCCCGAGGGGTGATCACAGCTGAGAGAGGCGGTGGAGGAGCTGGGAGTCCGGCCACTCAGCCTCTGTGTGGCCACGAGCAAATCCGTGCCTATCCGTGCCTCAGTTTCCCCACTGCTAACAACAGGAAGGGTCGTTATCCCCAAGGCAATTGTAAGCACTTTATTAGAGCTTCTTGTACCTTTGGTGTTGCTGCTGCTGCTGGTGACAATAGCTGATTATACACAGGAACAACAGCTTCTTGTGAGAGCCCTTCCTTACCCCCTGGCTACCGTGATGTAGAGCAGCAGTGGATTTGGGTGTACCTGTGTCTGTGGAGCTCAGCACACCAGGGCCCTGTGTGCACTGGGATTTCTGGAGGGAAGGTGTGTAGGCTTGAAAGGCTCCACTGGCTTCAGAGTGATGGATAAGACACCGTATCTGCATACTTCAGGAAACCTCATTTTCTTGCAGAGACAGGCACTAGAGAAGATTAATTACATTAACCTTTTATTTTCCAACCATCGGTTATAGGTAGGACAAGGCAAGGGGAGTAAAGGTCCCCGGGTCCTTGCTGGAGCTGTGGGTGCCCGCGGACAGGAGCGCAGGTCTGAGGAGGTGGTGGCAGACACCGGAGCTAGCCCTGGGGTGGGAGGCTGTGCTGGTGAGGCCGGCTGCAGAGTTCACCACTTCTCATTAGTCCAGCAGAGTTTTCTCACACTTCATGTGATATGACCCTGTTACCATCATGCCTGGCCCTCAGGATGGAGTCTTGTTTTGCCAGGATTCATTTGAAGCCTAAGGTCTTAAAGACCACAGCATGGCATGGCTGTAACTTGCAACCCCCAGACTGTCCCTGCTATCACCAGCTCCTTTATCTCTTCTAGATCTCCTTCCTCTAAGTACGAAGCCTGTGGAAACCCATTCTTCCTATAATAATTTTTATCAGGCTTGTGATGTGAGGAAAGTGTTCACACAATTAGACTATTACACGTGGTTATATTCTGTTGATTTTTTTTTCTTTTAGCTTTTTTTTTTTTTTTAAACAAATAGCTCTTTTTTAATTTTCATTCCCCTCAAAGCTTCTGTCACATCCCTAACCGTAGGGGCTGCTCAGAAGTAGAGAGGGCTTTCCTTTTCAGCACATTCCTGCCCTCCGCTGTGTAAGTCCATGGGCCAAAAGATGAGGTGATTCTGACAGCCCAGTTTTCCCATTGAAAGCATGCATTGTGCTAAGGCTCTTCCCCCCTGGAGTCTTCTTTATGCAGTCCATGAAATGATGAAATCTGGGACTGTAGCTCAGCAGCTAATTAGAATGATGATAACACCTTACCCTTGGTGGCTTGCCAGCTCGCCCAACTGCAGCAGCAGTCTCGCCTTGCAGGATGGTCTCACTTCAATCTCCAGACCCTCTTGTCCTATGATTCCTCCAAGGGTGTAGATCTCTCCCCATGGCCCGTTCTGCCCCACAGCTGGAGCTCTCTCCTGCTCTGAGATCCCTGCATCAGACACAGCACGTCCCTGGTCCATGGCACGCGCAGGGATCGCAGACAAGAGGGGAAGCTGTGATGTTGCATTGCCGCGAGAAGGAGAACTTCAGGAGACACAGCCCATGCAGTCCTTCAGTCAAGTCACTTGAGCTACTGTGGCTCCTCCTAGGTCACATCATACATTTGAAATCTAAATTTTCACCAAGACTTGGTGAAAACATCAGTGTTGTCCCTCTCAGGAGCTGAGAGGGGAAGAGCTTGGAAAGATGAACATAGTGATGAACATTTCAAAGCTAGGAGTCCAATAAAACACTTCCCTCCTCTAGTACTACTTGGTTTTGGGAAAAAAAAAAAAAACACTTTTTGAGCCAATTCCTGATTATAATTTTGGGGGTGGGACAGGAGAGGGGAAAGGCTGAGTCACAATTTCTGAGCACTCAGCTCTTCCATAATGCTTCGTCACCGGGGATCTTAAAGTGCTTTTGGCATTTGAATGAGTTAAATTTTGTCACTTCCTCCTCGAGCCAGGAAAGCCTTTGCTGAGTTCATTCACAGACGAAATGGAGAAAACCTTTAGGTCAGAGTTTTCCAACCTGACTACTACATGTTAGATACCAAAGGCAGAAAAAAGCATCAAAGTGTAGTGGGTTTAGAGCGCATTCATCCGTCCTTCTACTGTCACAGGAACAAAGTATTACCTGGATTAATTTTGGATTAACCAGGACAGTAGCCTGCTACTGGTCTGCTAACACCAGACACCTCCTCTGCCCCCACAGAAACGTCGATGACAGGCTGAAGGGAGGGCTTCTCACAGTACTAAGCAGTAGCACCCTCCCTTCTTCCCTCCCTTCTTCCCTCCCTCTGGTCTTCTGTGTCCAGGGATGTGGCAAGTGCGTTAGAGATGCTGGAGCCTGCCCACCACCTTCAGCTCCAGAGACATCTTCCCGCAGACTTTTGTTCCCTGTGCTTCTCAGAGGTCTTGCATTGAAGAAGCTGACATGGACAAATAGAACGATGGCTTGGACGCGGTTAGGCCGGTGGGAATCCATGTGAAACCAGCGGAGGTGAAGTGAGCTCCAGAGAGCTGGCTCCATTTGTGCACCTCCAGCTTCCCTGCCTGGATCTGTCCCAGCTCATCTGGGGAGAAGCTGAGGTACCCCCTCAAAGACCAACAATACCTGTGCTCAGTAACTTCAGAGGAGTCGCTCTGGGCATACAGGACCAGACACAAACCTCTGGCTGGGGTACAAGACCTCCTGAAATGGCTGTGTTCTCTTCTTCCAGCGCATGTCTTGCAGGCAGTGCTGTGCAAACATGATTTTTGTGACAGTGGCATAATACAAGGCACAGCAAGTATCCTCAAGGCTCTGGGTTAAAGTCTGTTTTGCCTCTGTATCCTGACTATCTGAGCAGAAAGACTGGCTTAGCTTGTAAATGTGACTTCATAGAAACATGGCAAAAGACAGAGATACCTTAAGCCAGTAAATGTTTCCAGATGGGGGCATTTCTGGTGAACTTTTTACTTCTGCCTCTAAATGAGGCACTGTAAGCATTTTACAAAGATTGAAAGGATTTGAGCTTTTAAGTATGGCAGGATTCTTTATTCCCTTTCCTTTCCTTTCCTTTCCTTTCCTTTCCTTTCCTTTCCTTTCCTTTCCTTTCCTTTCCTTTCCTTTCCTTTCCTTTCCTTTCCTTTCCTTTCCTTTCCTTTCCTTCTCCCTTTTCCCTTCCCTCTTCCCTTTTTTCTTTCTCTTTTTTTATTTTTTGTTCTCTTTTCTTTCTTTCTTTCTTTCTTTCCCTTTCCCTTGTCTCCCTTTTTCTCTCTTTCTCTTTCTCTCTCTCCCTTTTATCCTTTCTCTCTCTTCTTTCCTTCCTACTTTCCTTCCTTCTGTCCTTCCTTCCTCCCTCCCTCCCCCCTTTCTCTTTCCCTCCTTTTCTTTCTCTTTCTTTCCATCCTTCCTTCTTTCTTCCTTTCTCCCTTTTTCTTTCTGTCTCTTTTTTCTCTTTCTCTCTCTTACTCCCCCTCTCATCCCTTTTTGGGAAAACAAGGCAGCTAAGAAAAAAGAGGAAGGAAACAGTGCCTTTTTAAAAAATATAGCTTAATATGTTCCTAGAAGCCTGCAAGCAGAGGCAAAAGAGGGAGAGCAAGCAAGTTTTGACAGTAATAGCAGAGAGCCAGTGGAACATCTTGAAAGGAACTACTCTTGTCTTAGGAAATTAAAAAGACATGTGTGTAGCTGTTAAAAAGCCTGAGAAAAGTGTCCATTGTTCTCAAGTAAGGCAGTCCTGCAGAAGGAAGTTTACAAGAGCTAGGAGTAGTAGTAACCGTGCCTTTAATCTGGTCTTGGAAATTATTAGTTCTAAGTATGCTGGAAGGAATTAAGACCAAACAAGGGTTTTCAGTTTAGAATCTGAGTCTTTGATGCTTTATGAAAGTAATTTGATTGCATCAAATGGGTCCCAGGGATAGGAACCTTAGTCCATAAATATCACCGATCCACATCATTAAAAAAACCTCAATCTGCACATTTTTTTTTCTTCTTTTTGCAGTGCTAATATTCTTTGGACATAAGAGGCCCACAGCTGAATCAGCAGGGAGATTGATTTCTCTCTCTCCCTTTAAAAGAGAGAAAGAAGGTCCCTTTGGGTCAGGGTTAAGGGCTTGGAAGGGGCCTAATGGGAAAGTTCATCTCACAGCTGCCAGCGGTATATAGTACCAGGCCCATGGATAACAACAGGATGTGGGTTTTGAGCACTGTCAGCTCCTTCATGATATATTTCTTTTTAATTTTCTCCTTTTAAAATAATACACCAGCAAAGAACATTCTTTATTATCATAACAAAATCTCTGCTCCAGTGACTCTGAGACGTTCCTAATTGTTTTCAATCTGTCAGGAGCGCTTTCTGTTTGCATTTCTGCAACCACTCAAGAGATTGCTGTAAAGAAAACAAACAAAAAAAAAATGGCCTGGGCTGACTCAGGGGCTGGGTAATGGGTTACAGCACTTTCACCTCTCACTCACCGCCTCCAAGCAGGAGCTAAATGCTGAATTGGTTGGTACCAACTGCTCCACACTGCTCGAGCTTTGCAACAGCCAATTTTGAGCTGTTGTTAGTACTTGGAGTCACCAAACAGACACAGTGACAGTCGGTGAGTAGAAAATAAATTCTGGTGGTGGTGGAAGGCACAGGGAAAACACCCCGGTCGACCAAGGGAGGAGATGGAAAGTGAAGGGGAAGAGTGCATGCAGCTCTTCGTACCATCATCATATCGACAGTGCCGTGAATGACAAACAGCAATGCTTTCACTTGCATTTGCCACAGAGAAAAACACCTCCGATCTCTTTTCACACTGTTTCATAAAAAGTGATCTCATTAATGTGAGAGCAGAATGATTTCTGGGAACAGCCTTGCCCTGACTGGTTGCTCTCGAGCCTACAAGAGCAGGCAATACCGAGCATACATCCTCATCAGGGCTCGCCGTGCGACGGACGGCGCGGTGGGAGCGCGGAGGCCGCAGGGCCCGCAGCGTTCAGGAGGCCCAGGGCCCGCCGCGGGTCTCCGCTGGCAGGGCTGGGGCACGCAGGCCCTGGGAGGAGCGCCGGGGAATTTTCCCAGCATCGTTCCCCGCGCGTGTGGGTGCTGCCTCCCACCACGGAGCCGGCGTCCTGTCCTGACTTGGTATTAGAGCACGAGCAGTAGGCCCCCACCCCAGAGGGGTCCCAGTTGTACCTCAGGCTGTACGAGACAGGTCCTACCTTGAGGAGCTGAAGAACTAAGGAGGAGGAAGAGCTGCCCCGTACAGCTAGTGGGCTGGGCACTGAAGGCAGCATTCACGTTGCCCACCAGAAGTGCTCGATCGTGTCTGTCCCTCTCCGCTGGTGGTAGAGTGACCAATGGTCTATCTGCAGACAGTTTGAATCTCTTCTTGAGCTTGGTGATAAGACGCAGTGGTCATGGTAGCGCTATGATGTGGCCCATAGCCCTTGAGAAACCTAGACATGGAAGGCAACCAGAAAAAAACAGAGGGGCTGTGGATCAAGTCCGTTGAGGTTTATTCAGGATCACTCAGGAAGATGAAGACAGGACTGGGCACCGAGCTCCTAAATCACAGTGCTGCAACCACGTGTTCCACCAGGGCCATCCTCCCGTGGCTCCCCCTGGCCATCCGGGCTCCAGATGTCTTCCAGTGCAGAAGGAGCTGAAGAAGAACTAGGGCTGGTTTTGCGTGCATAAACGAAAAAGCAGAACCACAGAACTGCCTGTCGGTATGTTTGGAAGTCACTCATCACCCTGGCATTTCGCACACCCTGAGCTGCTGCCGGCTACCAGTGCTGAGAAGTCCACACAACAACTCAGAGCTCTGACCACCCCTGGAGAAAGGCCTGGGTGAAGAGTGGGTCAGCGCAGCATGCCCAGAGCCGAGGCCCTGAGTCAGCCGGGCCTTCCTGGTGAAGGACAGAAAGAAGGGCCTGTGTCAGAAAGGACCGATCCTGCCAGTTTGGAAGTCACGGCTCCAATTCTTGCTCTGCCACAGACTTCCCACAGGTTCTTTAGGCACATCCTTCAGCTCTCGTTGGCTCCCTAACCCCGTGTAAAATGGAGGCGGTGTCTTACCCCGCCTCATCAAGCAGCGGTAAACGATGCTGCATTTCCAATTTGCAGGGGCTCTCGTGGTTGCACAAGTAACTTAATACCTTGGAACAAACCATGTCTGGGAATCCTGCTCTGTCTCACTACTTGAGAGGAAGCTAAAGGCGAGAGAAAACAAGAGATTCCAATTCACCGTTGCTGTACAGAGGGGGCTGAGGGGTCTTTTAGCAGGACCTGGTTTCCCACCTGTTTCTCACTAGCATGAGGAGTTCTGCTAAAGGCAACGCAGCAGTCAGGCCCCTGCTTTCCCACAGGAAGCGCTGGACACAGAGATAAGCTCCTCCACATTAACACACAGATAATAGCAAAGCTCTAGTAACCAGGAACGTGAAGCATGGCAGCCACGGTAGCCGCCAGCTACGTGGGGGCTCAGTCACATATTTTATGAAGAAGCAAAATTGCTTCCCCTCTCACCTTCCTGGGAAAGGGGAGACAGATCCTTGGCTCGCCGTGCTTGTCAGGAGGGCTTCTGTTGCTGCTCCCTGTCCTCCCCGCACTCCTCGACTGCCTGCACTCTCTGCAGCAGCTTACTGAGATGCACAGCGTGGCTGCGGACAGGAGAGGAGCAAACAAGCTCTACAACAAAACAGAAAGTATGTTCTCATGCAGACCTCATTAATAATGGACAGCGAGTGAGGGAAATGCTAAATATAAATGATATTTCTTGTTGGGAAGGGAGGGAATATGCTGCACCGCTGCAAAGAGGGAACATGAAAGGTGAAGCCTTTCAGAGTTTAGATCACTCCCCCGTAAAACAAAATTTAGGCTATTTCTCAGTTGCTGCAAGATGTAGCCAGGCAGTGGGATGATAAATATCACTAACAAATAAACAAAGAAATCCCTTGTATATTGAAACTTTTACTGTCTCAGTCACTTTTCTTCTATTTCAGTTCAAAATCACCAATTTTGTTTCTTACTTGGCTCTCCAGAGAATTCAAATTCCTGATGAAACGATCATTTGTTTTCTCAGGTTAAGTGAATGTGGGCCTTATAGCACTGCTCAGTGCTATATGTCTCCTCTTGGAGACATGCTGCCAGCAGTGACTGTGGCTTAGCGAGTAATTCATTATTCTGGGCCACTGTGCTACTGGCTGGCCCAATGGTCCAGTTAGGTGCTTCAAAGCGCAGGTAACTGTACGTAAAGAGTACGTATTGCTCTGCCTGTTGGTGTCTGCCACAGTGTGACATAAAGACCTCCTAAGTTTGCAGTCCATGCGTTCTTTCTCTTTTATGCTGGCCATTAATCTCAGAAATGCATACGAAATTGATTTCCTTTTTACGACATTGTTTTCAAATGACTCTTCTGTTTTCTTCTGCTTGTTTTTTGGCAATCTCAGTGGCTTGAGAGCTACAGGGAATATAGTTCAGAGTTTCTGCGAATGTTTCAGTGCTGAAGTCGGCAGTGCTTGCTGCCTTCTGTCTTTCATTGCTTGTGGGTGTACCAAGGAGGCCGCAAAGAACAGGAGCATCAGGCTGGTAAAACTCATCGCAAGAATTAAAGTAATACTTCCAAATCATCAGAAATGAGATCCTTCTGAGCTTACAGAAGTAGAACCAAGAGCTTGGATCCTAAATCTGCTAGTCCGTTGGGTGTTGTTGTTTTTTTTTTTTTTTTTACTAGAAAATCCAGAAAAGTCAATTGGTTTAATATGCAGTGCACTTCTGAAGAGCAAAGTTCCCAAATAGTAAAACTCCCCCAACAGCTCTCTCTTCGGCTGCGAACAGCGAGCTTACATGCAGGGAGGGGGAAAAATGCAGCCACATTCCTTTCGCACTCCCACTCGCCTCTGAGGTTCTTCCACTTCCTTCCTATGGCTTTTTTTAGAACTGTAGTGTTTTTCTCACGTCCGGCAACAAAGGATGTTTTGTGCTGCTGCCGAGGTTGTTGGTTTCTTTTTCTTTTTTTTT
>VXAA01005483.1:476556-505348 GCA_013399115.1 Anseranas semipalmata | reverse complement strand
TTTTTTTTTTTGTTAACTTCAGATGCAGCTATGATGTTTGAAAATATTGCTCTTGTTTGTGTGGGAGCACAACTTTTTTTTGTCTCTGATACCTTACAAGCGTGATCAAATGCTGGGAATTTGTTTATTTGGTTGACTTCTCCCACAAGAGTCGACATTTGTATTTTCCTGGAACCTCCTTGTTTACTTAGAAAAACCACTGTGTTGCAGCCCTAAAGGTAGAACAAAATTTGGGAGCTTGCAGGGATTTCTCTGCCCTATTACTGGATGAGAAATGGAATCACTCCCAAATTACCATGGTGCAGCTGTGAGCAGAGCATGGTGCATAAATTGGTTCGTCAAATGTATAGCTCATAAACCCCCCAAACTCCTGTGGTGTTTTCAGTAGAAAAAATCCAAAGAGGGAACAAGGAGGAGATGATCAATAAGAGAATCCCAGTCTCCAGCCTCGAGGGGCTAGAGCCAACTCTCCCGTTTTATGGTAGTGCAACATCATGAAATCAGAGTGGAGAAATGCATCCAGGCTTAAACCTCTGGGGTTTGATATATTCTTGTCCCCAATTGCTATAGCTGCGTCTCTGTCATGGTGATAAATTGACCGTGGTCACACACGTTGACATTACTCACTCTGAAAAGGGAAACTCCAAACATCAGCCATTGCTGTGTCAGGGACCCTGGATATTGGGTATTCAAGCATTCAGGGTTTCCAATTTATTATAATTTGTAGGCAGCTAGACAGGGTAGGGGAAAAGCCCATAGACAGCCTGGAATTGTACCATAAATCTCCAAAAGCTCGAACATAATCTTTAAGCCTACCTTCAGATCCTCAGACAGGGAGTGTGAGTTACAGAGTGGGCTTGATTTTGACCTTTTGCTCAGCAGCGCTGCACAGGTATTATTACACTGTTAGCTTTGGCTTCTGCAGGAGTCGGTGCATGAGCATCTTGGAAGGAAAGCATTCAGCTCAGTGGAAAAATATAAGAACTGCTGTCTCAAGTGCCTGCTTCATCTCAATAGTCAGGGCCGAGCAAAGAGGAAATGGGAGGCTGTGATTCTCCACTGCCTGATGTAGGAACCCTTGGTTTGTGCAGATGAGGGTGGAGCGGGGTACCACACACTGTCACACTGGAGGCATCCTTTACGCTGCATGTAACGTAAATATGCATACCCATTTCACTTGCTGGGTGTTTTTCTATATTTCAGAGCAATACCAATTCTAGCCCTCTGAAATATTGTCAGCAAAATTCAGGATCCTACTGGAGCTCTTACAAAGAGAGCTCTGATTAAGAAAACTATTTGATTGCTGCTTTCATTGCATGTCTGGCTTCCTAGGAAGGAGGAATTGTCCCCCATTATATTGCAGAAGCCTTGGAAGAGCATTGGAGCCCACTCTGGCTGATGTGAGCCCTTGGGAGTGCTCCAGGGCATCATAACGCCATGCTGACAAATGGAGGTACCTGTGCAGAGCCTGGATGTCCCTGTGACTTCCCCACTGCTCAGCTGTTACCCTACTGCTCATCCGCCCCGTAATACAAGGCTGAGTGGAGGGAGAAAGGTTGCTTGAGTCACCTTCTGAAAACCACCCTCACTCTCAAAGCCTGGCTCCAGGAATTCACACTGCAGTGCTTTAAGATGTTGCTCCTTTTTCCCTGAAGCTGTGCATCCTCCCTTTTCTTCCTGATTATTTCTCCCCAGCTTCCTGGACAGCAATACGAACACAGGCCACTGGCATCCTAGCCCAGGACTGAGACTAACACGTGGAGGCTGTTTCATGCTAAGATGCCAGGCAGTGAACTGGGAGGCCCGGGGCACATTTGCCTGTTTTCTCCTGCCAGTTCTGCTCCAAGGGCTGTGACTCCAGCAGAGTCGAACGCCTAGGGTGGTAATATCTTAAACAACCACAGCTGTTTACCAAAAGTGAGTCAGTCTGCCATTGGGTTTGGCTAACATGAGCTAGCAAACCTGATTTAACCTCAGCCTTTTCCTTGGTGTAGACAGCCACTTGCAGCTGCTTTCAGAAAGGCGTTTGCGCTCGCGAGCGGCTGGGTAAAAATACCACCCACAGACAGGGGATGTCAGATGTCCCCAGCAAGACCTGGCCGGCACCACAAAACCTCGTCATCAGAAGCTGCGCGTGTCACTGCAGTGGGGCACGTCGTAACAGTCTGATGGAAAGTCCTGGCCAGCTTTGCTGTGACCCGAACAGACTCATACCCCTGGGCCATCAGTGGGTGTTTTCCAGCCCAGGCAGCACCATTTCTTGCTCCAAGCCCGCCCCGCAGAGGGAGGAGGTGGCACCCAGTGACAGCAGCCAGCGTGCCGCGGTGCCGCAGCACAGCAGGATGGGCCACTGGGAGCCGGCAGCACTCACACAGAGAAACTCGGTGCTGTTAGCACAGCCTGGGAAAACAGCCTGCTAGCCTATGGTCAACCCGCTCTGCAAGTCATGAGAAATTAAAAAATAGGTAAAGCTCGCTCCTGTTTTAACGTACAGGACAGAAATACCCATAACTACTTGCCCTAGTAGCACTTTCAATGCACAGCAACAGGGACGGAGATGCTGGCTTCGCTTTGGATGGCTTTGCCCTGCTGCTGTGCTCCCCCAGCTGGGCAGCCGTCCCCACCGCTGCCCCCAGCCACCCCGCAGCGGGCTCCTAGGTCACACCAGCCCCACCGCTACTCTTGCTTTAATGTTGCTGGCTTGCATTTATTTCCGTCCCATTAGAAAAAACACATCTTAAATCTCCATCCATAGAGGCGGCTGCGATCCTGTTTCAGTACAGAGAAGTAGGTGCTGCTGCCCCTAAATCCGCCTGGGACCTGCACAGCTTCCCCGCCGCTGGGACACGTCCCATTGATCAGAAGGGTGATGCCTTTATGGCCATCAAGGAGAGCCTGGCAGAAAGAGACGAAATGCACCCACTTTGCCCCTTCCAGTGAATGGGCTTTGTAGAGGAAAGGATCCACCGTCCAACGCAGGTAATTGCGGGGGACAGAGCTGCGGCGAGCCCAGCCAGGGCAGCACCGAGGCTGCGGGCTCGGTCCCGCCGGCAGAGCTGCAGGGAAAGGGAGGCCGGAGGTGTGTGAGATGTGGCCGATCTGCACAAAGGCCCTGGGGTTGTTAGAGCCGATGCAAAGGGCTGTGCCCTCAGGGAACTGCGCTCGGCAGAAAAACGCAGCCCCTAGATCTGCTCTACAAATCCCAAACAACCTCTGGATAAATTTCAGCTGAAAACTGGCTCTTTCATGCCTGTGAGAACTGCACTTGACAGCCAAACAGAGACCATTTCATATTTAAAAATAGAAAAAGCAATTAATTATTGGAGTCAATATAAGCCTGGAGCTGGCACAGGAGCAGAGCAGTGTCTGTAGCAATCTGACTGTAGCAGAGAGGCCACGGTGGCTTTGGAGCACACACACCCATGAGCCCGGTGGGACCCCCCGGCATTTCGGCTGCAAAGCTGCTCAAGCACGGGCACAAAGCAGATGGGAGCCACGTGGCGGCGGGGTCAACAAGCAGCAAAAAGGGAAGGCAGCCTCCGAACCCCCCCGAAACAGCTCGACGAAGCCAGGGCTACTTTGTGAAACCCAGCCTAGCTCTGCATTCGGGCGCGCTCAAGCTGAGCAGCTCGCACGTCTCTGATTTCCTCTGCTCCAGCGGCTGCGTGCGGCAGTGCCGGTGAGTCAGAGGCCAGCCTTGGTTTCCTGTCTGGTGGTGCAAACACCAGCCGTGAGGTTACCGGGCAAGCCCTGAGAGTCAGAGCCACGGACTTCTTCTTTCCCACAGCTGGATAGCCTGGCTCAGTGTGGGGTGAAGCATCGCACACCAAAGCCAGGCTCATCTTTTTCTATCCCATTTCTAACTGGGACAGGCCATGGTGTGAGGTGGTGGTGGGGACCCCTGGGTAGGTGGCACGAAGGATCTTGGTAGCGTTTGGCCCTTGGTGGACTCTGAGTCCACCAGTAAATGCCCCACAAGACAGCTTCCCTTATCCTCCAGGCAAACTGAGCTTTTTTTTTTTTCTAGAAAGCTCAATTCTTGCCATTTCCTTGCGACAAACTGTCTTCTTGGATTAGCCACTCAGTGAGGTAATGAAATTCAGCAGCCTTAGACACTTCATTTTCTGCTGCGAGACACTTGCACACAACTGAGCCCGCTGATGTTTGATGAGCCTAAACCGAGTGGAGAAATGAAAGGAGAAGCAGGTCCCGAGCTGGAGGAGACTGTGGTTAGGAAGCCGGGGTGGTGCTCCGATGTGAGCAGAGGAGAGACCTTTGAAGTGCGGTCTTTGGGCAGCTGCCTGGGCCTAAAGAAAACACTGCACAGGACTTCCACTTTGCTAACGATAATGAAAGCAGTTCCTGGAATGATTTGCTCGTCCTGACAGCAGCACAGTTTGGTTGAAATATGTCCAAATTTAAAAAAAAATGAATAAAAGAGGAACTTGTCAGAGAGGCCCGTTCCTCGGACCGGCTCTTCTCACAGCCTCCTTTCCCTGCCCAAACTGGTAATTCACAGCAAAGCCGTGATTCAAACCCATGGTGGCTGCGCTTTTAACACGATCAAAAGAATAATTACATGGTGTGGAATTCTCCGAACACAAAAATCGCGTCTGATCCATGAAGACCGCGCCGTGTGCCTGCAGACAGCCCCCGTTTGCGCTGCAGACAGCAGCCCCAGGCTGCAGCCGGGGACGGATCCTGCCTGCTCCTGCGGAGCTCCTCCTCGCCTGCCTCCACCCTGCAAACCTGCTCGCTCCTGTCATAGAATCGTAGAATGGCTTGGGTTGGAAGGGACCTTAACGATCACCTGGTTCCAACCCCCTGCTGGAGGCAGGGCTGCCACCCACTAGATCAGGTTGGCCAGGGCCTCATCCAGCCTGGCCTTGAACACCTCCAGGGATGGGGCATCCACAGCTTCTCCAGGCAGCCTGTTCCAGTGCCTCACCACCCTCGCAGTGAAGAATTTCTTCCTCATAACCAATCTAAATCTATCCTCTTTCAGTTTAAAACCATTGCCACTTGTCCTATCATTATCTACGTGAGTAAAGAGTCCCTCTCCATCCTTTTTATAAGACCCCTTTAGGCACTGGAAGGCTGCTATAAGGTCTCTCCGGAGCCTTCTCTTCTCCAGGCTGAACATCCCCAGCTCTCTCAGCCTGTCTTCATAGGAGAAGCTGTTTGGCTGGGCCGAGCTGCTGGCGGATGGGTAGATAGATCCCTTGTTCCCTGCGTGCACAGGGGTGAGGGGGGGATTTCACCAAGAAGCGACCACTGCTCGCTTAGTTCACCCAGGAATGGAAACTTTATTTATAGAAGCAACAACAGCAACAGGCACCCTGGGCCCTAGCAACAGCAAAGGGAGCTCCATGGTTTCTTATGGGAAATACTGCAAGGTACTGCACAGCAGCAGCAGGTTGCATTCATGGTTGCCTTCTCTGCACCTGTCCCATCTCTTCTGGGAGCTGCAGGTCTGAAATCCAGACCCTTCTGCTTCCCTTCCTCCCCCTCAGCATCAACGTGGTGTGGTGCCTCCAGGGAAGGGCACTGCAGAGCTCAGCGGGACACTGTGGCGGATCCCTCCTAAGGGTGCAAAGGGCTCCTCTGGTGGCCTGAAGTCCAGGAGGCCGCCTGGTTGTTTCAGCAGTAAGGGCTGAGTTGAAAGTCGCAGAGCCCCGTGACTCCAGGGCTGTCCGAGCACGTCGCAGGCTGTGGTCCAAATCTAAAGCCTCCGCCCTGCGGGATCACTGCTGGGGGATCCAGCCGCTCCGGTCTACCTGCTTCTGCTCTCCCTGGACCACTCAAGCTCAGGTCCATAGGAAATCCTTGGAGCCGCTCACATTCCCCCCATTGGGAAAGCCCGTGCCAGAGTGCACACTTGCAAGGCAGCAGTGCAGACAGTAGGCCAGTCTGCACTTTATCGTGCCCACGTGTCCTGTCTCATCCAAACTATTCCTGGCACGTCTCCTCGCTTTTAATTCAGGCACTTAGGATGAGCGTCTGGGCCCAAGACTGCCCATGTAATTGCTGCCTTACATAATGATACGGAGTTTTGGGGTGGCCTTGAACTCAAGTGAGTCACCCTCTACACCTTTCGAAATGGAGTTTGTCAATGAATATAGTTGGCCCTAGCCATTCATTTTATCTCCTTCTCTTCATTTGGTCATTCCTTAAGCTAGCCACTGGCTCAGACGAGTACTGTGAAGATGCTTTTGACTCTGTGGTGGTCCACACCATATCATCTTCATCATTTTTTCATATCCCTTTCTACATGCGGCCGTAGATTATCTGGGTTGTTTTTGTTAATAGGAGACAGATGGGAATTGGGTGTCAGGTTGCGATTCTGAAGCGTAGGAGCTTCATAGTCTTTTTTAAAATGCATGATATTAAAGATCATTTAGAATGAAATTAGCTTCTGGCATTTAACAATTGGTGAGATGAACTAGATATGTGTGCACAGTAGGGAGGCCAGAAGGGGGCAATTCTGTGGTCTGAGCAGTCACCTCTGAACCCCAGGCTGACATAATCACGTCTGGCACAAAAGACCGGATTCCTGTATGCTCTGCATCTCCCATGTTTGCTCTGGTACTATACTGTGCTCAGTCCAGTGGATTGCTTTGCCTTTTTCAATCAGGTGATATACAGTGCAGGATCAGTAGGGAAAGGGATATGCTGGCACTGATATATCTAGGACCTTGTACGTTCGAGAAATCAGATTTTGTGGAGCTTACTTTGCTTGGGTCTATTAGTGGAGACTTCAAAACCAAAAGCAAGATGGGGTGCTTGGAGTAAGGAACACGCATTACTAAAATGAGCCTCAGGACTCCTAAACCTGGCTGAAGAACAACCATACTGCATCTGAGAAGGGTATGTCAAGTCCAGGATGCTGTCCTGTTCTGGCCAGGAGTGGATGCTGGAGGAAAACGTGTGAAAACAGACAAACACAGCACAGCTCTTTTCCCGATGCAGTCACAGGGCTGGGAGTTCCTGACCCAGAGACTATCTTTGCATGTAGTCATTCTAACGAACTTTCCCTCCACAAGTTTGTCTAATTGCTTTTTTAACTTTTGGCCTCTGTAACAGCGGATGGCAATGAGTTCCCGTGTTTAATTTGCGCTGGATGGAGAAGTGCTTACTTTGGTTTGCTTGAAACTTGCTGCCTGCTAATTGCATTTAATGTCTTTTTGGGGAAAAAAAAGGCAGGGTTGGAGATTCCAAACTTGCTGGGTCGCAAGACCCAGACATGTCTGCAGCTGTGGCACCTGCATTGTGCTCTCAGATGGGAGAAATGGGTTTGTCAGAGCTCCTCTCCCTAAATCCTGTTCTCAAACTGGCTCCTTGCTGCATCTCTGCAGTCGGCTGCTCTGCATCCCTCAGCCTCTCAGGCAGAGGAGGGAGGGAAGAGGGTAGATTCTGTAGCAACATCATTTTATTTGTCTCTTGTTGTTGTTTCTAGCTTGAAGTCAAGTTGATATTGGCTGGGATTTTTCATGTGTATGCATCTGCACTCAGTCAGCTGCCCCACGCCCTTTGGAGGCCAAATAACGCAGAGGGCATGAAAATGGGATGCTTGAGGATGGCGCCAGCTTGGGTCAACTGGAACAGAAAGATACTGCAGATCTTCAGTAACTGGTTTTCAGATGCCCTCCAAGTACCTATTAAAATTCACTACCACATCGCATGGGCCACCACAGAAATCTTAATGTGACCGTGTGGGGATGCGCAGCAAAAGCTCTGACTGAACTGACAGCAGCTGTCTGCTTATTTACTTACAGAAAATAATTTATGCTCCTACGTTCTCTGTCAGCTCTATTTTTTCTTTCTTAATTTATGTCCTCGGAGGCGTTCTTTTCTAATGGACACGGAGAAACTACCCTCCTGATTCAGACCCCGAGGCTGAATATCCAAAGTTGGTGTCTCCCTGCTTGCCCTGCTCCTGTCTGCGGGGATGCACTCCACCCCAGGTTTCATGCTGTGTCCAAGGGATGCTTGTAAACCCCAGGAGTTTTTTTATTGGTATAATAACACCATCAGATTATAGTGGCAAAGTAATCCTCGTGTGGATACATTCGGTAAAGCTGGACTGGTATTGTAAAACCATTTTCCACGAGCGAAACAAGTTCTACCGGTAGAAGCGTGGTTTTGTCGCCGTAGCTGTGTCTACTCTAGAAACTGCTGGCTCAGGGCACGGTGGGAGCGAGCTCCTATCTCCCGTGATCTGAAAGACAGGGTGGGTATCGAGGTGGCAAAGTTTGCTCTTGATAGTGAGCTATTAAGGGTAATAAAATGAAAGTTGGCTGCGAAGATGCAATAGAAGAGCAGATGAGATTAATTTAGAAAAATGTGAAGTGTTGTACATGGGAAAAACTCTTAATTGTAGAAGCCAAGGGATGGACTGTGAGTTGGCCATTTCTCTTCAGCAATGAGATCCTGGAGATGTCATAGCTCCGTGAAAACCGCAGCTTGTTCCATGAGAGCAGTGCAAAGCAACTTCGGAAGTTATTAGGAAAAGAGAGCAAAACAGAGCCATGTAAGCTCCCTAGTTCTGCCTTTGCTTCTCAGAAAGAATACACTAGGAATGAAAAGGTACCGAGGTTACAAGGCTAACCCAAAGTATAAGATCATTTCTAGGTGACTGGGACTCTCCTGTCAGAAAAGGGAATGACTGAGAGGATATGACAGAGGTGCTGAAACTCCTGAATGCCCTACAGGGAGTGCACAGGAAGCAATTTGGGCTGTTTCTTTCAATACAAAACCTACGGGACATCCCACGAGCTGAGGCAGTGCCGGGCTGGAGACAGGCACACGGTTAAACCGTGGCACTCGTTGCCGCATGATGCTGCATGTGCTAAAAATCTGCAAGGTAAAAAGCAGTTAAACATACCTCGGGAAGAAAAATCCACTGACGGCTACAAAATGCCGACAGTCCAGCTCTGTCTCAGGAGATTCCTAAGCTACAATCAGCTGGCAACTGGTGGGAAATACAAAGGATTTATTCCTATGTGTTTACCCCATTCCCATCCTCTTCCCTGTGTACCTCCTGTCAGCCTAAGCTGGAGATGGGACGCTGGGACAGACTGGCCTTTGGGCTGACCCAGGAATTCTTAAGTTTAGGATAATCCTAATTTACATCCCTTTTATTCAGATATAACAGTGGGGTTGTGAGGTGAAACTACGGTAGCAAAGAATCAAAGTAAGACAGGTTCTCCTGCAAGAAAAGTGATCTGCACTTCAAAAGCAATTACACTAAAATCAAAATAAAAAAAGCATACAGTGGAAAAATGAAAATTAAAAAAGTCATTTGAGCACTGGAAACGCATCATGCAGGTATCGCCCATCAGTCTCTGCTCTGTTCTGTCCTCAGCCTCACGTGCAATCTTCGCTTTCAGTCGCTTGCCAAAATGCCTCACATTTTGAAACTTCGCCTGATGCAAAAGACGTGAAAATTTGCAGATTGGACTGGCTCATCTTTTCCCAGCTCCTCAGAATGGGGAAGCATAATTCAACTCCCCTTTTCGCCTGCCCCTAGCACCTCCAGTCCAGTCCCACAGCAGCATCCTCCCGCTGGCGGCTGTGAGAGGTGAAGGCTTGGCACACACGGGGTGTGATCCTGCAGCCAGACCCATGGAGGTACAGCTGGTTCTCTCTAATGCTGCTTCTCTGGCCCTAAACTTTCCAGCCTAACACCCACACAGGGGGGTTCTGGGCATTATGAGTTTTTTTGGCAATTCTTCAGCTTCACCCCGACGTGAGTTGCATTGAGATGTCAGGTAATGGATCGTTATGGTTAGAAGCAAACACCCAGAGTTCTTTCAGAACTACAGAAAGTAGGTAATTAATTATTGACAAGTAATTAGGAAAAAAAAAAAAAGAGGTTTACTTCAAAGCAGGGATTTAATATTTCGCCAGAAGACTGGTGGTTTTTTTCTTTAGAAACTCGAAATGCGGATGGTGCCAAACAAGCCTACAAACACCCGTGTGCTGACTCCGGGTTTGGGAGATCTCTCCGCGTTTAAGGACAGCAGGGGGGGGTTGCACAGCTGATCCCCATCACCTGCCCGACCAGCCGAATAAACAGCCTGGATGTGAGCGGTAATTGCAAGAACCGGCTCTGGAAATGGGAAGTTAGGCAGGGGTGCTGCCGCTGCCCCTCCTCGCCCTGACCCCCTGGGCCGGGAGGGGTGCGCTCGGCCCAGCTGCGGCTTCGAGGACGTTTGAGAAACGCCTCCTGCTTCCCTCTGCCCCGGGACGCCGGACGGCCGCACGGCTCCTCCGGGAGGAAGCGGCTTCCATGTAAGGAGCTGCAGGGATTTTTGGCAGGGGACGCAGCAAAACATCCCGAACCAGCCGGGTCCCCTTGGCAGCAAGGCCGGGGGCAGCGCGAGCGCGTTCAGGGGCTCGCGCGGTGGAAATGCCTCCTTTTGTCAGTCTGAGATTTTCCAGAATTTCGAAGCGGAAAGAAAGAGAAGGGTACGAGGAAGCTATTAGAGATATCTAAAATAAACTTGGGGAGGGGGGGAGAAGCGTGTTTCGTTGAGGATCCGTGCGCTTCGTTCGAGGGGAGGATCGGCGAATGCTTATTATTTTAACAAAGACTTTTTCTGTCGTGAACAAGAGAAGCAGATGTTTAAAAGACGGACAGGAAGCGGCTGTGACAAATGAAAGGATTTTTGATTGAATTCATGAGCTGTGTTTCCTGCCAGTAATTCATTCAACTCTAGGCTAGATCAAAACATAATATTATGGTTTAATCACCATGCTTTTTAACGCAGAGCCAGAATATACAAGCTCTTGGTGCTACAGGTAAAAAGCCATTAGTACAGTTGGCTCAGAAGCTTCTCTTTAATTCATTATTCATCCTTTTCCCTTAAAGCAAATACGTTGTCTATCAGCAAACACCTGAGCACCTCCTAGAGAGCAGTGTTTGGGAATTTGCACAAGCAGGTGTAGAAAGGGCAAAGCACTTTCGGGGCACAGCAGCTGAAATACGCTGCGTAAAAGTACAATCCAACTTCTGTTGGAGTCTGAGAAAGCTCGGCTTCCTACTGACTGCAGGGAGTATTAGCTCAAGCTGGTTTTCCTTGGGAAAAAAAAAAAAAAAAACCTGGCACGAGGGTTTTTTTTCTCGGCACAGTTCTGAAGAGCAGTGTGTGCGCGCAGGGGCATGCACGCGCGTGCGCGCCTGTGTTAATTGTGATGTTTTCTGCTCCTCTTCCTTCCTCCTAATGAATTCTGTTTGTTTACAGCCTCAAGGAAAGCTTGTCACTAGAAATTTCCTTTTGAGTTTTCAGCTCGAGATTTCACAACCGCAGAGCCATTGCGACACAGTGATAAACAAGCTGAGGGAGGCAACTCTGGAGAATTGAGGCTTCTCTTTTTCACCATTTAGTTAAGTAAATAGCTACCAAATGTGCCGAGAGGTAGAGAACTTTATCCCTATCTGTAAGAAATATTAGCAAAAGTGTGTTTTTTTGTTTTTTTGTTTTTTTGTTTTTCCCAAGTCAAACACTGAAGAGTAGGCACAGGAACTGTTTTGAGCAGCTTCTCCTTACACCACTGCTTGTCAGAAAGGGCCGGATCCTGGGCTGGTACTCCTGGCATGCAGCACCTGGCTGCGGGCTGTATGGCAACAGGAAAAACTGGAAAGAGAGGTGGCAAAAGCTGCCTGAGGCTCAGCGTCACAGCCCTGGGTTTGCACTTCCCAGGGCAAACGCGGGACCTGACCGAAGCCTGGGAGCGATAACCAGGATACGTCCCCCCGCAGCCACCAGCTGCCCTGCGTCCATCCCTGGCCAGGCGTTTGGGGGAGGCGTGAGGACACTGAGGCAGCCCCCGCCAGGTCTCCTCCTATGCAGGGTAGCTGCAGGGGGACAATCGTCCTGCCAGCATCATGGCTTGGCTGCCAGGCGGGTCTGGGTCCTTGCATTAAGCACAGTATCCACAGAGGTCCGCCGTGATGAGCAGGTAGGCTTTCTCTGCTGCATTTAATCCACTGTAAAGTTCCTGCAAGTTACCCTGGCATTATCTAAAGGTGTCGGGGGAAGCCTTGCAGTCATGATTTCCAGGGTGCTCTGAGATAACGCGGATAAAGGCAGCTATTTGGAGGGTGGGATGAAATTCTAGCACAAGGAATTTCTTTGGTGAAGGAAAATACAGCTTTGGTTCGACCAACATTTTTTACCAGTATTTGTGAAATTTAGTGGGTGGCTTTGGCCACGCAAAGGCAGAACAGAAATATGTCGACATTTTCCAAATAACTAAAAGTTTTGCTTTTTTTTTTTCAATAGGATTGAAAGTTTGTTTTGAAATTTGTCTCAGCTTTGTAATAATAAAGAACAGGATGAAAGAAAAATCCTTCCAAGGAAACAAAAATGTTTCTTTTTAAGTTGAATGAAGGTTTCTTCTGTTTGACCCAAATTGAATAGAATTTTTGCTTCTTTGAAGAAGAAAAAATAAAAGGGATTTTGGACCATCAGAACCAAAAAGGGCTGGCTAAGGAATAATTAAAAAAAAAAAAAAAAAGATTATCTGCCTCTTTCTATTTACTTGTTCAGTATAATTACTGATATCAGGAAACATATCCGACGCTGCTAAACTCACAACCTGATCCCACGTCAGAGCAGCTACAGAAGGCGCGGGAGGCTCTGCTGCCAGCCAGCTGCTGGAGCTCAGGCAAATGGTTTGGGTTTTCCACTCTGCCAGGCAAGGGAAGGCGGGCGTTAATCCTGTCCGTGGTGTACCCGGGGAGGGGGCTCCCCGGCTCCTTCTGGCCCGTACCGAGTCTTCACCGCCAGGCTTGTGCCCAGTAAGTGGCTGCTCCTTGGTAAACAGCATAATCGTTAAATGTCAGCTACTGCTTACGGTTTAATTGCTTTTGAATTTTAGCAAGCGGCTCCTCATTCATAGCAAATTGGCATTTTGTACATTCAAGACTGTGCTATTAGCTGCACAATAGAGAGGCTGGTTTTCTGTAAATATTGAGATTTGGTAATTATAACCCGACAGTTATTAACATACCGCGGCAGATAAATGCTTCGGCTGCTGAATCTGCTGTGGGCAAACCTCCTTCCGGTAAGGAGCATCTTATCAGTGAGTGGAGGAAGGCTCTAGCTGCCATGTTCCATTAACACCACGTTAATGAGCCAAGTGCCCACGCACCACGATGAAAACATACCCTGAAGTGTAGCAGATGGGCTCAGAAGCCAAAGCCACACAATGGGAAAACCTAGGAAATCATAGCTAAATTCAATAGAAAACAAAAGCTGGGCAGCTTGGCCCTCCTTGTAGTAAATATCCTCGAGCAACAGGCATCCTTGGATGTCACGGGGTGGAACTGTGGGCTTCCCGTTGACTTCAGGAGGACCTGGGTCTCATCTGGTTGCAGTCAGCGTGTCAAAACCGATCCAGAAACCACTGCTGATTGACTGAGCTCTGCGTCGGCATCTCCAGCGATGCTCACAGAGTACTCGTGATTCAGTCCTTCGGGTAACGGTGCTGCTAACCCGCAGCAAGCCTTCATGCATCTTGTTGCTCGAGCTGCTTAAAATAAAATAAACAAAAGCAAGCTGACAAATGTGACTGAATCAGTGTGGGGGGAAGCACTAACAAGTTAATCGTGTAAATGCTTACCAACTGTCTTGCAGTCATACGTGAATGACACTTCCCCACGTACTGGTGGAAGTGCTGCAGTATCCTTCCCAATAGTAATGATGTCAGAGCAGAAAAAGCACTCAGATTCATTTGTTTGCTGGGAGGCAATGGCTATTGCACATGGTTTTTAAGAATATTCTTTCAGAGAGCAGCATAAGTCTGTTAACCCTCCCACTAGCACGTTATAACTGCACCTCGTTATTAGTGAGGATGTTATGTTTGTGAAACACCCAATTGAAATTAAGCCAGCTTTTAGTTATACATGTCAGGCAGAGCAAATGCATCCTAGAGGTCCTCTGATGAAGCTGTGTGTAACTAGTTTTTCCAGTGCTGAGGTTTGTAGGTAACGGTACGAGTATCGGTATGAGCATTCGTTCTGTCAGCCTGGTCAAACCTCCCCTCTTTCTGCTTGGGAATGCAAAATGATTTCGACATGGAGGAAGATGCTGCTTGTTTTCCAGAGTTTTTGATACGGTCTGAAATTTTGGGCAGAATTACTTGCCTACCTGGTTTTGGTACAGCCATTATTGGGAAAGGCTTTTTAGTCAAAAATGCCATTTTCAGTCATACAGAGGGATGCATCAGCCCCAAATGCAGGAGATGCAAGGCACTGGTGTGACGCAGCAGAATAAGGGGTTGGACATGCTGTTGTTGACTCTTCTGGTGATGGCTGGTTGTATCTTACGTCCTTGCCCAGGTCTCCGTGTCAGTGTGCCCGGGGAAAAGGAAACCGAGCCTCTGCACCACGGAGGTTAGGAAAGGAAGGGGCTTTGCTTCTCAGAGCTTGTCGAGCTCATGGGGCCGGGATTAGCGAGTTGGAAACGCACCCTCAGACACGTGCTTCCAGCTTCCAGTGGCCAGGAAGAGGTTTTGGTTCGTAACACACACAGATGCCCGTATTAAATATATTAAATTGATAGTTAGCTCTGCGACCTTCCGCATCAGACCTGCCAGAGAGCAACTGAAGGCACATTCCCCATGCTGTTCTGATAGAGGATTTTGGCCGGGGCCATTTCCTGATTAGACAAAACTTTGTTTCCCTCCCTCTGCTACAAAAGCGGCTCGTCACCTTTTTCTCATCTGTTTTCATTACAGAGGAAAAGTAATTGGTACATCTGGGCATTATTGGAGAAATGGCTTGGCTGAAGCCATAATGTGGTAATTATAGACTAAACTGAGCCATGCCGGTGCAGTGTAAGTACATTTGCCTCTGAGTATGGGATGTCGTCACGTGTCCATTCCGACGTCTTTTGGGAGAAGGAGGAGAGAGATGGGTGGCGTGAAAAGCTGACCGCGTCTGGCCTATCCTGTGCGTGTGTGGTAAACCTCTAAGACACGAGAACCCTACCATCACAGCAGAAAAACAGCAGCGTGCCCCAGCGTACAAGGGACCAACAGCTCATTTTCCAAGTGGCTTGTTTTCCTGGGGATTCAATTATCCTGTGTGTGACAACTGCTTCTGGTCTTTTGTAGCTGCAAGAAGACACCAAACCAAAATAGCTCGTTTTCACTGTTTTGGTGGTGCTGCCTGCTAAATAGCAACACATGACTGCTGGTACACCACAGAAGCCAGCAACCTAATGCAAAGCGTGACGGCAGGCTCTGGCAGCACCCTGTGCCATCTGAAGGAGAAGGGAAGATAGTACAGGGAACCAGAAACCTCAAATGGCCGCGTGGGTGTCTGTGTGTGTTTGTCTGTTTGTTGCACGGGGCTCCTAGACACATCTTCACCAAGTCCCAGCCCTCCCTCCTGGAGGTGACACTTCCAGTGCAGGAGGAAGTGTTCAAAGCCTCAGCCTCAGTTTACATCAGCAGCACACAGCACATCCCAGCATCCCAGAACCCCAGAATGGTTGAGGTGGGAAGGGACCTCTGGAGGTCATCTGGTCCAACCCCCTGCTCAAGCACCTAAATCCAGTTGCTGAGGACCATGTCCAGACGAATGGACCACATCCATTACACCGAGCTGGTAGTATCTGCTTTGTGCTGTGGGGTTTGGGTGCAGTTCTGCATAGCCCAGGCGGATGTTAAAATTCAGAGGGTTTTGCCTTGAGGGATTTTGCAAGCAACAGTGTAAGATACCGCTGCAGGAACTGAGCCTGCCCCATACAAACCTGTGCTGTGGCTGGTGGAGGGACTTGGATCTTTGGTTGCCTCTCTGTGTGTCATTGCAATGCTGTAGGGTTAGAGAGCTATAGGATTTCAGAATATACGGGAAGGACAAGCCTTCCGGAGCAGGGCACGTTTCTGGGGTCACTGTGGTCTCCAGAACAAAAGGTTCAGTCTGAAAATGTCTGTACGTCCAGCCCCAGCAGCGGTGGCAGAGTGTTCCATTGCCAACCATCCGCGTCTCTTCTGTAGTTCCGTGTTCTGCCTTCACGGGGCACACCATGGTCAGGAAGGGTTTTTTCCCAGGGTGAGGCTCATCCTCCACAGCCCATGGTGTGCCAAACCCTGCACTTTCTTCAAATGTAAAAAACTTACCTGTGTATTTTGGGGCAGTGGCTGTTTGTGTTCATACTCTTCCCGGCCCACATGAAATTGGCATACCTCTGGTCTGGAGCGAGCAACATACGATCAAAAATATTAAGATAGATTGATATAATGGTCTTATTGTGTACATACAGAAAAATCCAGAATGGGAACGGAGAGATTTAGTCATGACACAGGTGAAAGCGGCATTTGCAGAAGGCAGAAGACAGAGTCGCAGCCAAAATAGAGCGGGGCGGCACCGGGGCTGGACCTCTGCAAGCCCCACACCAGTTGAATATCGAGCTTTATTTCCATAGCTACAGACTACCACTTCGATTTCTTTCTTTTTCTTTTTTGTTCTGATGGGGGAAAAAAAAATACATCCTTTTGGGCTTGGCTAAAATGGAGCGATCTGTTCATTTAGCTGCTGAGGAGGGAAATTAACTTCATTCTTATCCGTCTACCTTATTAGCACAAATATTGCATCTGCATTATCCTATCCCACATAAAGCCCTGTACAGTAGAGCCTTTTAATTGTCTGGCTAATTGTTTGGCCTCGGAGCTGTCTATTTCCGATTGTCTAATTCTCATTAGAATGCCAGCTGACACCGAGTCCTCCAAAGCTCCTTTTAGCTGCTTTTAACCACTTCTGGACTAATTTGGTGGTGTTGAAAGCACTTGCAGAAAGGCAACCAACAATAAGAAACACAGTGCAAATGTTTCTCTTTTCTAATGCATTCAACATTTTAAATCTTGGCCATAAAAGAGTTTTGATGCTGGTTTAAATGCATGTATCCCTACAGAGTCACAGCATTGTTGTTAGTGTTCAGAAGTGTGTAAAATACGTGGACTGAAAATCTAGGCACAAATGCTTCAGTCCTTGATCTGAAATATCTCCTTCTGAAACCAATGGGTTTTTTTTCACCCTATGAATAAGGAATGAATCATGATGGCAGGATGCAGGCCCTCAGCTAGAGAAAGGATCGGTCTGTATTACAGTGCTCTTTGTTAACCCTACATTAAGCATTTTTGAGGATAGCCTGCAAAACCTGAATGAGACAAAGTCTTTGCTTCACACTCTAAATTCAGTGCCTTTTATTATTGCCATGCGGCCCTTTTTCCACTTTGTGATACTTCAGTACCCATTTCAGAATTTGGCTTAGTCCATAGCCATACTTAGATTTTTTTTTTTTTTTTTTTTGGTGTCTGTTCCTTCAATTATCTTCTTTGAACAGCTCTCAGTAATCCACTGGATCACGTGAGACTGGAGCATGGCCATGGCCAAAGTGTGGCCCATGCTGACATCAAACAGAACAAACACAAGCAGGTATGAAAACTCAACGGGGCAGGACTCCTGCAGAGTCGTGGTCCCCACCACCACATCCTGGAGAGATGGGAAAAAAATGTTTCAAGTGACATTTTTTAGCCTAAAACCTAGAGAAGCGTTAAAATGTGGCCAGCTACTGAAAATGGAGGATATAGATCTGCTGTGGCTTTATTATCAGTTTTAGCACTGGATTATTATATCACAAATACAAGAGAAGAGTAGGAAAGGCTTCAGTGCTGCGTGGAGGGTTTGCTGGCTTCCTGCAGGTGGGGGGACCTCTTGCTTAACTAGGGACCCTTGGCTGCTGGAGCCAGTGGAGCCGAGCTCCCTTTTGCTGCATCCTACCAGCTCGTTGGGCAGAATGAAAGGTTTTGGCAAGCCTTGAATCTCGGCAGGCTGCCACCAGGCTGTCCCCGCTTCTCCCTACAACACAGATGGGTGGAGGTGAAGGAACGCCGCAGCAGCCCGCACCGCACCTATCATCCCACCACGGTGGCACCAGGGACACCCAGCGCCAGGTCACCCATCCCCTGGCAGCCTCGGCGGCTCGTTTCCGAAGCATCTCATCAGAGGGCTTCCAAAATGAAAGACTGTGAGGTTACCACTCTGCAAAAACATGGCATCCGGGGATTTTCCTCTCAATTCCTGGAGAAAAAAAAAAAATTGGAGGAGCCAGGTATGGAGTTGATGAAACTCCTGCATGTGCTCCCAGCCCGTC
The DNA here is from genome assembly GCA_013399115.1 of Anseranas semipalmata. Taxonomy (NCBI): domain Eukaryota; kingdom Metazoa; phylum Chordata; class Aves; order Anseriformes; family Anseranatidae; genus Anseranas; species Anseranas semipalmata. The sequence continues at coordinate 487,181 of VXAA01005483.1, read as the reverse complement.
CTAGGACTCGTGTTGCGTTCCCCTTCTGAACACCTTGGCACCACTGTCCCCCAAGATATGTTAACTGCCTATTGCAACGCTATCTACAGCCAAAGCTGTTAATGCTGTTTCCTGCCAGCAAGGGCAGCTGAGCCGCTCTGTCTGGCATATACAACTTCTGTTTATATCTAGTTCAGAAGATGTAGTAGCAAAATTTTATAGCAACAGTTTCTTCTTATGTGGAAGATAAAAGGCGGACGAGAATAAATCTTTTCCCATCTTGCAGCTTGGGGTGTCTGTTCCAAAAACTGGTCCTGGAGACCACAACCAGAGTGATCACGATTCAAAGAGCAAAACAAAGCCACTGAATCAGCCCGGCAGCTCTTCCCATCCTGAGATGGGTTCCTTCCTACGTTTTTCAATACTAGTTCCACTGCCCTGACTGGTTTCGTTTTCAAAGCATCCTTTTAAAGAAATACTTGAACTGCTTTTGCCATGGATTTCTCTTCCTCACTTTCTTACTTTCTAGAAAATCATAGTGTTCTCCCTTGACATTTTCGCCTATCTAATGGAAGAGGATACTGAGTTACTGGTGTCTCCTTCAGCTGTGAACACAGATGGAATTTATGGCTTTTTGGGTTGTATTTATAACTGTTTTAAAAGCATGACAAATGTCATCTACAAAGACTCCAGCTATGCTATTTCTTCCCCCGGCGTTGAACGCTTTGCAGCTTCTGCGGCACACAAGGCAGGAATCCTAGGCTTGGCATGAATTATTGATTTCCTAGCTACAGACACTTCTCCGTGTTGTTCAGGGATTTACCTGAACGTAACATTTACTTGAATCATACGCTTCATGTGAGCTGCGTACTTTGCAGTTAGAGGAACTACCCGCACTACCGCTCTCTCCTGTCTCACACGGGGATAGGTTAAAATGGAAGAAAATGCCACATATTGTCTATTGTATTCTTTTTTTTTTTTTCAAGTCTGTGCCTGCATTTAAACTTCTAATTGCCTTTAGGTCTCATGGCCTTTGAAGTTTTTTTGGTTTCGTCTTGAAGAATTTTTTTTTTTTTTTGGTTATAACTCAGTTCTCTAGCCTGATTTTTTCTGATACCCACAAGTATCTGATTAATTTTTCCTTTTAGCCTGGGTTCCTAAGGAAACAAATCTTATCTAGTCATGTTTCTTGTCCATATTAACTTCTGTGCAAATCTTCAACGAGATTTGATAGAGGGTTAAAGGTCTGCAACACACAGGATCCTGCAGTTCCCATGAAAATTGGTCTGGTTAGAGGAAGGAGGAGGAAATCAGACTGGCACTGGAGGAAAGGCAGCTGTCACGTAGTTTTCAGTGGCAGCAGACAACTGCCCAGCCAGCCGGCCAGCTCAGGCCACTGCGATTTGTCCCACCAAACAGGCTGGGACCACAGGAGGGATTTGAGCGAACTGCTGGTAAGTGGTGGGACTTTGAGGACGCTGGACAACCAGCCCTCCAGAAACTGGGGTTTCCCAGCTCCGTTGCTCATGGGATAGTGGTATTAAATAGGAAGGCTGAACAAATATTTTCCTTCCTCCTGATTTTTGTGTTATTTCTTTTCAAGACAACGCTTCTGAAAACAGGAGTCTAATGTTAGTACAGCTTCCCCAGAAGAGGTTTCCAAGACCCTGAGCTCCCAGCAGCTCTTACTGAAATTAACGGGAGCTGCCGGGGCTCAGTGCTTCCAAAAATAAAAACACTTTGTCAGTGGTACAGATGCAGATGTCTAAATTTAAGCCGTACTTTTGGAGCATCTGGGGCCTAAATCCATGTCTGAGCACTTCAAAACAAGTGGCCTGATTTTTGTAGGTACCGAGCAGCCGTACCGAAGTCAGGGGACTTACCGGCTGTGCCGGTCAGACTGTTTGGAAGTCCAGGGGCAGATACAGGTAGCTGAAATTTGGGCATAGGAATTGGAGCGCATGGGTCATACACCTGAGAGCGGGGGCTTTCGAAGCATTCAGCCCTGGCGTAAGTGATCTTATTGAAGTTGCTGGGGTCCAGAGGGAAAGAGTTAAGTCAACACGGAGCACTTCAGAAGGCTCCCGGCGCAGCATGTACATGTGTGTTTAAGAAGGATGCTGGAATAAAAAATACTTTGCAGGTGCAACATGGCCAAATTAGTGCGGTGGAAGAAACCGTAGATTTTAAAATCCTTGGACTGGAGCAGTGGCTCTTGCAGCTTAATGCTCCACTCATACCAGGGGCTTTTTGTATTTATTTTCCCTGTGCGCGTTGTTGTTTTAAGCAAAGGGAACAAACAGAGAGCAGTTGGCTCGCAGAGCCTGCGAACTCGGCGGGAGCTGCCAGTGGCCTTGCTAGCTCCTCGCGCTGAAAGGAGCGGGCTTGTGGAGTTACAACCGCTCCGTGCACCGCTCCTGCCCCGATCCTGCCCCGCTTCAATGGGGCTTTGTGTAGAGGCAGGGGCTGCCCGGGCAGAGCAGCCTACTGATTCACTCCCTTACCAGGCAGACAGGCTGCCTGTAACCCTTTCCTAGCTCTGCGGCAGGGTTTTGATCAAAGCTTGCTTTTTGCTTTTGTTTTCCTTCTTCCAGCCCCAGGAAGGAAAAAAAAAAAAAAAAAAATCACATTCTTTAGGCCCTGATTCAGCACAAAGTAAACAAACGGGAGTTTAGATGTTGCTGAGGAGGGAGCTGGTCTTGGAGCACTGAAAAGTTCCGTCCGTGGCCATCGCAGCACCAGTGGCAGCACCGCCTTGGTGGTGCAGGGGAAGTGCCATTGTTGGGCTGAAGGAGGCAGGATTTATTTGATCAGAGGTAGATGATTTATCACCTTTCGCTTGACAGCTGCAGGATTAAATGTACTATTGAGTCAGAGGTGGCTGCCTGTAAGGAGATTTACCTGTAAATGTGCCCCCAGAGTGAAACAGTCTGGATTTAATAAAGATGCCAGATTTACCACAAGCAAATGAGAGGCTACAGAGGCCCACATGATTAAGTGACAAAATGGAGGTGGAAACTGGGAGGAAATGAGGTGAAACACAAGGGAACGACAGCTCGAAAATACAGACTGAAAAGCAGAGGAGGATAAAACACCTGGGTAGGAGACTTGAGAGGCTCTTAGGTGTAAAAAGGCAGCAGAAACACTGTTCAGATACCCTTATATAGCCTTGGCCTTGAGTCTTTGCTTGTCCTCCACTGGAAAATGTGGCAAAACATTGCGAAAGGTTCCTAGTGCTATTTATGGAAATGAGATAAAATTGAAGCCAGGTTTGGGGTAAGCAAAACCTCCTTGTTCCAGAGCTGTAAAACCAAAACCCTGGTTTGGATTAAGGACCCTCTGGATCTGCATCTTCCGAGCATGGGAGAGGGGAGCTCACGGGCAAGAAATCCCACCAGTGCATCGCTGTGCCTTGGTAGCTGCTGGGAGCCGGCTGTCACCAGCGTGCGATTCTGCAGAGCTCTCGTGCTCTATGTATTTGTTTAAACTTGACAAAAACTCAGGCCTTTAATCTGCGGCAGTTTATTTGAACAGGCTTGGGAGACAAGGTTATTGTTGTTGTTGTTTGAAAGCCCTGTAATCGAGAAGCTTATACCAAAGATTTGTGGATGTGTGTCCACCTAAATATGTGAGGATCTGCATGTGGAGGACCCAACGTTCAGAAACGAAAACTGCGTCCACATGGGGAAGGACTGATGTCCAGGTCAGAGCCCCCAAAAAAGGCACCGAGCAGTTCCCTGCTGTGCACAGGCACACCGCACAGATGTGCCCGTCCCCATGTCCTGCCTACCCGTGTCCATTTGCCCTTTGCACGTGTGGCTGCGAGCGACCTGTCCCTTCGGCTGAGTTCACGTGCATGCGCGTTCAGAGGACGCGTCTTTGGTGCTGCCTTCAAAAATCTGGCCCTAATTTTAGACCAATTTACTATTCCAGTGAAACAAACCTGCAAAACATGTGGCGCAAATAGCGTTCGCCTAAGTGGACGGCACGGTTCGGGTTTGATTTGTGACTTTTCTTTACATTCCCATTCATGTGGGAGTCCGTGATAGGCCTTTAAACAGAATAAACGAAAACCTTCCACAGCTGCCTTTCATCACGGACACGGCTGCGGACAGCCAGCAGAGCACAGAGCCTCTGTCTGGGGCAATCGCTGCGACTACCGTGGAGGACGGCGCACGCCGCGCGCCCGGCCGTGGGGAGGCACGCTGCGGTCCGGCGGCCGCGTGGTTGTCCTCGAGACAGGCGTCGCAGCCACGTACGGAGATTTAGTCCGAGGGGGGGGAAAGGAGAGAGGGGAGGAAGAAAGAAATCATAAAAAAGAAAAAAAAACCAACGCTACGATGGAGATTTGGTAGTGGATTTTAAATCACATTTAGACATAAATCCTTTGAGTTCACAATTTCCATAGATTACTGGCATCTGTGGACCCCAGATAGACTGTAATCACTAAGATTGTTCTAATCTTCCTATGGGAGGTTTTCAAAGGAAGTATTGAATTACACCAATTCTTAGCAGGGCTGGGTTTTAACTTGCAAGAAAGTGCTTTAAACCCAAATGCATACATTAGTGCCAGTGCTATAAAGTGAGGGTATAATGCTTGTAACTTTCATACATCCCGATGTGTAATTCGTTATCTGGACAATAAAACTTCACAAGGGAGACGTGCTCAGCTGCACCCAGTGGTAAGCATATTACAAACTGCCAGGACAGTGTTGCCATCCCTGGACCTTCTGTGCGATGGTTCCTCGCAGCACATCCCCGCTCCTTGCAGAGATCAGGGCTCGACTCCTGCGCCAAGGCTGACTTGTGTCGCCGAGCCACAGCGTGGCATTTCGTGCCGCTGCCCTTTGTGCCTGGCCCTAAACCCAGCCTCGTCACACTCTGATTGTAAAGAGATCTATTTGGTATGGAAAATATTGTATAGTGAGAGCAAAGCAGTGGTGTTCCTGCTCGTGACCGGCACGTATATCAGAATAAACTTAAGTCTGCCCACACCTATATAAATGTATGCTGAGATTGTTTCTACTGAACATGCTAGATGGATGCGGGAAGCTGGTGTGAGATGGAAATCCCGATTGCTGTGTCAGATTCATCGCTGGTACGCTGAAATGAATGGAATTACACCAGGGATTATACTGTCCCCATATGGGTTTTTATGCCTGGTAACTCCTCCACTTTAATGGGTATCAAATTTGCGCCTGCTATACTGGGTTCCACGGCTGAATGCTTTTGCTCCAGTGCTAGGGGATTAAATAGACAATTGAGGTTTCTCGGAAAGGATGTAGAAAATGTAAATCAAAAGGAGAGTCCCTGGCACTGGTTGCAGCGCTGACAGCCCTCACAATGCCAGCTGCCTCCGACCGCTCGCAGTGACCAGCGGCAGCAGCACTGGGGCGTGGGAGCCCGCGCGTCCCCACAGCCTGCTCCAAGGGATGTCATCCCCAAAGCTGAGCCCGGCCTTGCCATGCGGCCAGGATTGCCGGTGTGTGACCGGTGTGGGAGCCGGTGGGGTGGCAGTGCTGCACCCGGCAGAGCCTGTGTCACCATCACGGCGTCACAGCTCGCTGACTCTGCCCTATTTAGCACGCTGCTCGCCAGCCAGATGCCGGCGTGGGGAAGTGTTTGCCTCTGCGCTGCGTTCAGATGGCTCTGAAATTTTAGGGACCTGTCAGGAGAGTTTGGAGGACTCTAAGGCAGTGCTACATCTGCCCCCAGCAGCAAAGCGCTGAGGGGAAGGAGCTGACCTTGAGAACAAATTCATGCTGGGCTGTAGTACTTTACAATCAGAATGATCTGATTTACCAGAGGGTAAACATTTTTGTTACCTGCTCGAGAAACAGTCAGCACTTTTTTTTTTTTTTTTTTTTTTTATGACAATGCAAGTTTCCAGTTTTGGGTTTACTTAGAGAAAAAAAAAAAAAACTTTTTGGTTTCGTTTGGTTTGGGGTTTTTGTTTGTTTTGGAATAGCACTGCTTCCCTGCAAAGGACCACAGAAATTCATTCTCCACAGCTGTGTGAAAGCCAAGCTGTGCAGAGAAAACCTGCTCCAAACTCTCGTTGATGTTCACGTGGACTCCGCGTTGCATGGTGGGACAAGCGTTGGCCATGGCAGAAGACTGTAAGGATAACTCGATGTATCGGTATGATGTTGTCACTGCAAGGCTGAGCTGGTTGCCTTGTCTCAACAAGTAAAAGAAAAGCAGATAAGGGTGTAGGGAAAGACAGTGCCAAGCATCACCACAATGTGCTCTGTGTTAGCAGCTCTTTGTTGCCTTCCATGCCATGGTGGTGTGAAATGCGTGCCTGGAGTCTGTTCAGGAGTGACCTGTGGGTGCAGAGGGTGATTTTGGGCAGCATGGTCTGCAATGCTATTGAGGGTGCTAAGGAGAAGACGGTCACACTGTGGTGTGGTCGCATGAGTTCTGTACAGTTTTGGCAGCCACGCTTACTGATTTGCCTTTCCTGCGTGAGGTTAGCAAGGTGACAACCCCACCAGGCCCCCAGGTTGGACTCCCCAGGGCAACGCAGAGCTTGGTGTGGGCCTCCTCTCCATCACCCTGCCTCGAGGACGTGGGTGTCCATGTGTGCCTGAATGCGGGAAGGCGGCTGCTGCTCAAGCTGTGAGTGGGGTGGGCCTTGTGATTTTCAGGGTCCTGGGAGATTTTCCCCTTTGTCTCCCCCCATAAAAGCTTGGGCTGATTTTGTGTGTGGAGCTTAGCTGGGTTTAATCCATGGTGAGCCATTTCCCAGGGTCCATTAAACTGCTTTGGCTCTGAGTGGGCTGCCCCATGCTAGGCTTTCTCCAACCTTCAGCCACTTTTACTTATGTGAGGAGGTTTTGGCATGTACGTCCTGGCTTAACCAACTTGCCATGGTATAACCCCTTCTGTAGTGCGTACTGGTGATGATTATCTGTGCTGCCTCCTTAGCTGAAGCAGTGCAACTTCTGTCCATAGGTCAGCCCTCTTGGCTGGGGACTGCAGAAGTGACCTCCCGGGAGTGATGACAGGGCTTTGGGCTTCTCAAAAAGCAATCAAACACTGCCTTTCCTGCACATATTCTGGACGTGTGGCTGCTTCGCTCCCATCTCGGTATCAGCCTCTCCAAGATCACTACACAAACACAGGTCTGTAGGAGCCGATGTGCTCTGTCCAGGTGGTTTGTGTGGCCTGAGGACAGACTGGGGGCTCATTGCAAGTGTAAGCACAGTCTCAGAGGTTGGATTCCTTCTCTAACACCTCCTTGCTCTGTGGGTCTTCTCCTTTTCACCTCCTGTTTATTTCCTCCTTGCTGTCAGCAGATCAGCAGGACGCATTAGCTGAAGCATAATTCTGCACTAGAGCTGGCTGCCATCCACTCAGTTTGGAGTGGCCTCGCTTCACACAGCCGTATATATACATGTCCAAAAACATTCTTTAACTTATGGAAGAGCAGCATATATACATGCAACAAGAGCTGTGTTAAGACTGATTGAGCTGCCTGAGTTGTCACAGGCTTTGTACAGACCTCTGTCTCTCAGATGGGACTGCATTCATGATGTAAATGGGTGCTTTAGGTTGATTTACTGGAGGTTCACTTACAAATACAATAGGATTATGAAATACGGGTATCCTCAAGTAGATTAGTCTTCACAGAGGGGTTATTTTCTCTGCCTCTTACCTTTCTGAGTTGAAAAACCAATGATTTAGTATCTGAGAAGTATCAGGGGAAGACAGCAGTCCTGATTTTTCTCTGACATATGCTATGGTGAATTAATAATAATTCTGTGGAAGGCAGTGAAATGGTAATAACCAGGATAAATCTTGGTGAGTAAGAAATGTATGAATGCAAGTCCCATTTATTTTCCATAACACTTAGGCAAAACTTTACCCATTAAGCATGGCAGCTTCCACTTGGATCCGGTTGGAAAGATGCTTCTTCTGTGGTCAGATTTAGGCCCAAATTATCATGACTGAAGCCACAACACCTTAGCTGAGGTGCAGAGTTCTCCATGTGCATACACACTCTCTGCCTGGGGCCAATGTAAAGTGCTTAGACTTATTTCAACCCCACTTAATTACAGGCTGAAGTAGGACAATTACCTTGCTGCAGGCTTCCAGTATGTGCAAGGTGAGTTACCATGGCTCAGCTGACACATGTGGTAGGACGCAGATTGCAGACACATCAGTGTAGTGTCTGAACTGCTTCTTTACTCAATGGAGACCTAGGCAATACAACCAGTGGAGTCTTGGAAGCAATAAATCTGACCAAACATTGCCTTTTCCTATCTGCAAATAGAGTTGTATTCACCCATCTCAATGCGCTGTTCATGTACCCAAACTCTGAGTTACCTGTTCATGTTACTTGACTTCCCTTGGGGCCATTTATGGAGCAAGGCTCTATACATCCTGGATAAGGGTATCAAATACTTCGAGATACTCAGATATAAAGTACTATGTCAGGGCACGTTCTTACTTCTGTTTGAGCTGTTTCCGAAGGGCTGCATACTAACAGTGCTTTGTGGCTTTGTGGCCAAGACTGCAAGATGTGTAGCAGCCTTTATTGACTCATTGGATAGAACAAATCAGAGACGTGTTGGAAGAATGCAGCATTTAGGAAGATAATACCCTATCAATCTTTCTTACTGTGATTATTTCTGTCACAGAGGTATCATCTTAACTCCATGCCATATGGGCAGAACTGCTCTGATCCTCCATTTACAAATGGAGCGCAGAGAGCCAGAGACCCAGCAGCGCAAAAGTGGTGGCACAACCATGTCCAAAAGCAGTAGGACATGATTGTCCATACAAATGCGATCATGTGTTTGAATGTCTCATGGTTGGTTTCTGTCTCAAACTAACCCAAACTCTCCCAAATGTTTAACTGGCACACCTCACCATTCCCAGTAGGCAATGTGAATGTGTATTCAGACCCTACTTGGGAAGCTAGGAGAGTGTAATAGTTTGGATGTGATCTGTGCTGTGTTGTTGGTGGTGAACACTAGAGAACAAACAGCAGTTTAATGTACATGACAACCAGCTGAAGAGAGAGCAAAACATGGCTTGTGTGGAGGTGGAAAAAGCCATAGCACCTCCTCCCCTTGGAGAGAAGGGCAGGACAGTGGTGCCCAGCATGGTGGAGGTCCATGCTAGCGAGTCTTCATGGTGCAGCATGGAGCAGTGCTGGGAGCCAGCTGGGAGCCATTAGAAAACCAAGGGAAGCTAGTATGGAAAATGTGGTGTTTGACCTCTTCCATGTGTTATTTTTCTGATAGAACATTGTCATTTTGTTTGATGGAGTAGAACCATGATAGTCACAGACTTTCCATAGGCTTTGGTGATGGGAGATGGTTCTCTGAGCTTGTCATTTATTTTCCACACAGACAATTCATAACATTTCCCTATTTAATGTGGAGAAATTCAGATAAAAACTACAAGAGGAGAAAAACACCGTCCATCACCAAAGAACTGTGCCACTTCTCTCCATTTGATGACTAATGGTAGAGTGCCTTAAACCTTATCCCTTCGTATCATTTGGATTCCTGACAATTCTGCTCTCTCATGGGATGAGTAAATATCAGTCTGTTCCCAGGAAGATTAACTAGTAAAATGATGGAGGGGAAGGAAAAAAAAAAAAGCAAACAACTTTTCAGCATGTTGCACTTGTCTGCCCTCCAGACTTTAGGCTTTATTTTTAAGATACTTATATTTGCCTACATTCATAAAATCCTGGAGTGTTTTTAAAAAAGGCATATCTTTTTCTTGCCAAAACAGCAAATTTGAGGAGGGATTTAGAACTTTGAATAAAAACCTTCGGTCTGCTAGGGAAAGACGTTGGTAAAACTACAGTCGATAACAAACCCTGCTTGCAGCAGCACAGAATGTATTTTTCTTGACATAAGTCAGAGACCTCTGTAACTGAGCAGTTACCTCTGTAATGACGTGTGGAGCACCAGATGGGGAGGAAAGCAGTCCTGGCCCATTGCAACTCCATGAACTTCCGTAAAGCCAGATCTCCCCTCAGCATCCCTGGGAAGAGGGATTCACTTTATTTTAGTGATTAGGAACTTGGGCCTTTAGTCTCAGCTGTTTATCTAGACTATCTCTACAGTCAGTGGAAAGAGATCGACGCATTCAGAAAGCATCTGTCCTGGCCACTCACCTTTGGGTGGGTTGAAATGCCCTTGGTAGGTTCTTCTCTCCCTCCTGACTGAGGGACTGTACTTTTGGGGCAAGGATGGAGGTTGAATCCCATGCTAGATGTCAGCACAGCCTGCAGGGCTGTTCAACTATGGGAAAGGGAATGGCAAAGCTTAATGACAAGCCTCATCATTGACACCTTTCCTGCAGACCTCTCAAGGGTTCTTTGGAGCAGAAGGCCTCAAAGCTGACTCCTGCTCTTCCCTGTGTCACAGGGAGGCCCATATCATCCACCTCTGCTGAGGGGACACTGGCCTTTCTCTTCCTCCAAGATGTGCATCGTAGACAGAATTGGGGCACGTTGGTCCCGGGGCAGGGAGAGGCTGTGGCAGGTCACAGATGGCCCTCACGGACCTCTTCCATGCAGTTACTAACCAAAAGGCTACTACCTTTTGGTTCCATGGTCAACCTGATGTTGTTTCACTGGCCGGGTCTTTGCTTATGTGGTCCTTCCAAACTCTCCTACA
>VXAA01005483.1:333134-475794 GCA_013399115.1 Anseranas semipalmata | reverse complement strand
GAGTTCTTCTTCTCCCAGTCTGTATAAGTACCTGGGATTGCCCCAGCCCAAGTGCATCACCTTGCACTTGGCCTTGTTGAACCTCATGAGGTTCTCTTGGGCCCACTTCTCCAGCCTGTCCAGGTCCCTCTGGATGGCATCCCTTCCCTCTATGGTATCAACTGCACCGCTCAGCTTGGTGTCGTCCGCAAACTTGCTGAGGGTGCACTCGATTCCGTCGTCTATATCATTAATAAAAATGTTGAAGAGCACTGGTCCCAAGACTGACCCCTGAGGGACACCGCTTGTGACTGGCCTCCACCCAGACATAGAACCATTGACGACAACCCTTTGGCTGCGACCAGCCAACCAATTCCTAATCCACCTAACAGTCCATCCTTCAAATCCATACCTCTCCAATTTAGAGAGAAGAATGTGGTGAGGACCATGTCAAAGGCTTTGCTCAAGTCGAGGTAGATCACGTCCGTCGCCCTTCCTTTGTCCACCGATGCCGTCACTCCGTCTTTGCTCATGTGGTCCTTCCAAACTCTCCTACATATTCAGAAACCAGGATCTCGGGCAGACATTTCACTCAGCTTTAAGACCCAGTTCACTGTTGCTGGTGCTATGGAGACATGAAGCACGAGTGAAGTGAAAGGCTTCGTTTCACTGGCACTTGGCTTTCCCTTTGCATTTGTAGCAAAGACTCAGAATCCAGTGTTCTAAACTGAGTTTCTTAACTGCATTTCACTGAAGACAGATTAAAATAGACATTTCAAATACAGTCAAGTGATTTATAGCATCTGACTCTACAGGCTTCTGAGATCCAGTTTATATAACAGATGCTCTACATACACAAGCTAATCCCTGCCATTGACACCAGCTGAGGACTGTTTACTTCATTACCCAGACAAGATAATCACATGCTCACACTTCCCCAGGTCATTTTATCCAAGGAATACAAAGCTCTCTACTAGTGTTAATGAGTTAATCAGTGTGATACCCGTCAGTAAGAGCAAGTTTGCCCAAGTGCAAAACGAGGCATTGAGAAACAAAAAGACCTGCACATGATCACCCTGTGCAAATTGGGACTGAACTGGAAATGCCACATACCTTGTCCCTAGCTGCTAGGAACTGCCTCACCTGAACTAACATAACTACACACAAAAAGGCATCTCTCCCTTCTTTGTTTTGTTGTTGTTGTTGTTTCATTTTAATTATAATGCTATTAATGTTTAGAAGGGTTGCTTTTCATCTACTAGGTTAGGTCTTTTGCAGTTGTAGCTAGCAATGTCTTGGCTCACTGAGCACCAAACTGAGTCATTTCTTCTTAGGCTTCTGCTCGGGATGACACATGTAGTTTTGCTTCTGAGATGTATAAACCACTATGGGACTCAAGGCAATGCTGGGCTTTGAGGACAAGGGAGAGGAAAAAGAGGTCTTGGGCTTTTTGGGGGGATCTAGGCTTCATGTCAGGTAGGAAATAAATTTTGTGATTTCAGGAAATTCATAGGTTTGAGAAGGGGAGATTCAGGAGTTAAATTTGTACTTGTTAACTAAATGGAGCATGCACATCTGCCTTTGAGAGTGGGTCAGGAACATGGGTGCTAACATCTTGCTTCCGTTCTTGCTTTTGTCCTCTCCAGTGCAGCTGATGGTTTAGAATTGTACAGTCAAAACTGAAACACACATTAACCTGGGTGATTCCTCTCTGATTACAGGGAAGGTTTCTAGCTCTGATTGCAAGAAAGCTGTATGCCCTGTGCAACAGATGGAAATCTCTCTTTACCTTTTGTCTCTTCAGTGAGGCGCAAGGAAGCTGCTCTCCCGACAGCAGCTACCGTGCTTGATTTAGCTTGTGCCTTCTTACAGCTGTTTAAGAGTTTGTATGTTAGAAAAACAAAGTGCATATCCTAAAGCTGTGAGCAATATTGCATCTGCTTTGCATTTCTGCACCAGTCTGGCAAAACACTTAAGCATATGCTTAACTTGAGCTATGGCATGTGGGTTTTATCAACCTAAATAGAGCTGCTCGCCTACAATCAGAGAAGATAGGGTTGGAAGGGACCTCAAGAGGCCCAACTCCAACTTCTCCCTTCTTACCTCAAAGCAGGATCATCAATTTCTGAATCAGCTACTTGTATAGCCTGTTCCTTCAAACTTTCATCGACAAGACTCCTCTTCCTCCGAAGAAAGCCTCTCCTATGGTACTTACTGTTAAGCACGTGTTTCAGTCCTTTGGTGGCTTGGGACGAGATTCAAAGAAATTATAGGATATTACATTTCAGGGAGTAATTTTATGCGTGGTTTTACTCATTCACTTATTTCACATGGAAACATGGCTCTAAGCATTGGTGATTCAAAGCCATTCAGTTTTAGGGGTGTTTTTTCTGGTATCCTGCATTTACCTTTATCAGAGGGTAGGGTGGACGTCTGACAAAGTACCATTGATATCTAAAGTGCTTGTGACAAATATAGGTGTAAACTTTCTAATGACGTCTCTCCGTGTCTGGTTATTTTCCACCAGCAGCTTCCTGGAATGTACTCAGAAATTAAGTAAATTTGAGGTAGTTTTAAAAACGTGTGTATTTAGTAAGAGAGTATCTAATGGTTTTCAGTAAGTCTTTCATGCAAGTATATACATTCATTTTGGAAGAAAGCTATTTGTGTGGAGAAGGTAGCAAATGCCATTTTAAGCAGAAAGAGGTGTTATTTACTTCAAGTGAATTACTTTTCACGTTATCCTGCTGCATAACACAGGCACTATTAGGCTCCAAAAAAAAAAAAAAAGAGTATTCACAAGCAAACTTCTTTACACTGAGGTAGGCTGTGAGTTCATTGCTGCTCAGAAACACAGGAGGGAGGCTGTGACCCCTCTGGGCAGGTCGTACGCAGCCACAGGTCTGTATTTGTCATCAGGGATCCTGATGACAAGCAAAACCAAATCTCTGCCCCGTGCCCTCCCTTCGGTAGGCAGTGAGAGCAGGCAGGCCTGAGGAGCACCGGTTCCTCGTGGCTGTGCCACCATCAGGCCCTAAAAATGCACCAACTTCCATGTGAAGTGAAGGCAGGCCCTTGTGTCAGCCATGGGGACCGGAGCTGTGCCACTCAGCCCTTACTCAGCTGCCGAGGGTTACAGCTACTCCTCTCGGGTTGAGCAACAGCAGACAGTGGTTGATTTCGCTTCAGCTTCCCGCCAGCCTCTTGTCTACGTGGCCCAGATTTGGCTTTGACTGTAGACCCACAAGATGCAAATTTAGCCCTTGCAGGTTCAAGGATGCAATCTTCATTTCAATAAAGAGCTGTGTTCTCCATCCTCAAGATGCTGCAGCCAACTCTCTGCTGGAGGGTGGTCGGTGCCAGTGCGGATGGACCTGGAAAGGGCACTGACATGGTGGTACCAGGATTCTCCATCTGTCCCACCCAGGTGTTGTCCTGCTGATGCACCCCAGCCCCAGTCATCCTGAGCACAGGAACAGGTCAGGCATGTGTGGCATGGCCAGGACAGCCTTTGGGTTAACTGTCCTGATGTAGGCTGTGGTGATCGGGTGCTGGGCTCCATGCAAGGACCTCCAAACAGCACTGCTCACACAGTTTCAATGCCTTGTGAAGCTGTTTCCCATTTCTTGACCCTCCTTTTCCTCACTATTTTAACACCCTTTCTCCACCCAACTCTCCTCCCAAATAAACAACTTTTCCCATCATTGGTCTCGGTGTTTGGCACTCCCTGGCTATTGCACGAAGGAGCATGCAGGAGCTCCCAGCTACCCCAGCCACCCTTCAAGAACAACATCAGGCAGAAAAAAATATTCATTTGCAAGAAACCCTGTTTCTCCTTGCAAAGGCCCTGAGGTCCCTTCCTACAGGGGCCAAGGGGCTTCGCAGGCAGCCAAGGTCTGGAAATGGCACCCATGTAAGACTGCAAGCTAAAGCTGCAAGCAGCACCATTTTTTGGGTGCACCAAGCCAGGCTTTGCTCAGTTCAGGATTTGTCAAAGCATCTAGAAAATGACTCATTTATTTTTTTTCCACTCCTCTCAAGAACCCACTGCTGGAATACATCCCTGTAGTTGGTCTTGGCCAGGTCTTTCACAATGTTGTTGATAGTTCATTTTTAGTCTTGTTGCATGCAGTAAACTCTTGTGTCATTTCAGGCAGCAGCAGGTGAAATAGTGGGGAGGGAAAAGGATGAAAACTTCTGGAAGAGCACTCTGCAGCACTGTTGCTTAGCCATGCATGCGGTACATCTAAAAATAACAGCTAATGGAATGGGAAGCCAACAAGATCTGTTGATTTATAATGGCTTTTTTCCTGGTTTATTGCTTGAGTGCCCTGCCCACTGAAATTTGACATTGCAGCCAGACTGCCATTAGATAATAAACGAATGCTCTTCTCTTTGTTTCTGTATAGCCCTCTGAATTTCTTGGCATGAGCCATTCTTTTCTAATATCATCCAGGCAAATTAGAAAGATGACTTCTAAACTAATTAAAGCATTTTGTTCCCTTCCAGTGATAGTTATTAGGAGACACGTGTAGGCTAAGAACCAGTACAAGAGATACATGTTTGTATCTGACCTGGATCTAAGAAATGCACTTTGGCTGGATTTATATTTAATTTTAGATCTGCTTTTGTATCATTGGTTTGCATCAAGAAACATGGAGATAATAACGTGTAGGTGTCCAGACTTTCTTCCTTTCTACTTTCAGAATTAATCCCCAAGTTGTCTTTAGAAAGAATTTTGTCACTAGTAAAACAAAAACATGAGTCTATTGATCTCTTTGTATATTTTTACTTTTAAAGGCACAGTAGATCATACACTGAGAAAGTAATATTTTATATGGTTTGTAGAAAATAAATCTATTTTATCACTGCAATAAAAAGGGAGCCAGATGTTTAGGGGAACATGTTCCATATGGAAGAGGCTTAAAGTTGTGGAACTTGCTAAAACCATGCAAAGCTGCAATTACGGAGAAAACAGGAAGACAGCTTCCTCCCTGAACGTGCACCATTTCCCAAGGAGGAAGCAGGCTTTTTTCTGCGCTCTTTGTTGATTTTGAAGCCGAGAGACAACTATTAGGTCAGGACCGTAAAAAGCTTATGCTGGCAATGACATCAGTGGTAAAACCGCCCCCTCCCCACCCCACAACAACTCTAACTACACTTTTAAGAGACTTCTGCTTCCCCTATAAAAAGGTGGAAGATGCATTGATTTCTTTGTTTTACAGCCAAAGCGCTGTTTAATACAGGGATACCAGCACTGTCCATTTTATGAACACACTTCCAGCTTTGCAGAAAGCAGAGGTGCCTCCTAAATTTCCATGAAAGACAACAAAGTGCCTCATTAATGAGCTAATTTGATTTCACTTTATGACCCAAAGCCCCACCGTGCTGAGGTGTGGCCTGCCACATCCCCAAGCGTGCTCAGCTGCCTGCTGGTCTCAGTGGAAGTCTGCAACAGGGTAACACCAAAAGTTTATTGCCTGAAACGTAGGCATAAATAAACATTTAAGTGGGGGAAAGCAGCATGGTACTATGCGAAGCCCATGGAGATCGTATCGTTGCATTTGGTTTTAATGGGAGCTGAGGAAGGTCTACGTGCTACTTGAGGAAACCGGTGGTGATCCCACCAGGGCTTTCCAAGGACCCCTGCTCTCCTCTGACATTCCTCACATGAGTGAGCTTGGATGGGTGCTGGTATTGTCAATGCTTGTGACTTAATCTTAAAGCCAAAATCGTGAAGACTGGAGCATTTTGTTCCAGCCCCTAAGGCGATTCCACGAGAAACTGAGGCTTTGAATTCTCAAATGCACTGGACCCGTGGCAGTGGCGAGCTCTGTGCTATACACACAGGGATTGCTGCAACTTCATCTTACCTTTCAGTCAGCCTCTTGTTATATTGTTATCTAATCTGGAAGTGCCGTGGGGAGGTGTGAGGAGCAAAGGAAGCTGATTTTTTTCAAATCCTGGCTGTGTAAACTGAAGTTAAAACTTGCATTTACAAAGTATGCAGTGAAGCATCTGATTCAGCCTTCATTGTAGTTGTAAGTTTTGAGCACAGAAAGGAGGCAAAATTTAAACTAAACTTGATCTTTGTGGAAATATATCCCAGGAGGCCAGTGAAAAAATCCAAAGTCAGTCGTGCTGCAGGTACCTCTGGTTTTCTACATATTTTGGGGGACTTTTGGGGCTTCATCCTTTGCCTTGTGAATGCTTGCAGTTGGCCATGCATTTCTGCTCCTGCATTCCAGCTGGGCAATTCAGAGCACGTGTTTGGAAGAGGAAATATTTTTGGTTTTTTTTTCACCAATGAAATGGGCATCTTTTCTCTTGTGATGGATTTCCCCTTCTTGCTGCTAGATGCTGCTTGTTCTTGATGCTGTATTTTATTTCTAACACCAAGTTATTATCTATCTGCTATACGGGCTTCTCCGCATTTCTTAGTGCTGTAGGGACCACCTTGCACGCTGGTGACCACAATGTGTATGTGACCCCGTAGCAGAGACAAGGAGATTGATGAAAACGATACCGCGATATCCAGACTTGATGTTCAAGCCTGAGAAGGTACAAGTGGTCTTTTGAATCACACAATCATGAGGGAAGGAGTCCCGACCAGCGGCATCTGGCTTTCTTCTGTCTTCCACCCAGGGCACAAGCTGCAGTCTCTCCCAAGGAGGACAATGCAGTTTTGGTCTTGCTGAAATTTTGGGCTCACTGTAGGAGGATCTGGGCAATGATAAACCAAAAGATCAAACTAGGTGATTCAAGAGGCCTCTTTATAATCAACAGCACTTGCAGGAAGGGCGGTACGTTTGTGGCCTGGAACGGGGCCAACACGAAGCATCATCAACCTCAGCTCAATTTAACTAAGAGCATTTTTGTTTCTAGCTCGTTTTATCACACCAGACCAGTTACTTTCATGGGATTTGGAGTAAGTGCTGCCGCACTGTATTGGAAGTTTTGACAGTTCTTTTAGTACCCTCTAACAGGCTTAAGAGATAGGCCAGCGAGCAACCAGGATGACATCCTCTGGAGCACGGGGCTTCAAAGCAAAGAGCTTCCCCCTTCCCTCCTCCCCTTCTCCCCTCGAAGTGCAGCGCCTCGATGACTTTAGAGCTATAGATTTTGCAGCTGCAGTGAAAAAATGCTGCAAGTTGTAAGGAAGCAAGAAGTATTTTTGAGATCGGAGCCGAGTGATTTACGAAACAGCAGAAGGAAAAGATGTAGCATCTTTAAATTCTCATGCATGAATTTCTAGATTATAAAGCTTTTTGGTGGGGGAATCATTTTGAAAATCCCCGTCTTTTATTCTTCCTGTGTGAATCTCAATACTGTGCAATTGAAGCAAATTCTGTGTAGAGCTTTTTTTTCTTACCCCAGAATCTCAGCCTTCCCCAGATACGTTTGAAAACTTTATTTTTCCCTTCTTCAACATTTTCATTTTTTAAACTTTAATATAGATTGAATTGTGTAATTTTCATTTTTCATATATTTTCCAGTATTAGCATAAATTAATTCCTTAGATTTCTTTCATAGCCAGTGGTAGAAAGTAAGACACAACAATTTTGAGCTCATTTTGATTTTTTAAAAATAAATTTCATCTTATTTATTTTTTGATTGCATTGGAAACTGGGCCTCATTTATGACCTAAAAGAATGCCATTATTAATGTTTCCATGTAAGACAGAATGACTTAAAGTACCGGTCACAGCTGTGATTTAAATCAGCAAGTAAATAACTTTAATTTAAATAATCCTTTTAAGCCTTGGTTTGCTCTGTATAATTTAGATATTTTCCAAAGGAAAAGTTGAAGTTAGTGTTTCATAGCCACTAAAATATATTGATTTGCTACTAAAAATGGATTTTACACTAAATTTGGGGTGGTTTTAGTAATTATGAGGATATATAATATATACTCATTGAAGCCATAACAGTTAGCTGTATATATATTCAAATAATAATGTTATCAATTATGGTATGAAACAAAGTCATTTTTATTAATGAGATTTTGCTGGTAATTTGTATCAAATTACACGAGTGTGGAGTTGGAATACAACAATAAATTCAGAAGACCGTGATATTAAGTTGCCTGCTATTAGCTCAATATGCTAGGTATTTCAAGAACAAGTATGTCAAAACTAATCTATATTTTAAAACTATTTGACATATTAAACAATAGGAGAAGCATCTTCAGAAACTGAACCGGACAGATTATTTCAGGCCATCTTGTCCTTCAGCCTCGAACTAGTGGGTGAAATCATCTTGTGCGTAGTTTTTGTTCCTAGACTAGAGAGGGAAACTTGGTCTGCTTTTGTTTTGTTCTTTTTTTTTTTTTTTTAACTCTCAAGTGGTGTCTAAACATTGAGTGAACCAAACTGAAGGAACCAAGAGGAAGAAGAAGTGCTTTCTGCACCTGCAGAACAAGTTGCAGCTGTCAAGAGCTGGTTTATCACTTCAGCGAATTCTTGGTCCAGGTGCTCGGCCAGTGAGTGACTTCCCCGAAGTCTGTTCTTGTACTTTCCTAAGACTTCAGAAGCAGCACGCGCTGCCTGAATATTATTTGTATTTAATTTAAATTAGAGTAATAGATTGCTTAAGCGTCACGTAAAAAATGACAAGATTTTCAATACAATGTAAATAGGTATATTTTTAGAGAACAAATTGTATTTAAGTTGGATTCAAGTAACACTAATATCTGAATAAACTGAATGATAAAGGCAAAAAAATCCTCAAAAGCCCACATATTCTCACAATTCTCCTTAGAAAAAAGAACGAAATAACATTTTTCTGGAAACTATTTTTAAAATGTAGTCCTTTTTTGCTTAATTCAGGTGAAGAAATGTGCGAGTGACTGAAGATTTTTGTCCCTCCTGTGTTCAGTTTATTAATACATTATTGAAATTTTAATTCTTTTTTTTTTTTTTTTGAGATACCCCAAGGCATCTTGGCTGTGACATGTAGACAAAATACAAAGGCAAAATTAAAAAATTATATTATTTTTGCTGGAGAGAGTTCAGATGACAGTTTGCAGAACATTCCCCTCACTACCTGTGCTAAAATTGAACCTTAAATTCAGATTTTTCTTTGAAAAAAATTTTTTTTTTTTGTAAGAAGCCATGATTTCATGGGATCAAGACAGTTGGGGCTTACTTTACTGCACATAAGAATATCCCTAGAGGTAGAAAGCAAAAGGTCCGTCTGCCTGTGCCTGGTAATGACCAGGAGTGGGTGTTTAGACCAGAGTGCAGGAAACGAGATGCTCCTTCACCTGGCACATGCTCCCAGCTTGCAGTAGTCACCAGCTTAGCGAGACCAGATGCAGACACCAGTGAATCAGTCCTCTATGAACTCGTCCGTTTGATTTTTGAACCCACTTCTCCTTTTGGCAGTCAGTTCCCACTACGTTACGCACACAATTTAATTAGCTGGTGAGCAAGACGGTTAAGTGGTGTACAATAAATATGATATATTTCTGCCTTTCACAGTGTCATTGAGAGGTTTTTAGATGTCACTGCATTCATTTCAATGGCAATCATAAGGTGCAATCTGAGAATGGCATTTGGCTGTGAGGACGGGTTCGTGTCTACTCCAGCAAGCCATGGTCACCTTGAAATTGTTTGGTAGGCGATGCCCTTCTCAGAGTGTGGCTGGCAACTCTCCAGTGTTATTGCTGCCTTTGGGAGTGCTAATTGGCATGTTGAGCACAGAGTGGGCTTTCAGAAGGACCGGGGAATGAATTTCCCACTTCTTCATGTATGAAAGAATTATGGCAAAAGAAGTCTTATTCCCCTGTGCTGTGAAATGCATAGACTGCAGAGCTGCTCAAAGAACAAGATTTTGGACCACAGTCTGAAATTTCCTCGAATCTGAACTTTAACCAGAGCTTTTAGTTTAGTTTTACACTCTGTGTGGGGGTCTCTTGCTCCAAGAACTGTCAACACCCTACCCAGTAAGCAAAAGGCAGCAAGGAATGAGGGATCACCTGGCACTTGCAGTGTAGTTAATTACTCGTATAATGTGCAATGACTTCCTGAGAGAAGCAAGAAGGCCAAAAGTAGCAACTACAGCTCAGTTCCCTGTAACTCCAGCTGAGGGACGAACGCATCCTCCTCAAGCAGTTTGCTGGAGCAAACAGAGTTTTGTCCATGCAGTCTCAGCTGCTGGTCCGGATAAAACCAGATCAAACATAGACTCAAAGGTATCTTTGCTGAGATTTTCCAAAGGACCTAAGGAGCCAGCATGCAGTCTTGGCTCTCTAGCCACCTGATGGGGGACTTGTCTGGGGACAGCCTATTGTCCTGGCAGCAAAGTGGGGAATGGTGCATACCTTGGTTTTATCTCAGTGTAATGTCAGGAGAGGCCACAATGGTCATCCAGAAGGGCTTGGAGGCACTCCTGGAACTTCAGCTGTGCCCTTGGAGACTCCCAACCCTCATTCATCTGAAATTCTTCAACTGCTCTGAAACTCCTGGAAGGGATGGTAAGGCAATTGGACAGGCAGGCGGGCAGCACAGCCGTGTAAAGCATCATTCCAGTGGGACACCAGGCTGAAGAAGTGGTTTTTGGGTGTCTTTGACTTAGATGAACAAACTAGTCGTGCAAGAGGACTAGCATGAATAGATTTAAACAAACAGAAAAAAATTACCAGCTAATATAAGGGTGAAAGGTGAGACCAATTATCCTTGCATCAGAAGTGCCTGGTACTTACGGGAAGACTCACAGCTTTGTACAAAGGAGAACGTATTTTTCCAAAGGGTCAAATAATTTGCCTTTGCAGTCATGTACCAATGAAAGCTGGGGGTAGCTATGGGGAATGGGGGTTGGCCAGCCCATGTGTGAAGGCCATTTTTTTTAGCAGCTAAGGAAAATAAGTTTTACAGCCCGGGAACAACTCAACACTTCCTTCCCTGAAGCATTAAGACTTCACAGAAACCAGTGGGGGTTCTGGCTGGGAAGGGAGCAGCATTCCTGGTGGAGCTCCTCGCCCCATACAGCGCTGGCGTGTGATGTGCTGCAGATCTGCACTTGGGCAGGAGAGGACATGGAAGGGACTCTGTGGTTCACGCTGAGATCCTGAACCCCAGGGGGTGACACATGATGGTCTGTATGGACTGATGGTATTTCCCCTGGTCTGGACCTGGTTTCCCACCCCGGTGTCCCACAGGTAGTCCCACCATACCTGCTGGAGAGCGCTGGCTGGTGGGAGAGCAGAGGGTTGGCCCGCAGACTCAGAAATGATTTACCAACCACTCCTGCTCATGGAGAAGCACGCCCAGGTCTCAGGTGCTGACCACAAAAAGCCCGAGGAGAGGCTCTGCAGGCAGAGGGGCTGTGGTCCAGCCCCCGTGCTGCCCTTGGCATCCAGCCTTCTCGCGGGGGCAGCGACAACCAAGCCCGCATTTCGCATCAGACAGCGTTGCGAGGCAGGCAACGGCGGTTCAGGAAGGAGAAAGACAACCAGAGAAAAGACGAACTGACAGAGAGCCCCGAGGGGGCTCGCTGGGGCTTACGGCGAGGAATTGCCCCAGCTTTCAGCCAGGTGGAGGGAGCTGCATGGCAGCAAAAGGCGCCGTGCGAACGTCTGCACGGCGCACGCCGTAGGATGCGAGGATGTGGCTGAATTCCAAAAAGGAGTTCGCTTTGTGGCTGTCGATACCGTCCCTTGATTCATTGCTGTTTTTTGTTTCTTTCTCGACTTGTTGTTTGAAACACATGTGCAAACTGGCCAGAGTTTTGCTTTTCGTACTGCTCAAGGATGATCAGAACACAAAGTGCTGTCTCATGAGTTTTGTCGACCTGATTCCCTTCCAGAAAGTTGCTCACATCTGATTTTGTTTCCTCTGCCCACTCTCTGTAGACAACCAAGTTTCCAGTGTCGTTTGCCTCCTACGCACGCTCATTAACCCATTTCCCTCCACCGCCGATCCTACAATGCCCATTTTATCCAATTAATGGTAGGAAATAAGTGGGGGGGTTATGACAAGGGTGTGAAGTTCCGTCTGACACTTTGCATCTCCCCAAAGAACAATGCTTTCTTAATAATTATGTTCAGATGACCATTAAGTTGGTGCTGCCACAGTTCTCCCTTCAGTTTTAATGAATATAATAACCAGGAACGAACCTCTGCTATCTGCAGATGCTGCCATTGTCTGTGAACTGCGCGGTGCTTCAGAGAAGTTTATTTTAGCTTTAAACCTTTTTCAAACAATGTACATGAGAGTGAAAAAAAAAAAAAAAGGGTCGGTGCTTTTTTGTCAGCTCTCTCCTTTCCCAACTGTTTATGGCATGGCAAATGCTAGAGTGCAATTAAAAAGAAGCCTCATTTTCAGAAGTATTTGGGAAGCAGGACCCAATTAAAGTCCCAGGGGTCTGAGAGTGCTCAGAAAATCGTGTGCTGGGGTCTGAAGTCTCTCCTTGGTTATATGACCGTGCAAATCCCAGCTTTGTCAGTGGTAGTGTATCAGCGTAACGCAGTGCAGGTTTTTCAGTCTTATTCAGAGGAGGGAGAAAATCCTGGCCTGACAATCTCCTTGTTTTGGGGAAATCTCTTAAGCTTTTTAAAAATGTCTGTCTATCCCCGTAATGCTTTGCACCTAGGACCCTTCCTGCGGGGGTTTCAGAGCACTTCGTAATCATTTCCAGCACCGGGAACAGACCTGCGTGGAACTGAGACGAAGTCCCCAAAAGTCGCGGTACCTGGCCCTTGCTCTAAGCGCTAACATTTAACCGACAGCACGTTGCAGATGGACAAATATTTATTCTGCTCTCATCAGAATTGAGTTCTTACCCTGTGTATTTTGACCTTTGGTTTTTTTTTATTCCATATTCAGAAGGAACCGATGCCATATATGCTACCTTTAGTCACCATATCCAAGTTAAATCGCTCTTCCCTAAATCTTGTGTGTCAGCTGTGGGTATCTGTGGGAGTCCTGAAAAGTTCTGAATGCTGGAAACATTTGGTTTAACATTATTATTATGTACATACAGCTTTTTCAGCATTGTGATTAAGGTTGTGTCAGCAAGCAACATTTAAAAGCAAAGTTTAGGGACTTATAACTTGCTGAAGAAATTCACTTGGGGCTAAAAGTTGGCTTTTTGAGCAGTTCTGTGGGAGTTAGCCAATATCTTTGAATTTCTTGGCTTCTTTTGGCTTTGAGTCACAATGTTACTGAAACACGAGTTTCTTATTTTCTCTGTTTAAAAACTGATCTGTTGTCTTCCCACCCATAATATAAGGTAGCCCCAGTTGTTAATGTTTGACCTAAAAATAGTTATATGTTTCTTATTCGGGGCCGAAAATTGGTCCACTGCAGGTGGATTAACTAAATAACCAAACCCACATTGTGCTCTGTTACTTGGGTTTATTTCCCATGAAAATGCCTGATAATCTCTTTGCTGTGACAATTTGTAATGCAATTTCCACAGGGCTGATCATGAACATTGTAAGGTATTTTGAGGATGCATTAACTCCCTGAAGGGATAGTATACATGCATGGTGTTGTTATTTGTCTTGCATATGTGCATGACAGAGAAAAATCCAAATGGTTCCACCTCCAAATTAGGGTGTTAGGTGATGACTTTAACTACTAGTTCATTGATTGGCATTGTTGGTGGTTGGTTTTTTCTTTTTCTTTTTCTTTTTTTTTTTCTCTCCTTTTATGTTAAAGGGCTTAAAACACTGTGAAACCTCTTTCCTCTGAGGCTTTTCAAAGGTTAAATTAAGGCTTGCAACAGCTCTGGGAGGCAGATTTTCAAATCACCAATTTTAATGAAACATATGCTGATATTATCCCATGAGTAGGTAGCTGTGTTTGCTGTAGCGATACTTACATTATCGTAGGGCTGTGCATAAAGTTATCTTAAATTACTACTGTAGCGTTGTCATTTGGAAACCTCACACCCTTTTTTTTTTTTTTGCTTAGAACTAACATGAAAGCAGGCTCTGATTAGGACTATATAAAGTTGCTCATTTTCCCTTCATGGAGCTGTTTGAAATATCTTTGGAGTTTGATGAGGAGGTGTTCAGAGCAAGATTCAGTCCTCTTGTGGCCTCTGTGAAACTTCAGGTTTATCCAAAAACCCTCTTCAACAGCCTCTGCCAGCATCTGCTGTCTTTTCCTTACAGCTCCCTGACTCACCCCTCGCCTTGCCGTGTCTGTAAGTTTGGGCATGAATGGTCTCCTCTTCAGGAAGCCACCAGATACTTGCTCAGGAAATTGAGGACACATCCTCAGGTGGCTGTGTTTCTGTAGGAACCTGTGAAAGCAGATTTGGGGTTGTGTCAGCTCTGGAGCTTGCAGTTATTATTCCGAGGACTCAAACTCCTACTTAACATGGCCAAAGGTTTTTTTTGGCCGAAAGTGGAAGTCTGGCATTGGGAAGAAATGTTTCAAGGGGAGAGCCTGTGTTTTGGGAACGGGACGTGCGTGAGAATTGGCAGCGATGGGAAGGAGCTGTGGAGGATGTGGCTGGAGGTGGGATGGGGAAGCCTGCACCTCCTGAAGAGGAGGGTGCCGGGGAAGCTGGCATTTTCTGTTGTTGTTGAAAGATGTGCTCCTCAGTCCTCTCTTCCAAGCTGAAGAATGCAGGTTTCCTTCCTTTCCACGTTTTTCTCCACCTTGGTGCTCTTTATATCAACATCTGCTCATTTGTCCTCTCCCTGCCCCAGCTCCCTTCATGTGCGGAAAGGGGATGACTCAGGTGAGGTGCTTGAGATGAGGTGAGATGACCTCTCCAAAGCAATCCATGACTGTTTTGGTTGCTCCTCGAGAGGTTTCACACAGCACCGCTTCTCGCAGTTGAAGGAGGGGACCGACTTAAAACAGCTTACCTTGTTAACATGGTTAGCATAACGTGGCTTAACGCTGCTCGCTGTTCTGCAAAGCTTCAGGTCACCGTAATTATTGCTGCCGTTTCACAAGCCCCAGCAGAACTCGCAGTCTGACAGCAACGTATTCCCAGGGGACGCTGGAGATCCACGGGGACTGCAAGGCAGCACGCGGTGTTTTGTGGACAGAGGGGAGAATCGCCTGGATGGTGGCTACCAACGCAGGTTCTTCGTTCTCCAACCCACAGGGTCGCTGGCAGGGCCCGTCCGAGGTAGCTGATGAGAACTCAGCTTCGTAACGCGCCGCTTTGGTGAAATACTTACCCGTGGCTATTTCCTGGGATTTTGGAAGGAGGCGGCCAGCAGTATTCGGTACCCACTAATTAGATGCAGTTTGAACTGTGTTGTGGTAATGTAGTGAAAATCTGGCCCCTGCTGTGACATCTGCAGCCAGACAAATGACACCACCCAGCCTCTGGTCAAAGCCTATGTTTTCAATTCAGCGAAGAAAAACAGCTAGAACACTGTAAGAACTCTTCAGAAAGACAGAGACGTATAAATTCCTGCTTCTTCCACAAGGTGCTAAAGAGGGCTGGAAAAATGCATACTTTTTTTTTTTTTCCAGAAAAGTGCTTTATGGATAGTAAACATTCTTAGTGATTTATTTATATTATCTTTTGAGGGGAAAAAAAAAAAAAAAGTAGTACTAATTCTGTTGAGGAGTTCCATGTTTAAAAAGGGAGAAGCTTCCCGGTAGAAGTTAACAGATCTGAAGATATGGGAGTCATTTGTTTTGGGGCACGTGAGCTCTTCTTCCTAATGTACATGCTATTTAATTAAAAGAGCCAGCATAAACCTTGCATATTATTCATTAAAGCATTATAAAAGAGTAATCGAGGCTCACCAGGTGATTTTTTTTTTTTAAAGAAGCAATGGTGCCATCTCCAAAAGCACAGCTTAGAGGATTTCAGATTCCTCCAGTCCCAAGAAGGAGAGCAAATGCCAAAAAGAGGAGAGATGTCATGAAAGCTGCAACAATATCAGAGGAAGTGAAATGAACTTCCCTGCTGCCCAAGCTTAGATGAATCCCTCTGTGAGCGTGTAGGACTGAAAACCAGCTGTAGATGTCAAGAGGGTCGGCCTGACAATGGTAATGCAACTAAATGGATGCCATTCCTTGTAGTGAAATCGTACACTCAGTAATTAGGAAATCTATAATAAATAGTGTTTTAAGGCCCAAACAATTACTGAAGGAGAGTTTAGTACCTGGTCGCGTGATCCTTCAAGAGCTCCCAGCTGCTCACTAGCTTGTTTTGGAGCACAGCACGGAACCAGAGGCAACCAGCTCCCGTCACCCCGCTAACATTAACGCTAATCACCCCTCTCTTACGCACAGAGCGTGGCGTGGGGCAGCGCGGCTGTACTCCTCGCTGCAGCTCCCATGGAGCACGTTCAAGCATTGTTCGGTGCCGAAAGCTGCCTCCAATTAACCCAGCCGCACCTCCTTATTAGGAGCGGAGGATCGGCTGCAGCTGGACGTGATGCTAACCACAGCACTCCCGCCTGCCACCAGCCGGGGAATTTGGAGTGTCCCAGCCACATCGGCTCGACAGGCAATTGGAAAATCTCCCCTTCGGGGAGATTTAACCTCCTCCAGCTCTGTGCAGGCTGCTGGCCCTGCTAAATGACCACCGCACGAGCCATCAGAGTTTATGGGTCAAAGCTGGACGGCCCTTTTGCAAACAGGACCTCAGCTTCTACAGCGTTCAGCAGCTTTGGTAATGTTAAGCTCTGGCTGCTTGGCTGGGTCTCACCAAAGGGGTCTTACCCCCCTTAGCAGCAGCTTTTGACCTACGTGCTTCTGGCCTGGAAGGGTCCTGCCAGGAGGACACAAAGCTTGGTTCCCCACCACGGTCCCCTGTTATCTTCTGCAAGCACCACGCGAAGTCCCCGGAAGGCGGCTGCCGGCTGTGCAGAGGCATTTCGGAGATCAGCGCGCAGGCAGGGCTCTGCGTCCATCGCCACATCGAGAAGCTGGAAAGCACATGACACCAAATTACTCAGATTTTCCCATCTGTGCATATGTGCTTAGCTGGTGTTAAATTATCAGTGTAAAGGCCTGGTAGCTTCGTAATGTACACACACAGAAAGATTCCCACAGATTTTTCCTTTTTTTTTTTTTTTTTTTTATTGAAGCCAGCTGAGTAAATTCATAGGAAGTTGTAACAGGACAAGTGAAATGTATACCCACATTCCCTGGGAATCCAAATGCCTTTAACACATACTGTATTTCATGTGAAATTTATTTTAGAAGACACCAGAACAACACAACTTTTTCATCACTGCGTTTTAAAGCTATCAGTTTTGAATGAAGTAAGGTGACATGAAGAAAAACAAAAAAAAAAGCAAAAATCCCAGAACTTGATACCCTCATCCCACACTTTAAGAGGAGAGATTAACTTTTCTGTTTTTCTGGGTCACTTTCGAGTTTATTGCTAATTACAGAATAACTTTAAAGCACAGCCCCAATTTAACCTGCTGTGAGTGAGAAGCAGCTGGAATGACTTAATTTACTTTGGAGTTGGGTGGTGTCTTGCACTTATTCTCTATTTAGTCTCAGAAATGGTCGCAATCCCATTTTGTTTAAAAACAAATTATTTCTGCCCATGGCAGGAAAGGGCTAGCTGGGCACTGTGCGAGCGGGGACCGTTTCGGGGACCTGTCATTTAATAACCCACGAGTCGGTCAAGCCACTGAAGTGGAACATCCACGCCGATCTGCATGGGCTTAGCAGAGCTGGTGGTGGTCCCAGCAGCCGTGTTGATCTGCGTGGTCCCACTGGTGATCATCCTGGGAGCTGGCAGCATCCCTCTGGTCCCAGCTTTTCTGGGCTGATGGTGCCGTGCCAGCTTTCACCCAATTTCTCTCCCGGCTTCATTGTCTTTTGTGTTTAGCCTCACAAAAATCTGGGAGCCAGACCTCCAGCTTGTTCGAGTCAGGGGCTGATTTATGCTATCTGAGGGATCTGAAGGTCTCCGCAGTCAGTTCCTCATTTGTAAAATAAACTGAGCTGAGTTTAATGAGATTTTGCGAGATGGCTTTGGCGAGCTGTGCGCCGGGCGCGGTAGCGCTCTGCCCACAGGGGTGAGGGCTGGGGCTGCCTGTGCTGCCTGCACGGCGGCGGGGCAGCAGGAGCTGAGGTGGGGAAGGGATGCAGGAACAGCATCTCCTCGGACAGTTTGCGGTGGGGACAAATGCTCAGAAGGGCATTTTGCTCCTCCCGTTGAAGACATTGCAATGACCTACACCAGGATACGAGTCTGGGTTTTCCAGAAACAAACAGTTTCAATGTTCATTCTGAAATTAAATCTTTCACTACTCAAACTTTACGATAACCGCATGGTAGCTGTAGATGCCACTTAATACTGCAGGAGCTGCTTCTGCAAAATTTTGCCCCCAAGTGCTGCTGACTTGCAGGGAATTCCTTGCCCAAGCAAGCGCTACAGGGCTGGGCTCCAGGTGTTTTGCGGGGTGGCAACATTTCCAAAAGTGCAACAGAAGGACGCGTCCCACTTAGTGCAGAAAGCTAGACCCGCTCTCGCTGGGCTCCCAACCCCTTCCTCTGTTGAGCTGGGGCAAGAATGAACTTTGGCTGTGCTAAGAGTTCAGGCTTTGAACCCTGGAGGTATTCAGCAAACAGCTTTATTTGGCGTGTTCAGCAAACACAGATCCAACCCCTTCTCCCACACCTTGTCCTTCATCAATGCTATTGCTTAATGTGAAGCCTGATTGTGAAATCACCCCTTTCTTCCAAATGAGCTCAGTCCCAGCACGCTGGTCATCACATACAAATCTAGCAAGGATTCCCTGCTGCCTGTTGTTTAGCTTTCTAAAAAAAAATATCAACGCATTTAAATCAAGGGTGGAAAAAAGACAGTGATATAAAGGCTTTAACTTGTAAAATAGCTCTTGCTTTGCAGTAGCCGACGTTGGGTTTTGGTGGCTAAGATATAAGTTTGTGATTCCGGTAAGAGTCCGAGTAGCCAGGAAGATCTGCCCCGTCTAATCTCTTCCCATAGGTTTTACCCCCATGCCAACTCTTTCCATCATGCCTGTGCCCTCCTCTTCCCACACTCTCCTGGTGGGTTCTTCTGCACTATATTACCTTGGGCCCTGCTCACCAGGGCTTTCATCTTTGGTGAGGGAACTCAGCACCGGGAGCAAACGCAGGAAATGGTGCTTTTCTGGTGGAATTTGCTAATTCAGCAGATCCCAGCTGCCTCGCAGAGAGGCTGTGACTTTGGGGCGGTTCTGCTGGAGCGTGGTGGACTCCCTGCCTTCTCCCCTTTCATCCCCTGCTCTGCCAGCATCCCGGATGGAGCCAGCTCTCCCGGGCTATCCGAGGCCGTGAAACCCAGCCAGCCCCACAGCCCGGCTCCAGTCCCTTTCCTGGAGCATTTTGTGAAGCAGAGGCTTTCCTTCCAAATCCCTCAGGGAAAAGAAAACAATTTCCAAAGAGCAAGATCCTCCCCGAGGCTGCCCCCTGCCCAGCTCCTCTCCGCACCTCGCAGGAGTGGTAAGGGGAAACCTGCTTCCTTCCCCTACATCATCCTTTGCTGCTTCATCATCCCCCCGTGCAAACACCGCTCTGGGGGTCTTTTTGCTTATCTCATGGAAATATGGGCAGCTGCAGCCTTTCCCTGCTGGAAAAAAAAAAAAAAAAAAAGAAAAATCTGGGGGCCTGGATGCATTTCCTCCTTCCTTCTTCTGCAAGGAGGAATTCCTCTCCCTTCCATCTCCTTGAGCAAGGGGAGATGATCAGGCCCTTTCAGGCAGCAGTAAAAAATGGGCTACGTGACCTTAAACATGGGGGTTCTTGCCTTTTTTTTATTATTATTTATTTATTTTTTTATTTAAGGGGATCATCCATCACCCCAGTGTCCGAGTGCATATCCCCAGGAGAAGCCATCTGGGATGGCTGTTAATCTGCCAAGCAGAGGTACCTGCTCCTGCGCACCCTGAGCAGAGAGTGTTGGGTTTGGTTTTAGGGGGTTGCTCTTCATGCAGTGCTTTCTTCCCTTCATCGAATGCTAGGAACTGGGAAGGTCACGGCACTGATCATATTGGCTATGTGCAGGCAGCATTCAGGCTTCCCAGCAGAGCTCTGTCAGTGCAGTTTAGGCCTGACCACAACTCCCTTGAGCTAAATCTGTCATTTATGCTTAGTTTTCTCTCCATGAAAAATATTTACTAGGGCTAGAGTTGGAGTTGCCAGATAAAGCCTTTGTTTCACCCAATAGGCTGGTAGATGAGGAAGCTTCCTAGGATGAAAACTGAGGTGCTCATCCTAATACATTCATGGCATTGAATAAAATAAAACCTCTCCTTATACTGCAGAGGAGCTGAAATCCTCAGGTGCTCCCTGTCTCGCTTAATAACATCATCACTGAGTTTTCTTGGCTTGTCTTCTTCTTGAAGTGAAACGTGCCAAAATACTAATGATGAGGGATTTTTAAGAGTCCGTGATTTGTTACGCTGAAAAATGGGCGAGTGTGGAAGACAACAGTTTTGGAAAGCACAAACAGATCACCAACCTCTCTCCAAGTTTTAGCTGAGACCTTGCAAACATATACTGTCAAGGTTATCAGTGTGTGGACAATAAACAGTTCAGGAATGCAAGGTTGTGTGGGGAAGATACAGCTTTAAAATATTTGCTGGGAAGACCTTGGAGGAGGTTAGGTTTGAAACCTTCCAAAGATTAGCAGCCATAGCAATATTTATTATTTACATGGAGCTACCAACCCCCTTTCTTTTACAAGGGAGGAATCACTTTGCAAGAATTTGAAATAAAAGCTCGTGTATAGATGGCTCTGATTAGGGACTCAGTGAAAACACTGCACATCTAAGGCTGCTGCCTAAATCTGGTCTAAACTACGGTATTTGAGTTGAAATGCATGGGTTTCTTTCTGGAAGGGTTTTAACAGAGATTCTCTGGTGCGTCTTGCTGGGAAGCCACCCCCCCACCGCCCTGCGGAGGTTGTTCTTCCCAACAGCAGGGTCTGCAGAAGGGAGCATCTTCTCCCTCCCGTGGTGCCCCGATGCCGGTGAGCTCAGGCTCCGATACCAGGCTGAGAGGTGGGTGGCCAAGGCACTGACCCACGTTCCCACCATCGGCTGGTGCAGGGCGAGACTCCTCTCTTGCACCACCACAGCCAGACTCGCTGGAGCCCATCCGCCAAAGCCCTCAGCACCCGAAGTTTGCTGTATACAAAGGACTACAGAGTCTTCTAGCTTGAAACAATTTTATTTCAACTCTTGTAAACCTACACTTTGTATGTCAAAACCCCTTTAAGAACATATAGAGATTTGGGGGTGTTTTTTCTCCTTTCTGTCTTTTGCCTTGTGACATGTTTGTTCTGAGATCACCTTCTAGGCATCTTCTATTAAAATATATGTGACAGGCACCAGATCCACTTTCATGCAGCTGTGCAGCATGTTATTTTTCATGCTAATGCACTGTTACAATTCTACTGAGCACAGTTATCTGGAGATCAAATTCTCCACATGTGCCTTGTGTTCTTTGGCTACCAGGTCAAGAGCAACACGGAGCAGGAGGCGAAGCTCATGTGTTAACTGTTCGTGTTGCCTTCACGAAACATGGGCTTCGTTCTCAGGGAGTCAGAGGAGCTTTTGCTTTGCCCACCTGCCCTCCTGGTTTTTGTTTTTCTGTCAGCACAGCTGACTACTTCATCGAGATTTAAGACCAAATGGACTGTTATTACATGAGACGGAGTCACTGTCTGCCACCAGGAGATGATTTAATGTTATGTGATACACAACCTTACTCTATGCCCCCCTACTGTTTTCCACACAAAAATCATTCTCCAACTTGCTTTGCTGTCAGGTTTCACCTAGGAGAAAATTTGAGTCACTGACTACAGCAGTGGCAGCAACCAGAAGTAATGATTAAAGACCTCCTTGTCGTCGTCGTGCCAGACAGTGGTGGGTGAAACGGGCTGGTGAAGACGCATTCAGATCTCATCTACCACCAGCCCAGCAGCTGAATTCTGCCTTGGATAAGGTGCGTGCAATACACAGGACTGCATGCAGAAGTCGCTAAAATAACCCCAAATCTCCCCTTGTGCTATTGAAACAAGGAGGAAATAGTGGCTTTGGTGAAGTACTGGATACCAGCATGGTCCCAGTCCCGCTTCCTGTAGAAATGCAGAGGATGCTTTTAGGGTTGGGAAAAGGACTTAAAGCAACAGCATACAAGCAATGCATCCTAACACTCGTGTATCAGATCCCTCTTAGGGCTCCTGGTTTCCTTCCTGCTGCCTGAGCTGAGACCTGCCACCACGTCTGGTGCCCTTTCTCTATCCTAGGTTACTTAGCTTGTCTAAATATGAACCGCAGCTGGATGGACTCCCTTGGAGTGAGAGGTTTGAAGTCATACTGATCAATTTCTGCCTTTGAAGAGGAATCATTTCTCCATAGAGCCAGCCTCAGTGCCTTCTTCAGGGAAGAGGGCATCTGCAAACTTTCTCCATCTTCTGAAGGAAGATTTATCTTTTACGACTTCCACTGCTTTGTTATTTCTTCAGGTATCAGGAGGCACCTTGCCTGTTTTCCTTTCCTCATTTTCTCATGGTCTGAGACTGATACAGAAAGACAGTGGAAACTATTTCCCAGACTTTTCTATGACTTCTGGATTGCTGAGTGTACTAGAAGATGCCTTTTAAGTTTACACTTGATAAAAAATCATGTCTCGTTCATAAGTTAATTATATGAGAATGTCACAACAATAAACTTTGACTCCTTAACCTTTTCCAGAAATGATGCCAAGACCAAATCCTGGGGCGGCTCTCTAGCTACTGATTAGTAGCTAGAAACCTGACCTTTTCTGTCTGTGTAGAAAACCGAGGCGGCGATGCAGCTCTCCATGCTGTTAGAGTCAGCTTGGTCACAGCTCCACCTCTCTTTCTAAGTAACATTAGCCCTTGCATGTCCTCCTCTGTCTCTGTTTTTTCTTTTGAAGAAAGACATGGACCTGACCTAGACTTTGAAAACTTCAAAACGTCACTACTGCTCACAGATTTGTTGGTCTCCATCTTTGCCTCCCCTCACTTCTTACAAGTCACATGTTTCTTGCCATCACATCTGACCACCTCTGAATAGTGTTTCACGCAAAGAAGACTGTGCCTCGGTCACACACCGTTCTGTCAGCCTCTTCCCGGAGAAGTGTCAGTGTTTGAGAGCTTGGAAAGGAGTCTAATTACATGTTTGTTAAATGAACATGCCAAAATGTACATTAAGCATCCTTCCAAGATCAGGTTGAAGAACAGCATCCTGCCCTGGAGGAGGAGGTGGTGAGGTCTGTGGTACCCGACGGCCGCTGGAGCGCCGTATGGACCAGACCTGGAGTACATGCTGGCTCCTGCTCAGACGAGCTTGTGTAAGCAGCTCCGTCTTGCAGAGGAATAAAGATGTCAGAAGGATTCATTTTCACCGTAAGACCCACACTCCATGCAAAGCTGCTCTGCGGTGCAGAGCTGGCAGTGATGACTGCACTGAAGAGCTTTGTTTATCACATTGTTGTGCTCTAATGATTACTCAGCCTCAAAATTATGTGTGCTACAGGAGTGATGGGTTTTGGGGCTGTCAGTCAAAATTTGTTATGATGAATGATGTTGTTTTCATCCCAGTTTAGCTAATGCCAGTGAGGATGTTCCAAAAATTGTTGTGTTTGTCATGTATGTTTTACAGTTTAGAGGTGATCTCCTTATGCTATTATCCCCCTGCCACTGTTGCAAAAATAGTGTCTTCTTTTTAAGGTGTTCAGAATCATCTGCTTAGCGCTGAGCTGATAACAGCTTCTTGTTTGTCTCTGGAGGTTGCCTGGAAGTTAACCCCTCGGCGTTTAGCTCATAGCATGCCTTGTCAAAGCCTGTTCTTGGAGATGCTGAGTTTGGGTACAGCAGGGCTTGGAAGGGCTTTACCAAGGAGGCTGAAAGATGAATGCTGCCTTACCCAACATCAGCCATTCCCAGAGGCTGAGATTTACAAAAGCCAAGGTGCTGGCAGACAAAACCCTGATGAAGTTTGCTTCAAAAGTTGAAGTATCTCCCATTTGCAGCTCTCTGCTTGCTCCTGTCCTGGGATTACCAGCCCTAGCTCGGCACTGGCAGGACAGAGCCTCCAGGTCAGTCTCTGCAGCGCTCCATTTGGTGCAGGGTCTTTCATCTGTCCTTCAAGTCAAACACCCCTCCTGTGGTCCTCCCTGCCGGCTTTGTGCTAGAGGTGGTAGTTTGTGGCTGAGGAAGCAGAAAAGCTGGTGGCAACGTCCTGAAAGCGCCGCTGCTGTGTGCTGAGCGGCGGTGACTCAAAGCCTTCTGGCTCTGAAATTGCATGCAACTGCACCTCGGTGGGCAGTGTGATTTCTCAAAGTGCTGAGCAGCTCCCCCTGACATCAGTGGAAACTCTCAGGGTTAGCATTTATCTGCACTAAACCAAAACAGGATAGAGGCTGCTCTCTAAGTGCATCAAATGCAAAATTGCTCACCAATTTTCACAACATAATTACTTCTCAGTTAATCAAGTCCCTTGGAAAGGCTCTGACAAGTTTTTACAACCGTAGCTAGTGAAGTCACTTTGTGTTTCCAACATCAGTTTTGGTCCTTAATACATTTTGATTATGAGTAAACCCTGAGATGCTCTGTAAACTGAGAGCAATTTATGGCAAACCTTTGGAATTTGGACCCAAAAAGTTTTTGCACCAGAGGATTAATGGAGTAAGTCCCCATTTTATTCTGCATATAAGCAGAAAGTCTTTCAAGTCAGTTCTGTGCTGCAGAGGAAATCCATGAAGTTTTCCCTGTAATGTGAGTAATGAATCTTGGCTGGGATGAGCATTTTGGAGCCATGGTTCTGCAAAAATTACAAATCCCTGAAGGAAGCACTGTAGCATGGAGGCCTGCAAATAATGGATTACAATAATCCCGCCAGGAAGTGATAATGGCGTGTATAAATATTTGCCTTAGTTGATTGCAAATTATGTCAGCTACCTTCCCTCCTGAAAGATGTTTGTCACTGTCGGTAGCCGTTAGCATTTTCTAAATGCTTTACCAGCCATGCTGTCACTCACAATGAGGACTTCATCCCTACTAAACACCACCACAGTGTCTGAATGGGATCAGATTTTTTTTCCTAAAGTTTTTATTCTGCTGATTAAAAACAAACCAAAAGCCTGTGTTGTTGATCTGGAACATTTTCCCGAACGAATCGGGGCATGCAAGCTGTGGAGTGAAATCCCGGCCGTATAGAAGGCAGCACCTATCCAGAGGCTGCAATGGGATTGGATTTGTATGCAAAGGGAGGGGGATTTTGTTGCCCCACACGCTACCACCCAATATTTCAGCTGCAGAGTGCTGCTGAAGGTGGGAACGGCTCCGAGGAACGGGAGCAACCTGGACGAGCAAACAGCTCTTGCGTTTCCCCAGCCAGAGCCCCGTCAAGCCGGGCTAACTCACAGCATTTCACATCTCGCAAATTCCAGGAGGGATTAAGTCTTCATTGTCAGTCTTGTGAAGCAGGTTGAAACTCAGCTGAAGTTTTAAAAAAAAAAAAAAAAAAAAAAGAAAGAAAGAAAGATCCAACAGTCTTCGACAGAGGCAGCAGACTAGGAGAGAATGGGATTTAGAACAGAAGCACAGCCAGGAATCAATGGAGCTTTTATGGCATTCCTCCTCATTTATCTATAAATCCCATTCTTTCAGCTATTTAGGCCTTATCTCCACACAGAAGCTGAATTAGTTTTATTTTGTAAACCAATTTAGGAAAGCTAGTGCAAAGCCCTGCGTGGACGCCCGTATTTCGGTTTCAGAGTGGCTGCAGAGGTTTAGCTGGCACCTGAAACAAAACATGAGTTAAAGTGGTACCGCTTGCGCTTATCTGCATGGAAGATAAAGTGAAATAGCTAAAATGTGAATTTAAAGTGTTTGAGGTAAAACCTATTAAACCCCTGGGTGGATGCTTTTATTCAGACATAAAGGAGCCTTTAGTTTGCTTGATTCATTCCTAAAGCAAATTACAGTTACGTTATTTCTGAATGAAACCTTCCATATAAGGAATTAAAGTGCTTTAACTAATCTACTTTAAATTCACATCTGTAATTTGGCTTAGTTTCCTGTGTGTACAAACCCTTTGTGTGAAGTCCAGGCCTGATTTGCTGGAGGAGGAAGAGGAAGGCAGGAAGATTTCCTCACTAACCTCTGTGATAATTAGGTACAAATTTCTCAGTAAAGTGAACTAGGAGGCCCAAGGTAGCTCCAAAGCATCAGTCAGCTGGGTTCTTGCAGTCCTCTCTGAAGATCCATCATCCCTTCGCCTGTGGTTTGCATGGCTGTTTTCACATCGCTCCCGGGTGGGGACGGGTTGGGATGTCCACAGACACAATCTGCCGTCCAGCAGCAGAACCAGGCACCTGGCTGGTTTTTGGCTGCAGCTCCTGACCAGCACCGGCAGCGGACTCTGCTTTTTGGGTGTGGACAACGGGCCTTTTGCCGTCTGTGTCTTCTCGAAGATTTGGGAAGGCAAAACACGTCCGTGATATATTTCCTGTCTCTTTCCTGAAGTCTCAAAAACGCCTTTCTTGTCTTCTCCACGTTCAAGCTATCCTACTGAGGGAAGCTTTGCCCCTGAGGTACAGAGGGCTGGGACCACCCCATAACCCCATAACCCGCCTGTTGCTGCCAAGAGCACTTCTCTGCCGCCCCTTCCAGCCCAGGCAGTAGCTGCAGCACATCTCTGCCCCGCGCTGCTCGCAGCTGCAGCCGCTCCTCAGCTCGCTGAACTTTCGCTTTCACCAGGTTCTCAATGACAGGATGTGGTTTTCTGTGTGAATGTAAATGAGAGAGAAGGATCTGGCCCAGTAGGTTTCTAACCCGTGTCTAAAATACTCCAGGGTCTTTGGCTGCGTAGTTTATCTGGCTTTTTTTTTTTTCTGCTGCTGTCGTCCATGCTAGAGCAGTGGTGAGGACTGAAAGCTCATCAGAACATTTCCTACTGCCTAGAAATTACCCTGCTAGTTCAGTTTTACCAAAACATCCTCTCCGTGACAGTGATTATTGGAGGCATTACAGGAAAAGGTGCAAACAAACAAACCAATAACCTTCAGGGTAGACAGTTATGAAAAAGGTACTTCGAGATGAGTGTTTAACACGTACCTGCATTTATTCACGTGGCGGTGTCACAGCAGAATTAAGCTGCTGAGTCAATTGCCACATACAGAGGTACAAGAGTCTGATCCTGCTTTTCTTTACAGTTCAGGAGAATGAGAATTAAAAAATAAGAAATGAAAACTAGCTTGAGAGGGGAATCAGGCCAACATTTGGTATTCTTTTTCCAAGTGACAGGCATCAAACTTGTGTGAAGACCACGGATGAAAACTGATGCTCATACTCCTGACTTCTCTTCCCTCTTGTGGGCTGGCAGGATAAAAGGCAGCTAGTGGCTGGAATTACACGATTGCAGCACAAAAATGGGCATCATTTTGAAATCTCCAAAACATGTAAAAATAGATAGGGTTTGTTTTTCCTCTCCTCTCTCTTTCCTTCTCCCCATTTCAGGTTTCCATGCTATATGCCCTTTGTGATAATCTGAGCACATTAAGCAATGGCAATAGCCCATGCTGTAGGTGACTGTCTTCCTTCTTGAGCAATTAGTTATTTCAGATTTTTCTACTTTTTGAAGATATGTTTTTTGCTGCTGGTGCTGCACCCTTATCATATGAAAGAGCAAAGGGACAAAGTGTTGGTGTTCAGAGGTTCCGGAAAGGCCACACCACAGCCTTGGTCAGTCCCTCACCAAGTCCTGCATCTGTGTTATCCGTGCTGACTGCTGCTCAGTGACCTGTCTGGGTTTCTGATCCACATTCATTAAGCACCTTATTCTTAAGGGCCAAGCCTGTGGTTTTGACTTTCAGGTCTCTGTACAAGCTTGAAACATCTTTTCTTTCTCATTCCTGACTCCCATTTGGACGTGCTGTGCCCACGTGGCAGCTCTGGAAACTTATTGCGGTAGCAAATGTACTCACTCCTCTAAATCTCTTCAAACAGATCTACTGCAAAGGCAGTCTTAATTTGACTTCCCATGTAGCGTAAGTGGGTACTGCAGAAGCGCGAGTCAGTTCTGTAATCTCCGTAACGATCTGCACAAGCCTACGGGGGAGATGGATCTGTGTTCTTTCAAAGGCTACGGTGAAGTTGCCATATAGCATTGCAAGATCCTCTTGTAAGAAAGGCTGCTGCTCAGTGGGCACAGCTACGTGTAAGTACACATTAGGAGACTCTAGCAAATCAAAGCGTCTGTCCAAATCTTTGAAATGCAGATATTTTCTCGGGGAAGAACAGTGGTAAGAGGTGTGCGTGGAAACGACAGCGAAACCCACAGCCAGAGCATGCCAGTGGATGTCACTGTCCGTCCTGGCCTGCACCACACAGCTCCCTCGCACTGCCAGCCCACGGCGCTTCGCTTTCCAAGCGTTTGGGCAGATGGATCCCGCTTGCAGAGTTAGAACTCTGGGGAACCCTTGCTCGCCACGCTCCAGTTCCCCCATGCAGAATGCGGGCTGAGATGCGGGATGTGCGAGGTGGATTTCATCTTCAGAGAGAACATTTCCAGTTCCTGGCCCTGGGAGGACTCCCTTTGAGATCCGGGGAGGGATCAAAGAGCCGGGTTTTGCCCTAAGGCAGCCGTGGGGCAGCCCTGCTGTGGGTGATTTAACACCTGCAAATTCCCAGAGCTGGCAATCAAAGGCTGCATGGCCCCCAGGTGCGAGTGTCTATTTTTTGTTGCCAAACTTGTAAGTTCAGACAGAGCTGGGGGGGTTGCCTTGTTTTTTTTTTTTTCTCAGCTTTTTCTATAGATAACTTTTCTATAGATAACTTTTCTGGTTGTCTCAGTCACATGGATCATGACCTTTTCAGCCTCTAGTTAAATCCAGGGGATATAAAATATATTGGGCAGGTTTTGCATGTGGTGTAAATCAGAATAAGCCCACAGAGCCCGAGATCATGCCCATCACACTTTTAAAAAGTCAGATGCTTTTTTCGTCCGGAAATAAGATCTAAAAGGTCCTGATTCACCATCACGCTCCCCTAGGTTTAAGCCAGTACATTTCCACCGAAATCAGCTATAGCTAAATCACTGCGCTGTCACGGAGTTGGGGTACCACAGATGTAAGTCAGTTTTCTTCTGCATTGTCCTGTCCAACTTTAATGATACCCCAGGCATCATGGTTTGAGCCAAGAACGCGCTCTTTTCATATGATCTTTAGCTGGTGTAGGTTTTCAACATCCTCGCCTTTATATTGCAATATTTTAATTATTGTTTACTTTCTTTAATTACTGTTTTCCTTGCTAATTCTAAATATACATCCTTCCTCTCTCCTTCAAGGTTTTTGGGATTTTTCCAATCACTCCAGTATCAAAGAACATTTACAGTCTTGTATTTAAGCTTCTCATGTTTGTACTAAAATCTGTGCAGCCCCAAGGCCAGAGCTTTGGCTGTGTGTTGGAGGTAGTGAATTTGTTTTTAATGTATATGCTAATCTTTTAGGAAAAAAGTCTTGTGCAAAAGTGAAAATCTTATCAGAAAGTTTTATGTTTACATTCTCTGATTTGGATGAAAACATAAAAAGTGAAAAAATCTGAAGCTGATAAATGAAATTGCTTCATCCACTATTTTTTTGTTTCTTTTTTCCTCTTTGTTCTTTTTTTTTTCCATGTTATCTCTGTGAAAGGGGTGTGAGAAGAAACGTGTGAAGACCAAAAGCCTTTCCATTTCATGTTGAAAGAAAAGAACTTTGTTATTCTACTGAACAGAAGAACATTTGGGAGATTTCAGTTTCCTTTTGGACTAAATATGCTCATATATATATGTATTTGTAAGGAATATCATGGAGGTGAGACACCCCCAGGCTCCTGAGGCACTTCAGTACCAGTTGCACTCTTTCCATAATATTCTGCAGGGTCTTTTGTTTGAAAAACTCAAGGCACTTGCCATGAAGGAAATCCTTAAGGCTGTGTCTGGTGGGGAAGAGAGAGAGGGGCAGCATCACCGAGGTGCTCACACGAGTGGATGTGGACCTGGTCAGGCTATCGGCACGGATTAGCAGGAGGTGTGGTGGGACAGGAGGGCCCTGTGGGTGCCAGGGCCCCTCTGTCTACACCATAGGTGTCATGGGGTGTTTCGCTTTGGACTAATTTTCACACGGTTCCATGGGCTGAGCAGCCTACCGCTGGTTGAACACATGAGGTGTGTCCCTTGAGCACCGCTTTTGAGTTCATTTCACTGGAAAGGACGAGTCTGTGTGCTGTGGGACCGCTCCGGGATGTTAAATAAAGTGTGGGAAGGGGGAGGAAAAAAAAGACATCGCGCTGGGGAGTGATGGGCAGCTTTCAGGAACAGCAGAGCGTGGAGTCGGTTCTGGCGATGTTGTAGCGCTGAGCAGCGCTTTGAAGGATGGGGTCAGAAATCTCTTGATAATAAACTTTCTCACGAGGTTTTTGGCAACCTTTGCGTCTGGTCCCAGCTGGAAATGCTATGAGAACATCTTTTCTCGGGTTATTTTGTCACTCCCAGTTTCAGACAGAAAGGGGGAAAACATACATTGGAGAGCTTCAAAAAACGGTCCGGTAAACTGAATCCTACAACAAAAGGAAAATTCAGGGGCTTTTGTTCTGTTTAAACCAGTTCACCCAATACTCCACAGAAGGTCATCTGAAAGTTACAGAAATAAGAGTTGAAGAAAGGTGCCCGGGCTATTGGGACATTATTCCTTATAGTACTGTCTCGTATTTTGTCAGCCTAGTTTTAAACAACCCAAACAATAAGCCTTCCACCTCTTCCCAGAGACACAACAATAAAACCCAGCAGATCTCAGAGTCGGGATTTCTTTTTGCTGATATTCAGAATTTTTTTTCTATTCTTTTGTTAACTCTCAGCCTCACAAACAAGTTACTCGCCCCAAGCTCTGCTGGTGTCCACGTGCCGTGTTGCTAGCAGGCAACAAATGCAATTTGGCTCGAACCTTTTTCAGGACAGTCAGGGGCAAATGGACTTTGGGGCTAAAAGTGCACAGGGAAGGAGTTACCAGGGCTCTGCTGACACATGCTAACTTGCAAACTGATGTATGTCTTGTGTGCGTCCAGGTTTTTAATCCATCCCTGATGTTCCCTGGCTTCAAATGCCTCTGTAAATAACAGCTCTGCTCCCAAGGCATTTATTTGTATTAGCGGGGCACTTTAGCTCAGTGCTCAGGCAGGCTATACGTGGATAACTCTTTCTCATACATTGGACCTTCCATCTGCATCATCACTTTGCTGCTGCCTTCTGCTTTTCCTGCAGGGTTTCCCTGTTCCTCTGGCACCAGCAGCACGCTGCTGCGTGTGCTGGCATTGCAGCCCCTTATGAGTGCACCGTAAACAGGAGTTCAGTTTTAGGTATTCGCGTAGCTTTGAGTGACCTGAACAGTGCACTTTCCCTGTGTCCAATACTGATTCTGCTAAGCTATTAATTTCCAAACTAATACATTGTGCATTGTTCTCCTAAAGTTTCCCCCAAGCCTTTTAACAGCTGCCCTCTTCAGAAGGATAGCATCTAGTGCTCTGTTATCTAAAGATCACATATGATCAGTGAAAAGCTCCTCTCTTCACTCTGCCAGCTCTGCAAGCCTAACCTGGGATCTCACAATGCAACTGGGATCCTTTTTGCTCATACATCATTCCCAGGAATCCTGTTTCAGCCTGAACTCTATTATCAATACAAGTGAGGTGAATTTGAGCCGGCGTGTAAAGTTTTCAAAAGTGCTTACATGACCTTCGAGGCTGGGTTTTATTTTCAAAAGTGACTTGGTGCACCTGGGAACCTAAGCAAATTGATTGTCTATTAAATTTGTGCCCCCTCATGATTTAAATGCTTTTGGAAAGGGAAGTTGGGGTTCCTGAAGCACTTCAGGCATTTCTGACAAGATTGCTAATGTTATTTAGGCACAAACGTAGCACACCTCAGCTGGTGCCGAAGAAATGGGAAAGTACCAAGTTAGATTTTCAAATTGCAGTTTGAGTTTGGGGGGGAGGGAGGTAATGCTCAGAAAAGTTATGTTGGAAACTAAGAAAATTTGATCCTGAAAGTAGTGAGAATAAATACGAAACCTTTAAGTTTGTTTCTTAAATACAGTCTCACTCTAAGAGACTGAGACACATCGTGGCAGCTGCTGTAAATCCCCAGCCAGGGACACTCGCTGCAGCTAAGCAAGGGCCAGGGCATGGTAACAAATAAGACACTCCATTATATTATGGCACATTTTACTTCGGCCTCTGGCATTTTTACTGGGTGCTTGCTTTTGCTGTAAAGGGCTATTCCTCCTTGTGCTTCCTAATGTGTTTTTATAAGTATGTCTAGTAAATATGAAATCTTTAAAATATGCCAAAAATACAGCAGAGACATGAAGCTGCATTGTTCCTTCTAGCTGTACTGATTTACTCCTCTTTGTCTTGAGTTTTGCCTGGGAATATTATTAAATGTCCTGAAATTGAGGTCAGGAAAGATTTCTGATCCAAAGTTTTATACTATGTCAACTAAATAGACTCTGATATTCAATCAAAATGCAATTTTAAATCATTTTCTGTTTCTCAGTCATGTTCATTGT
Organism: Anseranas semipalmata; assembly: GCA_013399115.1. Lineage (NCBI taxonomy): Eukaryota > Metazoa > Chordata > Aves > Anseriformes > Anseranatidae > Anseranas > Anseranas semipalmata. The sequence continues at coordinate 443,282 of VXAA01005483.1, read as the reverse complement.
GGTTCTTCCTTGCCTGTATTCTCTCATCAGAGGCTGTTGCTCACAAATAGCTACTGAAATGCTGCTGGATGAAACACACAAAAATTACATTAGGAACAACCTTTAGCCCAACTGGGCAAATTAATCTCCCACAAAACACTCGTAATTCCCTTGGAGCTAGAACCGGGTTCATTAGTGTTATGTATAATTGTCTTCACGTGAGATTCACACCTGAACTCGCAGCGCACATTATCCTGCGCTACCAGAGAAAAGAAACAAGTCCAGTAGTGACCCCATCTTACCTTGGAGAAAGATATGAAGAAGCACGTCGCTTAAACAGATTATTTTTTCCCTTTAGTTTCAAAGTTTTAATTACACTCTCATCTCTGTACCACTTGGTACTTATGGAGAAAGGAGCAGAGGTCCCGAACAGGAATGGCAGAGTTCAGAAGAATGAGCGCTGCCGTACTTTTGTAGGCAAATGACCAAATCATTCAACCTATGGTTCAAAATGAAAAATTTATTTTCAGGTTCCTCCCTCTATGTGCTTAAACGTGCTTCTGATCTTATGGGGCACTCGTCTTGCTGTGGTCGGTCTGCTCCCAAAAGCCAGCGCGACGGCGGGAGCGGTCCGTGAGCTGCAGCGGGACTGCATCAGCACCAGCCAGGGAGCAGCTCGTCCCCAGATTTTTTGGGTTTCTCTGTTTCCAATCCATGCGGTTAGATGGCGTTGGGATGCCAGCCCCTCAGTTGGGATGCAGGGATCATTTGATTTTTCAGCGGTGCGTATACTTCGCAGTGGTTCTCGGTGTGTTTTTGTAATTAGGCATATTTAACTGTGCCTTGTTTTACTGCTGTAGGAAGAATCTCATTTGTCAGCAGTTTTAAGCTTTGCCAAATAAAGGCTTATTGGCAAACTGCATTGAGCACTCTGATAATAACCCAACTTTAGAAAACACACACCCTGCTGTGTTGTATTCAAGCCATGGTGCTGTTGAAATTAAAAGGGGAGACAATGCCTGCTTTCAAAAACTAGAGGTTCTTTGTATTCTAATAAAAGCCTAAATTAATGTTTTAAAAGGTTATTGCTATTTTTTACCAGTTAGCTGGCACTGCGTATAAATCTTATTTAGGCAAGGTCCTACATTATTTCACTGCTTTTAACACGTCAGTTAGTATCATACTGCCATGAATAAACAGTTCCTGAAATTCATTAGTCCAACCCGTTAAATCCCTTTTGTTTAGTTTTAATAGCAGGGTATTTCTGTGAATTCAGGAATCTAATATGTGATGTACGTTCTGACAACACCAGCAGGGACCACAAATATTTCTTACATAACCTAAAGGACATATGTTTGGCTTATGGCAAAAATAACCTCATCATTCCTCTGTTTCAGGTTGAGGTGTCCTTGTGAGGTCCTTTTATAAGAGCAGAGTAATAGGAACTATGTATAATTTAATCTTGTTGGCTTTTAATACGTTTCCTTCAGCTTTTAAAGAGTGCTCTAGGAAATGGAAAAACACACAGTCAGCTATGAAATTCTATGACACTGATGCAGGCAGGCTATAAAATATTCTTTGCATCTTAATTGCATTTTATATAGCCGTATAACCTTGTGTAATTCTTAACTCTATAAATCCTAGCTTTGCATCCCAATCTGGCAGCTCAGCAAGGGAGGCAGAGGAATGTTTCCCACAGTTCATTGTTCACTTGGATTGTGTGGGCAGAGCGCAAACGTCAGGACTGTGCAGGGAACTTGCGCTGAACTTTGAAATCTGCTATTTGCAGACAAAGAATTCTCCTCATCCCTGCGGATGAACCTGATCTCGCGCGCCGAGAGCCGTATCTGAGCCCTCTCCAAAAACAGTCGTGGTTTGATGGCCGTTCAAGTGACAAAGCCTGTTTTATGTAGCACACATTACTTAAAGATTCGGAGGGCAGTCTGGGGGAGAAGCGAAGGTAGTTTTACGGGCGTATGACTGTCAGAACAAAGCAGAGTGCGTCAGAAGCTAAATACCTACCAGGTCAGAAATCTAGCCAAAGCCAGAATCATTTTTCAGGCACCACCAACCATGTGGAACACGGACACAATGCAGGTGTGCCTGCAGTGGTGCTGCAGCCTGCACCATGGCAGATGCACTTGCCGGTACTCTCTGCCCTCTGATCACCCTCCTGTGTCGAGAGCCGCAATCTCAGCCTTGCGTTTGCATCCCTGCTGTAAAATAGAGGCTGAGAACAGGAGACCTGAGTGCAGAGAAGGGTCTGTGGCTTGGAAGTGAGGAAAACAGTGGGAGGATCATAAAGCTATGATGGATGTGATCTGTTCGACTCTGTCGCTTATTTCTAATATTAGAAGGTTTTTAGAATGGATAGACAGAGACATAACAGGATCCAGTGGCTGAAAACTGAAGCTGGATAAATTTAGATTAGAAATAATGCTCTGTCTACACTGCAGATTGCAGCGCAGTGTTGAGATACGTAAACGTCAAATGAGCTAATTCAGATACCCAGCGCAGTCCAACGGCAGCAAGTAGGGAGATCCCGGATTGATTTAGCTCAGCAGAATAAACGAGCCTGCCCGGAGGTCTGTGCTACTGCAGCACAACCAGTCCCAGTGCTTAACTTGACCAAATATCCCAGTGCTTGACCCGCGGTCTGCAGTGGAGGCACAGAGTCCCCAAGAGCAAGCATAGCTAGTACTGCAGCATCTCATTGAGGAATGTTGAAATTAGTGAGTGGCATGTTGTGTCTCACATTGCACAAAGATGCAGATGGATTTTTCATTATGGTCCCCTTCTGGCTTTGAAAATTCTGCACCGCCGCATAAAGTGGCTGCTGCTGAGGACCTGTTGAGAAGTACTCAGAGAGGTCAAGCTATTCACATAGATGAAAGTTTCTGCTAAACCAGCTGAAACTCAGAATTTCTATGTTCTGGCAAATTTTGGTATTTTAACATTTGGCTTAATTTTATTTCAGAACTCTTTTCTGATTTCTTGTAGTGCTGAAATTCTATAATACTTTTTGCTTTGGGAATCCTTCCCACAAAATATATTGGTTTTCATGAATTGGTACTTCTGCAATGGAAAAACCTTTTTGACTGAAAATTTCCAACTCCCCATCCCACAGTTTCTATCGAACCTCACGGGTTAATCACTATTAAGTTCTATAGGACCACCCTCCACAGGAGGGACTTTTACAGCCTCTTTTAGAGAACAAAAATAAGGAGGACTTACTTTGGCCCAGAGGGATTAATCGGTACCCTTATTTCATTAGGTTATTTAAAGCAAAGATCTCATTAAACTTTCATTGGAATAATGTTAGACAAAGTCTGTAAGCTGCAGCTGTTGGGGAGAAATAAGAGGTCAGCAAATTACCAGATGATAACAAAAATAGTATTAAAGCCTGAGAGAGGGAGAATGGAGGGAGACTAAAGTGCAGACTGGAGATTTGGGACCTTTCAATTCTCCATTTTTATACTTGTTGGATATGTAGGCGATGATGTGCCATTTACTCTGTGTAAAATCTGTTGAGCTAAGGAGGCTTTCAGAATCTGAGGAGACCTCACAAGCCTGGAGTGTCAAAATAAGACTAGGTTGTTCTTGTGGTTCATCACTGAGGCAGTTTGGATTTCTCCGGCCTAATTAGCTGCTGCGTCGGGGATGATTTATGTTCTTTTAGTTCACCCTGTTGAAACTGCTCCACATACATTGTGCAGCAGTAACGGATTAGTCTTGGCACCCCTAAAGTGACTGCACGCATGTTGGGGTGAGACAAGGACAGCGCGGCAGCATGGGGAGGAGAGCAGAATAAACCTAAATGTCTCATGCCTTGTCTCGCTTGCAGCCTTTACGTTTCTGCAGCTGGTTTTTGTTTTTGTTTTGGTATCTAATTTGATTAGGCACCTGAAAATTCCATCAGAAAGCCTTTACATCAGTTTAACATGAGGAAGAGGTGAATGATGGTTACCTCCTGGTCATCGTTGGTTAGTTTGGGCCCACTTTCGTGCTTTTGGGGTCTGTGTAAAGTGGTGTTTAGATTGAGGGAGGTCAGACTCCATACAAACAACGTTCTGGGGTCACTGTTGCCATCTTCTCTTTGGTGGTCCAGCCTGTGCTCAGCCTCTCTCAGAGAGTTAAACAAAGCCCTGGGTTCACCTGCTTGGGGCTAAGGCACCCAAACAGATGCACACGTGGGACTGTCTGCAGCTTTCTGCTGGGCTCTTCCCTGCTCCAACCTGTTCCCAGAGGGCTTACACAGATATGGCCAGGGATGTTTGGTGTTCATGAGGATTCAGGGAAAAAAAAGGTTCAAAACATTGCTCAGTTTCAGCACCATCTGCCAGCACTGCTTGCAGTAAGCAAAGCGAAGTAGCTTATCATCAAACAATTGGCTAGAAAAATCAGATTTGAAGCCCTAAGATTTAAAGTTGAATTCATTGTTCTTCCTTTGTGGGACAGGAACGCTAGCGGTGTCGTATTTTGATGCCTCTAAGTGGACTTAATGCTTAGCTGCTGCCAACAAGGAGGGCTCTGCTTCTCTCCCCTTCCCCTGCCAGTGCCCCCCGCCGCTCCCCTTCTGCTGGCACTGACAGTTATCCGACCCCACCAGAAAACCTGTTCAGAAAGCTAAATCAGCAGAAAACTAACCCTACGGAAATAAGCAGAGAGCCGTCAGCTGGCTCAGATCTCCAACCCAGCTCATCTGAGGCCAGAAAAATGCCAGTGCACAAGAGGCGGCGGGAGGAGAGGACCAGGACCATTTTCTGTGGCGACTATCATTTAAATCAGAATAGTTTCTCTACAGAGCCACAACCTAAGACTTGAAAAAGATTGGTATCCTACTCTTACTAAGCCTCCTAGGCTGCCTGTCAGTTCCTACTCTAACAGCTTAGACATCCTACCTGCTCTCCTGCAAGCCCCTTGCCTGTCTGCAGCCTCCAGCCCTCGCCACATCAGCAGATCCACTCCGCTGGCTGAGGGAATATCCCTATTTTCTACTTGCATTGCATTGCAAATGCTAATTATGTTTTTCCCTGAAGACTCTAAATCCCAACAAAGTCCATTGAAATCATCAAGCCCTTGCAGTCGGGAATTCTTGGCCAAAAGAATTTTATTTCTGCAAGCGAGGTTAAAATCCTTGCTTGAAATTTGGCAACGGCTGAAGACCTGTGTAGTATCACTGAAAAAAGAATAAAGTAGTCGTCAAGAAAAGGCAGGAAAATCTGACCTCTGTCAACCAACACCTCTTCTGCAGCCTGTGCATACGTAGAGCTCAGACTCTTGAGTAGATTACCACAACTTCAGTAATTCTGCTCTTCTGATTACCAGTAGTGACTCTCCATGTGCACACTCTCAGTTCCTGACAGATACATGGAAACGTGACTTAGCACAACCCGCTATCATTGAGTATAATTGAGTTTAAGACAATTTGAATTATATCCCATTTGCTAAGGTCTATGAATCGCACTCACGTACACACAAACATGCACAGAGAGAGGTGCCATGACTGAGCTGACACATGCCAACATGTCAAGCTGTGGTAGCTGAATTATGAGTCTGAACTCATATAGATATATCCTACTGGACGAGAACCAGCATATCCATAATGGGTTTAACAACATTGAAGAAACTGCTCTTGAATTAAATTTTGGTATCTTTTAGCTCAGTTTGTTTGTTTTATGAAAGAGAAGGGTGAGGATTGACTTTGTTAGTCTGTAGGTTGCTGCTTGGGGTACAGCAGATGGGTAAGAAAACACCGCAGCCACACAGGCAGGGCTAGAATGGGCTTTAATGGCTGGGAGATGAATTTAGACAAATCAGTCTGCATGCCAAGCGTGATATATATATACATACATATTGATCTTCATGAGTCTGCCAGTGAACTTACATCGATGGAGGCTAAAATTCTTAGTTGAATTATAATGAAGTGCAATTCCATTAACTTCAGCTGCTCTCTGACATATCTGCATCTCTCTCTCATGGTTGTTAATAGCTTGGTTCTTCAGGAACAGACTTGCTTACTCTGTTGCCTTTGAAAAACAATCCTTGTCCTTGATGTTAGCTCTGTTTCACCTAAGCAAAACAGTGGGATTTGCAGGCTAACACACAGTGTGTTTCCAGAAATGCATACCCGCAGTGAATGTGTGTGGAAGGCTCACGCAGCTCACTAGAAGACTTTTTCTTCTACCAATCCATCATATATGATCAATAGTTGCCTCTCTTCCAGGTTTTGCATTATTCAGGGTGACAGTAAAAGATATTCTTAATAAGTTTGGATAAATAGAAATTGTTTCTATCTTCTGGCTTTGAGCTTTACCTCAGAAAAAAAAGTACACAGCACTTGAGATAGTCCAGCAGGAGAAGCAAGAATGCCTTTGTCCAAAGTTCCCTCATGTTTGCTCCTGTAGTGGTGGCACAGCCAGAACCATCATTTGGACAAGGCACATGCCTTCGTTTATCTAAGGCCAAGTGTGTGGATGCGCTCCATGGGGTGTCTCCAACCCTGGTCCCCTGTGCACCACACCGTGGGGCTTCTGCTGGTTCTGCATGCCATGGAGAAGACAAATGAAGGGCGGCTCTGACATTTCCCTCTGCTGCTTTTTCCCTTGATTGAGAAAGCAGAATGTTCATGAGTCAGTTCCTGAGTGTTGCCAACCTCAGTCCCTCATAAATCATGAACTGGGCATGCAAAATCATGTCATTTTGGTCTGGTAGGGCTCTTCTGGTTTTTAACTCCGTATCTTTTGCCTCCTTGATTCTGAGAGCTTTTGGGTAGCTTTCTTTCATCATTACCTGCTTAAACAGGCAGTAGTTCCATGCTCAGGAGCAGTCTCAACCGGATTGCATCTTCAAATGTAAGGTAGCAAACTGGAATATATGCATAGGCTGCAGTTTAGGATTTCTTCAGCCAGATTTTGATCTGGCTATTTTTCTGGTCCCAAGCCTGGCTTATGAAACATTTGGGTTTATAGCCAACCTACAGACATTACAAAGGGACATCTTGTGCAGTTAATGCACTTTCTTGTATGTTACAGTCAGTCAGGACTACAAATACAAAAAAAAAAAAAAAAAAAAAANAAAAAAAAAAAAAACTACTTGCTGCATTCATAAATACCATTAGAATTGCCATTTTACCATTTTGCCATTTTGCTATTATGAATCATTAGACTCTAGCCATGTAATGCCCATTAGATCATCTAGTTCAGCTCCCACTCTGTGTCAGATTGTTCTCTACAAATATTTTCCTCGTACAAGGTCTTGCATTCAGTTTACTACATCGTAGACTTTCCACTGCTTCCCTTGGAAAAGAGTGGATCAAGAATACTAGGAAACATCAAATCACATTGAATATGTCATTCCAGACTGTAAACAAACAAAGCTAAAAATAATTTGAAGACCACGTACAGCGGAAAACTTCCACTTCCAAAAAAACAACCAAACAGCTATTCTAAGGGAGCCCTTTCATATCTTTGTACAGTCGTAGGCTTTTCTTTGTCAGAGATTTTTATATAAAATGCAAGGGGAGAAGGAATATACTAGAAGCTCAGAATAGCGGTTTCTCTTGGAGAGAGACAATGAAGCAGACTTGTAGTTCTGCTGCTTGTTTACATGTCATCCTCCCTTATTGGCAAATAATTATAAGCAGAATTGATTGATATATATCTGCTGTGCTGAATTCCACTGATCTGATTTAGTTTCACTAAGCATAGAGGTTTTGAGTCTGATTTTTAAAACTGTCAGGCGCCAAATGGCATGCTTCACATTAGCCTGCAGTTCTGTACCTAATTTGCATTCAGTTATGCAAATTAAACATTTGACTTGAGTAATCACACACAAATCAGCATGTCTGATCATTTGCACACATGCTTATTCACTTCATTTGCTCAGATAAAATATATACTCAAACTAAGTAGACAGCTTAGTCCCTAACCATTTTAGTAACCAACCTCAGTCTGAAACTGATAACATTGGTTCTTAATAGGGCAGCTGCAAGCGGTTAATAATATAGGCATCCTTTAATACAATTTCCACTGTACATTTTTGCATGAGTTTAAAATGTACTAGTGATGTACCTGAGTTGCCTGAATGCATGGAAAGTCGAACACATGGAGGTTTGCTATAGCTGACCTTCAGCTGAATTCCTGATGGTATGTTAAAAGCAAGTGGGAAAAAATAACCCTGAGGACTAGTTAAGCATGCCCATAGAACATAACCTGGTTTGGACAGATTAAGCAAAAAGTGCACCTACACATATGCTAGTTTGAAATGTGCAAATTTAGCATGTTACTGCAGTAAAATAAGTAAAAAATAAAATGACTTCTGTAGCTAAATATTCATTCTGTCAGTAGCATTCCTCTGTTCCAGGAGGTTGCAATAATATGGATTGCTATCTGATGAAAGAAGATCAGCTTTTGCAAGAAAAGTGAAATTATTTACTAAGCAAAGCAGAAAGTGGAGGTTCAAAATATTTGAAATACATTCAGTTCTTCAGGGAAAACTGGCTGTTGGCACAGGCAAAGAAAACTGCCTTGATACACTAATGCTCAACAAATATCTCGTCTATGAAAAATGCATTTGATAAGCAATGTCTTTTGAAATTAAGATGGTTTTATTATTTCTTTGTGTGCAAAATTGGAATGTAACCAGTTCCTGTAAATTAGATAAATAAGCAGTTTAGGAAATAAACTTTAAAAAGGTCCAAGAAAATTATATTACTCTCTTGAGGTCACCATAGTATGTACTGCAGTGACCCATTCAGGTGATGTGGTACCAAAGCTGCCTGCCTGCATGGTGAACTCTGAAGGACTCTGGAGGCCTTTCACCACAGGCAGACCATTTCTTATATTGCATTCGAGACCGTGCAGGCTTAAACAGGGCAGAGGGTAGGGGAGACCAGAGCCAAGCCTGATGTGGAAGGCTCAAACACATTAACTGAAAGGAGCTTTGTACTGAATTACAGAAAGTTGAGTCCCTTCTAAGCTGTAATGGCACTGAGATCCCTGCTTCTCTGTCTAAGCTAGGGTGTATTGGTGCCCATTCAGAACCATTTGGTGCCTGAGGAAATGGGCTCTAACTAGCAGTACCTGTTATTTTAGGGTACCATCATGAGTTAGGTGGTTGAGATAATCAACCAGTATCCCTCTTGTTCAGGTACAGTAGGTCAGCGGTGGTCAAGGTGGACTGATTCTGGCCAAAATAATCCACAGTCAGGAAAAGAGCTGCAGAGTTCTCCCGAGGCCTATGTAAGGCGTCTTTATTCACAAATGGACTCTTTTCCAAAAGGTCCAAAAGGTTCATGGAAGTGACAGACAGCCCAGGAACCCATGACATGTCCCCAGCATCCATCCATACCATGCCATGCACCCACATTGAGAGGGTGAGGCTGCCGATGTTGAGGGCTACAGGGTGCAGAGGAGCAGTAAACATGTAGAAGGCCTCAAATGATAAATAACATAGTATATTAGGCAAACCTGAAATGCAGTTTTTGTTGGCAGGAGTCACACAGGCGCTGAGCATTGCCTGACTCCGAAGGAGGCTGAGAAGCCGCCTGGCGCGAGGCATGCCCCGTTACCTGTTTACCTCAGACTAAACAGCCCCTTTACAAACAATGTGGGAGAGCGATAAGTTGGGCTTTGTTTTGGCCCCCGCATTAATCGTGATTAAAAATAGAGCTCTCAGCAGCAGCAGAGAGCAAAACAACTGCAGCATTGTTAGCTTTATCAGGAAAAACAGAGGGCGCGAGGGATGAAAACAGAAGGCGAGCGGAGGAACCAGGAGGAGAAAAACACAAGGACTGGGTCTCACTTGCCATGCGCAGGGCAGGGGAGAAGCCTGAAAGGTGGAGAAGTCAGACGGACTGATGGAAAGGAATGTGATCACCTTCAGCTCTAGTCCTGGAGGACACCAGCGGGGTGAGCAGCCTGCTGGGACCATAGGAAGGGTAGGAGATTTCAGGAGCAGCTCAGCCCTGGGTGCAACCACTGCCTTCACCTAAAGCTGTCTAAAGACAGTGGGAAACCTCCCCCTGACCTAAACCCCCATCCTAAACCTTCGCTTTCCTAAAGCAGGGAGTGTGAGTCGGAATAGGAGCAACAGCAGAAATATGGCTTCTTAAATGCAGGTAGAGCACCAGCCTATCCCATTTTGGAGCCTCTCTGAACACTAGTATAGCTTTTGGTCAAAAGGTAGAATAGGATTCTCCTGTTGCAGCCAAAGAGGCCGATCTACGTGCTTATTTTTAGTGCAGAACAATAATATCTATGTTCACCCATGCTTCAAGTTTAAATGAAGGTTTTAACCTCTCAGTATTTAGTAGCTGGAGATGACAAACCTGTTCTTAGATCACCCATTCCATGCTTCCATTTCAGAATTACACAATTACAACTAAATCATTTGGTGTTCTCAAAAATGAAGCGCTGGAAATAAAATCTCAGCCCCACTGGGATTTCCGGTAACAACATATCCATCAGTTTCAATGGATTTCACCCAGGGGAAATGACATTCCAGCTTATTCTGAAGGACATGGCTGAGCTGATCTCTAAAACATGAAGACTGCAGCAATATGAACTCAGTCTCAGATCCATGCAGATGCTTCTGACAGACCAGTGCTTGTGCTTTCTAGTGATTTCTTTCAACACTGAGATGAGTTAATTTTGGCTTAGTGATGAGAGGGGAGTTTGGGAGCTTTCGTGTAAACAGTATGGGACTGTGTATGTGCTAAGGTGACCTGAATTTAGTATTCTGTGCCTGTCTTGGGACGTTTCTGAGGTCAAGCATTTTACATGGCAGAGTCCAAAAGTAGGCGTGTGAGGCCTTATTTTGGCATATGAGGCCATTTCAAGCTAGTTACATGTCTTTGATGTTCCAAAATGGGGGGCACTTGTAGCTCCTGTTGTCTTCATCTGGAGCCATGATTTATGAAATGAAGGCACACCTCTCATTCAGTGAAACAAAATTGTTCAAGGAAATGTAAATATCTGCTAAGTTGCTCTGCTTTTGGAGTAAAATCACGCATGTCTGCAGGAACAGATCCCTTCATTAGCATTTATTAATGTTATATTTCACCAGAACGCAATGGTCTCCACCAGCTGAAAGCTCAGTTTTTCTGGCTCTTATATGAGGATATAATAAATGACATTTGCAGTCCAGAAGAGATGAGAACCTAAATTTTTTCTTGTTTTACTTCCCAATGTATTTTCTAAATCTTCACCACCAAATTGAGAGCAGTTTGAAATGAACAGAGCTAGCAAAAAGAGATTTTTCATTTTGTACACAAATAAAAATGTGGTGACTTAAAAATTCAGAATATTCACAAATTTAGAAAATGAAAAGTCTAGACCAGCTAAGAAGAACGGTGTGCCTAGTTCTGTATCCTGTCACTCTTAGTGGTCATTAGTGGAAAAGCATAATAATCAGATAAGCATACATTAAATTTCCCCAGGATGCTCTCCCAGCCTCCATCCATCTCTGGCTAAGCATCACTAAGTGGTGTCTTTGCGTTTAATAGCTTGAATGGATTTTTCTTCAATGAATTTGTCCAGTTGCTGTCTGAACCCATTTAAACTTCTTGCATGTACAACATCTTGCTAAAAATAGCTCCATAGCTGTACTTCACATATGGATCTCCTTGTTTGCTGTTACCTTGTCATGTGCTCGTTTTACATGATGTCCTCCAACTCTTGCATTGGAAGATTTGTTGATCACTGTTCACCTTCTCCACACAACACATTTTATATGCTTACATCATTTTCCCCTTCAATTTTTCCTTTCCTGGGCTGAAAAATCTTAGTCTATTAAACTGATCCTTCTATGGAACGTGGTGTTTTGTTGTTGTTGTTGTTTTGTTTGTTTCTTTGTTTTCCTTTGGCCGTCCTTTTTTCCCTTTTCTGTATATTTTTCGTTCTACTGTGTTCTTTTTGAGACGGGGGAATGAATTTAAACAGTGGCAGCACGACGTGTCTTTGCTTTGCTCTCTGTTCCTTTGCTGGCATCTGGCTTGCTGTCTGAGCACTTGCAATTCTGAGCACTGTGAGATAGTCTTTATAGCACTGTCTACTCTGACCTTGGGATCTCATTCCAAGGAAGTAAGCCTGCGTTCGGAGCCCATCACTATAGGTAGAGTAAGGACTGTTTCCCATGTGTTGGATTTTATATTTTTCTACATTGAATTTCATCTCCTCTTCTATCACCCCGTTGCTGGAAATCTCCCTGTGAAAACTGATAATTTGTTCTTATCCTTCCGCTCTGCCTTTTGACCGATGTTGTATCGATGTGAAGACCTTCCCTCTTACCCCACAACAGCTTAGTTTATTAAGCATCTCTAACAAGTGATCTTGCTGAGTGCCTTTGGGCACAAGCTTTGCAGTTAAGCTGGGTCAACTGAATTCCACTTGTTCATATGCTTGTTATCTCCTTCAGAAAACCTTACTGAAGTCGTGAAGTACAATTTTCCTTTGCAAAAGCTGAGCTGGACTTCTGCAGTATATCCTATTTATCCAGGTGTCACCTAAAGCTATTCTTTAGTATTCTTTATATTTTTTATGTATATATTTTGCTTGGTATAAGCATTTTCCCTAGAACTTTTTAAAAATGGGTGCCATATTTGCTACCTTCTAGTATTCTGATGCCAAAACCATTTTGAGCCAAGAGCTGCACACTATAGTTAGCAGTTCAGCTAAACTGAGATAGAAGTAGAAAAATATAGATTTTTTTTTCCTGGAAAAGCGTTTAGTTTTGCAAGATTCTGAATGATCTGGCATTTTAGTTTGCTTCTAATGCCAATCCATAACATTTAGTGATTATCTGCTAGTTTATCTTTTTGCTATTTGGCATATTTCATGATACAGGACATTTGGCCAGTCAGAGCGTAGAGAAGCTGACCTGTGCTGAGAGCACTGGCAAACCTGGAATGAAATGATGAACTCATCAGGAACAGTAAACTTGAAACAAAGTTAAATGAAAACTAACATAAAATAGAAAACTTGGAAAGAAGCAAAATAAAGCACTCAATTTGATTTTGAGTCATTCTTAGCATTTTTCCATTTCAAAGAGGTCGCTCTTCTCAGTGAAAGCACAACTTTGCCATAAATGTTCCTACCACTGTTAGAACTGAGCTTGTAGGAAAGCCGCATGTTCAGCAGTATCTATTACTCATCAGGGATGCTGTATATTTAAACTGACGTAGGACTGAGCTACAGAGGCTGGAAATGTTAAATAACATGCAAGTTTGTGTTTCCTTGTGAACATAATTGCCTGACCTCTACAGCAGATGCAATTTGCCAAGATTTTCTTAACAAAGGCAGTGACCTTAGTTTACTACATCATATGAATGCATTCAAGCTTTGGCACTGACGTATACTACATTCCCTTTCTTTCCTCTGCAGTTTTGCCTATTGTTTAAGTCCCTCAGTTTATTTGAGGCCCAAAAGAACCGGCACAAACTACCTGTTCCACCAGATGAAGCACACGTATTGATTCGGCTAATATTGAATTACAGTTCCTTATTTTAAGAAGCTTTGTCAGTGTGCAATCCTGTGGCCTTGCCAGCTTCTCCTTCGGAGTGCTCTTTATGAAGTCAGGCTGCTCTAAGGTCATACAACCAGCAGCCCTGTGGGACAGTAAATAGCATTGCAAACTGTATACTGTTAATTATTTAACATGTCTTCAGATGAGTGATTTGAGCTGAACCGTCTCATCTTTCACAGCTAAATAGTGAAGATGACTCAAAAGCTTTTATGGCCCAAATCACCCAGGGTAATTTACCTCTGAAAACTGAGACAGTAAAGAAACAGAAAAAGAAGCTGTGTTTCTTACAGATTTGAGTCCTTTGTCCCTTTGCATCCCTTCTTCTTACCAACCACAATGCACCCAGCTCCTTCTTCTGTGTCCTGTAACATCCTCACCAGGCAGAAGATGTCAGATGCCAGCTGGGTCAATTTGTCACTGTGCCAGTCTGTGCTGAACAAATACGGCTGGGTTCAGCCAGCATCTCCCAAGTCTGTGCCCCAGGTTGGACTTTCTGCTCTTCTCAGCTGCTAGTTTTCATGCAATGTGTAAGAGCTTTGTTTCTCTGAGACTTCTGCCGGTCTGTCAGACCTGATTGGAACTGGCTCAGTGTTGTCAGGGCAAGGAGAGAAATGCTATGGAGGGCAGAGACCCTAAGCAACCAAAGCTCAAATAGCACCATGAGCTTCCATGCTTATCATCTCAGGACATCAGATGCCCCCTGTACTGATCATAGAGCCAGGAACGTGCTATTTTAATATAATGGTCATACATAAGAGTGGATGAAAGCATGGGTGCATCCTGCAAGGGTTCACTAATGACAAACTACTTCACATATAAGCTGCCCCTTAAAACTTGAGGGCAGTGAAGATCTGCCTCCACAATACAGAGAACAACCTCTCAGGGCCTCCCGTGCTTTATTCCTTTGGTTCATTCATTCATTCTTTCTTCTTCAGTTCTCTGGGATCTCATTGCAGATCTCTTCCTTCAATGTTTTCTGTGTCTAATATGCCTCAGACTGAGTTATATGCTGTCTGTCATCGTTGCTCTCCTCTTCTTCATTCTCTCAGGTGGGTCATTTCCTTCTTTTCCCATGTCCTTTAGAGTGTTCCTTTCCTTCCTCATCCAACCTTCTCATCGTCTACTCTTTTTATCTACTAGCTTTTTTCCCCATCACGTCATCCTTATATCCCTGCTTCATCATTTACCGTTTTATTCTCTGTCCCCTGTTCTCCTTTACTTCCTTTTACTTGAATTTCACCATGCCTATGAACTCATACCTTCTAAAAGGCATGTCAACCATATTGGCCAGAAAGACAAGTTGGAGGCAAGCGGGACTGCTTGAATGAGTACCTTACAAGTCAGCCTCAGATCTTCCAGAGGAGTTTAGACAGCTGCTCAGCTTTGACATTTAATCCCCACTGATTTTGAGTAGGATTTAGGAGCCTAAATCCCTCTGAATCTCTGGTCCCAGGTCAGCAACATTATCCATTCCATATCGGAGCCCCTCAGCAGGACTTACCAATGTGGTCTCGCAAAACTTAAGCTGTTAATGACAGAAGTGGCCAGTGCATGTGGGCACTCTTTGCTGTGCTCCCATCACCTGCTTCCTAATTAAATTGCAGTTGTGCTGGTTGGCGTTGACATACTTATGCCTGAAAGCATGATAAAAAGCTGCTGGGGGAAGAGCCTGAGAGGAGAAAATGACAGAGTAATATGGAAACCTAGGCACTATGGGGATAGAGGACTGGCAGTTTGTGGGCTGCCCAAATTTGCTGGTTCTCAGGAGAATTAAGTCTCCCCACACATCCTTCTCCCTTCTACTCTCTCCAGCACTACAGCTACTGAAGGAAACTGCGAGTAGGAACACAGATTTTCCAGTCCCCTTTGTAGGAATGACCCACTTAGCAGATGATACAATCAGGGTATTTACTCTTTCTTGCCAGTTCCAGTAAGGGATGTTCAAAAGCAAAATGGTTATTCATTGAAATGCCCCGTGTCCAAATCGCCCTGCACAAAGGAGCTCATCTTGTCCTCAGCAATCCTATTTGTTCAGGTGCAAAGCTAGTGCCGGCAGCAGCTACCAGTCTAAATACAGATGTGGGGCCTAGAAAAGAAAGAAAGAAAGAAAGAAAGAAAGAAAGAAAGAAAGAAAGAAAGAAAGAAAGAGAAACAAATGGAGAAAGAAAGAAGGCCATTTCAGACAAGCCATAGTGAGCCCAAGCAATTTTCAAGTAAATTAATTGTGGAATGACACAGTGTACGATTTTGGCCTCCTAAAATGGAACATATTCCTTATAAAATGGGCATGCTGTGCAGCTCTCTGACATTTCCAAGTGAAACAATAGGACCACTAGAATGGAAAGTCTGCAGGAACGGCAGACAAGGAAAGGAAGTTTAGGTTGAACAAAGGTTTTGTTCATTTTTACAGCCCCTAGAGGAAGAGCAGTGCTGTACAGAAGCTGTTAATGATGGGCTGGATTGGACAGCCGAAACCGGTGCCAAGATCTAAAAGTGTTTTTACTCCAAACTCCTCCCCAGCTGTCCAGATACCCCGCAGAACTTCCAGCTGGTGTGAACCCCACGGGCTTCTTGGACCAGCAAAAAGAACGGGTGGGGGGCTATCCTGCCCGCTGCTTGCACTCCTCCTCCTGGCTTGATAACTGCGATTCTTTTGCATGAAATAGCAAATAGTTGAGCTTTGTGTGAAAAATTTGCAAGTTGACCTAAACTCTCAGGTTCTAGGAAGTAACTGTGCCTGCCGAGGGCTTGCACAGGTAACTATGGCAACTCTCCTTCTCCATTAGGCTTTGAACGAACTGTTCTTAAGTGAAAACAGCTTCAGCCTACCATTGCCGTTTAATAAATAATCCACCAGCAGAGGAGAATTCAGGCTCAGGAGAAGCTATGCTCCCTTTCAACTAGGCACTACTAAGAGCTGGAAAAATGCAAAAGTAAGATTCAGCAAAGCCGTTTGCAGGATTTCCATGACATGACTTTGTTCCTCCGGCATGTAAACAAATCACTCACACACACCCCCACGGCTCCGCAGAGGGGCACGGGGCTCAGAGGCGAGCTCCTGGCTGCTGCGTGCTGAGCAGGTAAATGCAGAATCGGAGCTCGTGATCTGCTTTTGCTCGTAGTCTCCCTGTTGTACTTGAAGTCATTTCTAAGCTGTATGTCATCGGTTTAGATCTTTGTGTTAGGCAGTGAGGGAAAAACAGGAGAGAAACCGGGTAGCTCATTTTGAGATTTGTCATTCAGGACTGACAGAGTGAGGCTCAACCTGCTTAGTTCTGCGATATGTCAAAGTGCATCGGGGTCAGAAAATAACATTGCACAGTTCCTGAGTGGGGATGATGTTTACAGGCTTTTCTTTTACAAGTTTGAATTCTGCCAGGGACATTACATGAGAACTTACAATTTGTTCTTTATAACTAAGAGCCATTTTGAATAGTTGCCAGGCAGTCGGGGCCAGGTTCTTCTTTTAGGCTCTGATGCAGCAAGGTCCTTCCTCAGGGCCCAATATGAGTTTTCCATTGCCTTCAGTAAGGAGCTGGTTTAACTGGACACCTCACAGGCATAAAGGTGGGCCGTCTTGGTCAACGGAGGCCTCATTTCTCCTGCCTGTCTCTGCAGTAGGGTGAAGGAGGGCTGGCAGAAGCAGCACGGCTTCGCCCAGCAGCTAGAGGTTGTCAGAGCATTTTGAAGCCTGAGGCATCTCTGTTCCAGCACATACTTTGTACATGGCTTTGAGAAGGCCATACGACCTCTACTTCACAAAGTAGGGTGGGCAGAACAATGTATCTGGAAGCGTTGTCAGATAAATAGAAGAAAACTTCTGGGGGCTGTGTTCCTGGGGCCAGCTGAGTACCGTCCATCAGGAGGAAACAGGTCTTGCAGATACCTGACAAAGATCTAAGAGTTTCAAAACCTGCCTTCAGCCCAGTGTCCTGACCTGCGAGGAGACCCCTCACCCCACCTGTGACCTCCTTCCCCTCTAGCCATGGACATGCTTTCTGCAAGGGAAACGAAGGCACCGAGGGGCACAGTGTGCCCTTTCTTCCCTCACTGCCCTCTCACTGTATGAATCCCATCCAAGTTTGCCTGCCAATATCCACTGGTCTCTGCCAGCATAAACAGTGGCAGAGGGCCACAGGGGCTGCAATTCCACTTATGAGAAGAGGAACAATAAGAGATCAGTTTGGTCCAGAAAGCACATGGAAGTGGCCAAAATGGAGGCATGACCAAAGCAAAGAGAAGACCTACAGAAATGCCACTTGCACAGCCCCTCTGAAATGCTGCAGAACCGTGATAGGATCACCTCTGCTTTCCCCAGCTCCACAGTCTGGGTGGAGACAAGCAGTTCTGGTCCTCTGGACGTGGTCCCAGAGGGATGTAGGGTCCAGCTTGGTTAAGGAGAGCTACCTGCCCCAGCTTTGTCGGTTGGGCATCAAGACACTGAAGCCACCAGATATCATGGGAGTTGAGTGCCAGGCAGGAATGGGAGCAGCTCACCACCCCAGGGCAAGCTGGGACGATGTTAAGGACAGTGCTAGGGTGAGTGGGACAGCTAAGGAAACTGAAGGAAATGTGTTCCTTACTCAAAACCCCCAAACTGTTATTTGGAAGATGTATTCCGCCCTGTCACATCTCTGTTTTCTTGGGATCTGTGCGATCCTGAGATGAAAATCAAAGCTTGCTGGCTCATAGACACTATCTGGTTATTGTCTGTGAGGCTGGGATATGAAGTAATTAAAAATAACTCCTTTTGCCACTATCCAAATAACTCAGTAGGGTTGAGTGACTGTAACCTGATTTGGCCTTTTGTCATTCTAAGTGCTGCTATTACAAGGCTGCAGTTTCATGATTTGTGGAGAGCAAATTCCCCTCCAACCAAAGGCCAAAACAGAGCCAGGTCTCGGGGAAAGCAAGGTGCAGTGGCTGTGCCCAGGTCCTCTGCCAGCTGCAGCAGCAAGGAGACCATTGCATTTCTGGGGGCCTCTGCCACCAGGGCCACCCGAGGGCCTTCCACCAAGAACCTGGCCTGAAGTAAAGGAATGAAGATTTATCACTGCGATTTATCAACATTTGGGCAAAGTGTGTCTTTTTGGGTGGGAGATATTTTCCACTCCTTATTGAAAAGAAGGAGGGGGAGGAAAGGGAAAGAGATTCAGAGCCTAAGAATCTGAACACTTAGATGTCTTAATTAAAGGTAAACTTTTGCTTTGGGGTGGCTGTGGTTAGAGCAGCAGGCAGAGACCTGACAGCACAGGCTAAACAGAGGGAAAAAAGGCTCTTTCTTTCTTTCCTTTTTTTTTTTTTTTTTGCCAGGCATTCACTTAGGCCCCAGTCTGAAATGGCTTTGAAACTACAGACACCTTCATGTAAATGTTCTTAATAAAGAAAAAAAGAAATCCACTGCAGGACATTTGTAATCCTTCTGATTTAGATGTTTTAATAATGTGAGAGTTTATCTTGGAAGATGGTGGCTGACCTGGAATTAAAGCTATGGCTCTGCCAACGTAAGACTAAAAGCCCAGACAGAACACTTAAATATCGTAGTACAATATGTGTCCATTTATGTATATGTATACATACACACATATATATACATATATATGCATGTGCTACATAAACACATCTCTACATAATAATCAATTCCCCTTAAAAATTATTTCAGCCCAAATTAAGGTATAGACAAAATCTGATTGGCTCAGACACTAAAGAGTGGTGCCCCCATGATATCCTCATTTCCTATTCTGGTGTAGTTAATTGGGCATTTCAATTTAATTATCTCAGTCAATAACACTTTCAGTTGAGTGTCTTAAGTGTTCGTTTAATTTACTGTAGATTTAATAAGGCAGCAGTTGTATGCTAAAGCTGTTAACCATCTGGATGGGCTGCAAAGCCCATCTCTTCTCTTGGGTAGCTGGGGCCTGATCCAAGACACACTGATGTCTACAACAGTCTTTCTGTTGACTTCAGGAACTCTAAGCTAGGGCTCCTTGGGGAGCGGGGAGATGGGCTGCAGAGTATGTAGGCAAATGCCTTTGGCTGTGGACTTCCTGGCTGGCATATGTGAGGGAGGTTTTAAAACGTCGTTTCTTTTCTGTAGATAATTTCATAAAGCAATAATGGCAGGAAGAGCAACCCATGACTCGGGGCTTGGTAATTGTTGACTATGAGACCGATCCTTTTGGTTTAGGATTTAAAGGGAAATTTCAAGCTGCTCCTCAGCTTGGGAAAGGAGACTGTGAGCTGGCTCACACTTAGGAAAAGGTAAAATAAACACACCAATTTGACAAGCGCCATGCAACTGAGTGATATATATTTTACCCCTGCCACGAGGTCTGGCGGAGCTGTTCACCCTCCCTCCACCTCGTATGAGTCACAAGCTCATGCTGTGGGTCAGGAAATATGCAGGTCTGAATGTTTTCAGATCACCAGTGTACCAGGGAGCAGAAAGAAGCAACCAGCAGTAATCAGCATTGCCTCCCTTGATTTCAGAGGCGCTCGTAAATGGATGCATATTTAGTTTAGGCAAATGATGATACAGTATAGTGTTGTGATCGTAAGATCTGGGGACCTGCCCATCCTGTCTTCCTGCACACTCCTACTTGCTAAGCAGGCTTTGGTAAAATGGTAAAATGGTAAAATACCACAGTATTGGATGGTTTAGAGATATGCTAGTGCCTAAGGATGCTGGCGGGTACATAGGGGGATTTCCACGAACATCATGCATTCCAATATCCTCATATGACTGAGAACCTCATGACACAAAACTTGTGCCTTGGACAGATGAGAAGAACTGGGGAAAGAAGATTGGAGTTTAGGCAGAGGATGAGTAGCCAAGTGCCACCACTATGCCGTGGGACAGTGTTTTGGGGAATCCCAGAGTAGACCATTGGTGCAGGCCATGGTGACTCCATTCCTTGCCTCTTCCTCCAGTCCGAGGTTGGGGTTATCCAGCAGCCCCCAGCCCCATACTGCCAGTTATATGATGTTGTCCAGACCCAGGGCTATAGCTGACTGGCTTGCAACCTGCACATAGGAGCCACAGGTTGGCCACAGCTGTCATCATCCTTTCATGCTCTCCCAGTGATTTACTGTCTCCTGCTTCCCGGCACCCCACAAGTTTCTACCTCCTTTCCAGGCATCTCCTGCTTTTAGGGGCTGCGGAATTCCATGCATCCCAGTCCTGAAGCCAGGCTGTGTTTAAAAACAAGCAGCAGAAACATCGGCAGGAACAGAACTCCATGAAATCGAGTGGAGGGAAATTCTTCTGCTGCAGAAAGTAGGCAAAAGGCAACTGGAGATGAATAGGCTGCCTGACAGTTGGCAGACATGCAGGCTGTCTGCCATAGATGGTAATATAGGCACTGCAACAATTATGGCATCTAAAGTCAAAAAAGCAATAAAAAAGCTTTAACCTCTGCTATCTGGGAAAACAGACTGTGGCTCCAGATGCATTTGGTAGAGAGAGGTCTTTGCAATGTTTGTGACAGTCAAATGGTCTAGAAAGCTCTGCCAAGCTGTGTTAAGGGCTAGGAGCGCCTGGGTTCGTCCTTTATTTGTACTAGTGACACATCAAATTTTAAAAATTATATTACTGCTATTATTATAGCGATATTGTTATCACTACTGTTATTTTCTTAACACATCAATGGAGCCTGGGCAGCCGCTCTTTATTTCTTATGTGAATGCAATCTGCGTTTAGATTTTTGTGGAGATCAGACACCAGACACATTCCTACATTCTTGTCCGATGTTCAATATTTTTCCATGAGTCAAGGAGAACAAGAATGGGCATATTGTGTAAATGCAAAACTCTGCCTTTTTAAACTGACACGATGAATTTCAGCCCTGCCTCTTTGTGTCTCTCCTTGGAGCAGGGGCTTTTCAGCCTGCCAGATTTTGTTACTTACTATCTTTGAAAACAGAGGGAGGGAAAAGTCAGCCCTTATTAATTCATTGTCCCAGCCACCTAGCAGTGTGGTATCCTTGAGGACTGCTTTTTTTTTTTTTGCTCTTCTGAGATGGTGAAGAGCTGTTGCTTTCCTGCCAGCTCCATTGTGTTCTCTTAGCAAAAGCCTGCAACACTAGAGGCACTTTAAAAAGAAGCGAGGAGTCTGTTGCAATAGACATCCAACAAAAGTTCCTGCTGCAATCCACACTTCCAGTAAATGCTGGTTCATAATCCAGATTTCAGGCTTCGGGGCTGGTTCATTATAAAACACTGTTACAGGTCAGTTTTTTGCATCTGTTTACAGCAATAGAAAATTTGTGTCACTTTTGCATTGAGAAGGACATATATGCAGACAAATACTAGCTTACAGGGGGTCCCTGGAATTTGAATTCCACTTGGGGAAAGAGGCAAAACAGTCTTCCACCTCTGTTTTTTTAAAGTGCTCGGGAAAGGTGCCTGGTTGATGACTGAGAGACTTAACTCATCCGTACCCACCAGAGCAGAACTGCCCTGGAGACTGCACAGATTTGGTCCATGTCCTAGGCAAGGCTTCGTGGCCTGCCTTTCTAAAAGCTTTTCCTAAGTACAGACCACCACAGAAAGAAGCATTTGTGCAAACAAAGTAAGATTTTTTTCCTAAATAGAGATCTCTTTGATTTTTTTTTTTCAGGTACTTTAATAGGCTACAAAACGCTTGTTCCTGAGCAATAGATGACCATAAATATGTATCTACCAGAGCAAGTCTAGTCTAAGTTATACACAAGTGAAGTTTCACTGAAGAGCTTCAATAACTCTGAGTATTTGATTGGTCTTTCTGGAGGTTGCTGAGTGCCCTCTGAGCATATTTGACCCAGAGCTTCCTAGCTAAGGCTTTTAAAAGAAAGGGGAGCATATGAAGGGTGAAAGGAACTAATTAGCACCAGAATGGTGTGGTCATTTGTCCACTACGAACCAGTCTGCTACCTCTGGAGTTTCATATACAGCAGTTTGCTGTACAGCCTTTCAGCTGTAATGATTTCTAGTCACTATTAACTGGTGATGTAAAGGTGAAAGGTTTCACATTAGTTATTAAAATGGAAAATGATTTTGTATCCAGTCTAGTGTTTTCTAAAGTATATTGGATTCCATATTTTGACACCTAAATAGATGTCTGTTTTTCAGAGGTGTTGAGTGTGCATTGATGTCTTTTGGAATTTAGCTGGAAAACAGGTCTCATTATTAATGTGCTTGACATTGTCTAAATGAATGAAGAATGTTTTTCAGAAAAATATTTAGAAATAAAATCCTTGTCATGGACCCTTATAGTTAAGGGGAGAGAGCCAAAGTCCAGCAAAGTCCATTTAAAGACCTAGATATATCTGTGGACTTTAGATCAGACTTAAAGAAAGGCATCATTTAGCAACTCTGCTTCATCTGATGTGGAATCAATTTGCTTGGTCAACCCTTGTTTTATCAATTGTTTATATCAATTAAGAGCTACTGATCTGCCCAGCCACCCTCTCAGTGAAGAACCTTTTCCTGATCTCCAGCCTGAACATCCCCTGTTGCAGCTTGACTCCATTCTTTCGGGTCCTGTCGCTGTCACCAGAGAGCAGAGATCAGCGCCTGCCCCTCCGCTCCCCTCGTGAGGAAGCTGCAGGCCGCCATGAGGCCTCCCCTCAGCCTCCTCTTCTCTGGGCTGAACAAACCAAGTGTCCTCAGCCACTCCTCGTATGCCTTCCACTTCCCCATCTTTGTAGCCCTCCTTGGGACACTCTCTTAATAGTTTTATGTCCTTCTCATACTGTGGTGCCACAAACTGCACACAGTACTTGAGGTGAGGCCGCACCACCACAGAGCAGAGCGGGACAATCCCTTCCCTTGACCAGCTAGCAATGCCATGCTTCGTCCACCCCAGGGTACAGTTGGCCCTTTTGGCTGCCAGAGCACACTGATGGCTCATATTCAATATTCTGTCAGCCAGAACCCCCAGATCCCTTTCTGTAGGGCTGCTGTCTAGCCTCTCTTCCCTCAGTCTGTACATATATCCACCATCACGCTGTCCCAGGTGCAAAATCCAGCACTTCCTCTTCTCAAACTTCATATTGTTGGTGATTGCCCAGCCCTCTAATTTGTCAAGGTCTCTCTGCAAGGCCTTGAGGGTAGTGGTCTAATCTGTTAAGATCTCTCCACCCTCAGGGGAGTCAACAGCTCCTCCTAATTTAGTATGGTCCTGAAATTACTTAGAGTGCATTTGACTCCTGTGTCCAGATCATTTATAAGAATATTGAAGAGAACTGGCCCTAAAATTGAGCCCCGGGGAACCCCACTAGTGACTGGCCACTACCCTGCAATCTGCATAAAAAGAGAGATCGGCATTTCTCAAGTGCATTGTCATTTATGGTTTTCATCTCCTCCTCCTCCTTCACCTTATGCAACAATCACATTTATACATTTGCTCCATTCACGCTACATTCATAGTTTCCCTGTTACGTACTACCAGGTAACATAACGATTTGTCTTAGAGATGACACACGTGCTTCTTAGAGATGACACACGCACTTCTCCCACGTGCCTGGTGACAGGACGAGGGGGAATGGGCTAAAGTTGCGTCAGGGGAGGTTTAGGTTGAATATTAGGAAAAACTTCTTTACCAAAAGGGTAGTTAGGCATTGGAATGGGCTGCCCAGGGAAGTGGTTGAGTCACCATCCTTGGAGGTCTTTAAAAGACATTTAGATGTTGAGCTTAGAGATATGGTTTAGTGTGGGCCTTGTTAGAGTTAGGTCAGAGGTTGGACTAGGTGATCTTGGAGGTCTCTTCCAACCTGAACGATTCTGTGATTCTGTGATTCTGTGAATAACAAAAGAATGAGAGGCAGTGAACAAGAAGTTGCCAACTACACATAAGGAAAAAAAATGGGAGCTGTCAAACACTGGAATGGGGCCTGGAGAAGTTATGGAGTCTTCATCCTTGTGGGTACTCATCATTCACCTGGACAAGGTCCTGAACGTAGCTCTGCTTTCAGCAGGGCCTGGACTGCATGATCCAGAGGTCGCTTCACAGCTATGTCATTTTATGATCCTAAAGGTCTTCTGAGGAACTCTCCACTAAGGCCCTTGCCACAATACTTTTATTTTCTTTCTGTGAATAACATGGTAAGTAGATAAGTAGCAAATGAACTCTGCTGTGTTAGTGGTCTGCAGAGATGGAATTTAAGAGACCCAGCTATGGAGTTATATGACTGCAGAGGGTTTCCACTGCATGACTCTTAGTAGGGACTTACTCCAGATATCTTGATTACCTTGTCAAAGTCAGCAGAGCAGCTGAAGAGTTCTGCTTCTGCCCACACCTGGTGCATCCTGGAGGCGTAGAGTACAAAAGTGATGTAATAGCAAAGCTCTGTGGTAGTCAAGGGATCCTCAGAGTCCTTCGCTGAGTCATTTGCACTGTGTAGCCAAAGAATGCTGTTTTTAGTGATGGTTGTGATACCTGTGTCCAGTGGGTTCCTTTGTCACGGCTGTGTTGTGTCAGGAAGGAGATGCTATTCCACTCAGCCACTGCCGAACTGGGATTTTTTTCTCATTCTGATATTACAAAGCCAGGGATAACCATTTACTCTAGAAACAGGACCAACGCTGCTGTGGAGGAAAAGAAGACTTTGAGAATGCCTGTTATCTTTGAGAGGCCTAGAGCTGCTCATTTTTCAGTGCTGTTTCTGTTTGCATTAATTCACACAATGAATGATTGATTCATGTAGGGAATAAGGCATATAGGAAGCATCAAGTGTTATGAATCCGCTTCTGTCCCACTCACTGAAAACGATTATAGTAGCCAAAAATTACCTCTAAGTATTTTGGTGTCCCTTTGTGTTTTACCACCACAGAAGATGTAATGCATAGCTGGCAGGGATGGGCTCTTGTCCAGAACTACCAGGAACATCCCACTGTTACTCCATGGAACTCAGTGATGAGTCTGGGACCAATGATCCCCTTGAAGAAAGCTCTTCAAGGATAGATAGTTGCGATAACAGCGTGTGGTACAAAGGCTCCTTGGAGACTGGACGGCTGCAGAGACGTGGGCCTGCACAGGATGGGATTGCTCTGGCGGTCTCAGACACTGGCACTGCTGCTCAGAGCCACAAACCACAGTGTGTGCTCAGCATCGGGGTTTTGCCTCAGACAGGCAGGACAAAGGAGCTGAAAGGCTGCAGTGTGCAAACTGCACCTCATCACTGGGGAGGTTTGCAAATCCCACCTTGGCGCTGTCTCTTTGAACCTCTCCTCAGTCCATCGGAGGGTTGCACAGAGCACTGCCGTTGTGCTCATCTCCTCCAGACAGGCCAAGACACAGCTTTCACGTTCTCTTTCCCCTCTTCCATCCCTTCCCTGCAACCAGATTTGGTCTTCACATACTTTTCCTACCTATCTAGAGACCAGTGGAACGCTGTTCAATGTTCCATTTTAAACCATATGATGGTGGCATCTGGTGCAGAATTGACAGCTCTTGAGGTGCACAAACCCTATTGCAATGCCATCTCCTTTGTGAAATGCCTGGTATTATCCACAGAGGTTTGCACATACAAAGCCCCTGGGCTTAGGCCTGTTAGGGTTGTTGGCATATGTTTCTGACCCCACTGCTTTGCTCCTTTTTCCAGAGGTTAAGGTCCCTTGCTTTTGCCAAATCAAATCTTTTTGCACAAGCAAAGCTTTTGCTAGGTGCTCTGTGCTATAGAATGTTCTTTTTGCAAATCCGAGAGAAAAAGAAATCCAGGAAACTTATTTTCACTTTCTTCAGACATCTCTATGCATTTGACTTGTCTATTTGTGCAAACATCTTTCACTCCTTATCTCTACTCCTCTAGTCATTTCTCAAATTCCTTTTAAGCATCATCTTGTAAGCCTTCCAGTACCTGAAGGATTTTTTATTTTATTTTATTTTTTAGCCTGTAGGCACCTTTTTCTTACCCCTGACTGCTCCTGGGCCCCTCTGTCCACACTGACCTTTTCCAGCTCCTGGAGCATTCCTTGCTGGGTGGTTGCTTGTTTCCAAACTTTTTCCTTCACCCTCTCTGGCCATTTTCTCATTTTTGGATTATTTCAAACTTCTCAGAAAGTATCATGAAAATGCTACTCAAAGAAAGGCTAAATAATGAAAAAGCAATGGCATGGCAGCATGTGCTAGTCCAAGAGAGTAAGGCATTTGGGGTTCTGGTAATCTGCTAATGATCTCCCATTGTCTGGGACTGATTTTTGCTATTCATTCTTATTCTGTCATTCTGGTTGTGTTTTCAGACTAAAGCTGAAATTCAGGAATACAATTGGTAGTAAATATTTACGTACTGGTAGAATGACTTCCATTTTTACAGTTTTTCTTCCAGACTTCTAAAGTATTAGAAATTCAGGAGCTGTGAAACATGCCCAGACATGTCTTGTCTGAACCCTTGCAGCATCTCATCAATAACAACAACAAATATTTCCGGGGAAAATACATGATCATCTTGATCGGCCTGCAACAACCAACACTCTTCACTGCTATGTCTCTTCCTCTCCTGCCCACCGAAACCCTAGCCAGTCTCTATGAACCATAACCTGGTTTGAACCTTGATATTTAACATTTCACATCACTTTTTAAATATTTTGTCATCACCTTTCTTAAGTCAGTGTCTTCCATTTTCCAAACAAATACTGAGTCCCTCTTTAAATCTTGCTGGAGAGAGTTCCTCAGACTATCCATGTTGGAAGAAAAAGTTTATCATTTCATCGGTATTTAATTTACTGCTGTTCATCTTGCTAAATACCCTCTTGATCTGTGGTTAGTCTTTAGACTTTATTATATAAACTTTCATAATTTTCTATTTTATTTGTCCCTTCTATTGTCTGTTCTTTTCATAGGACCATTTTCTAAGCTTTTAAATCTTGCTACTTGTCTCCGAAATCCTCTAACATATTTGCCTGTTCTGCTTATATAGGTCAAACTCTTGGTAGGGTGCACTTGGCTTGTCCTGACACTGCAGGTTTAAGCTGAAGGGTTTGGAAATGGTTATTAAGCATTGCTACCGTTTTATGATCTTCTAAATAGGGGTGAATGTGCATGCTGGGGAGAGGCAGGGGGCAGATGCTAACACAGGTCAAACCAAGCCATGGAGTGCACTGTCCTTGCTAGATATGTTCTCTTACCACTGGCCTGGATTTGGTCCTAAATTTCACTTCTCTGCTGAAGTTTCTGGCAGGGAATCAGAACTCCTTCCTCCTAACAAGAAGCCATTTTGCCAGCTGCTTATTAGGAGTCTTAGTCAAAGCAGTGATGGAAGGTACTTCTCACTCAAGCAGGCCCTCCTTGTCCTGGCTGGTGGATTCAATGCTGGAAGCACAACTGGGTAATATGTTGAGGAGAATTTTTTTCCAGTTGACAAACTGATGACTGTATCTCCCATAAACTGTAATTTACCCTGCGGAAGGTTATGTTACAAGACCAAACAATTGGCGTGAGTGTCCTGTGTGACGCATTGATTTTTTTTTAGCAAAACAATCTGAATATTTCCTTATTTTCCAAGGCTGGCTGGATGGCTGCTGTCTTCCTTCATTGATTGAACTTTTGAAACAGAGTGATGCAGAGGAAATAGGTGCTTAGGTAATAAAAGTCATGTGTGGGCATGGTTGTGTGATCTTAATGAAGCTACAAAGCTTTCACACAGCCAGTTTGGAAGGGATGTTGGGCAGAAAACTAGGAACAGACTGCTCTCAGCAGTCTTTCCTTAGGTGAAATCTGTTATGCTATTGATCTCTAAAAGGCAAATCAAATAACAGCCGCCACATTTTTAAGAATTAGGAGCTTCCTGTGCAAGACAGTATGTGTTTTTAATACTTTAAGCTGACTTATGAAACTGGTAAACAATGTCAAGGGTGGTGTTGAATAACCTCTTTTACATGTCTGGTCATCCTGCCAACACTGATAATGCGTTTGATATTTTCTTCTCATCAGGATAGGATCAGTTAAGCAGTTGCATTTCCCAAAGCTCAGGTTGTATCACGCTGTGTTCCTCATTTCATGGTAATAAATGTTGACATAAATTTCTGTAGATTTCATATAAAGTGATTGTTAATTTATTTGCGGAAGTGAAGGGAAGAGAAAGGGAAAGGAAGGGAAGGCAAGGGGAAGGGAAGGGAAGGGAAGGGAAGGGAAGGGAAGGGAAGGGAAGGGAAGGGAAGAAAAAGCAAAGAAAGCAAAGTGAAAAGAAAAGAAAAGAAAAGAAAAGAAAAGAAAAGAAAAGAAAAGAAAAGAAAAGAAAAGAAAAGAAAAGAAAAGAAAAGAAAAGAAAGAAAAGAAAAATACATAGCTTGTGGGATAAGAAATACAGATCTTTCATGCCTTTTTGTTTTGCACACAGTAATGACTGCTATATTCTGATTAGCAATCTTGACCTAGTTAAATTGTTATTGTTTCTCTGTGTTCCTATTCTTCTAAAAGACTGTGGCTAGACATGATATTTTATAATCCATCAGATGTAAAATCTGCATAAAAATATAATTGTTGTGCTTCAGCAACTTGGACCAAAGCCCTGACGTTATATTTCTAAGCAGTACACTGTGAATAATATGGATGCGTTTTTAGGTTGGTATGTTCAGTTGGCAAGGTATGTAATTTTCCCATAACTGAAGGTAAACTGTGGCATTTCTAACATACTGATTACTATTCCAGCCTTGCTCCCCAACTAATGAGAATTAAGTGGATACTTGTTAGCCAAGGAACTTACTTATTTGTTACTATAAAGTCAGTTTTACTGTCACTTATTACAGTGAACAGGGAGAAAAACTCATACTACCTCTCCATCACCGTTATTGACAGTGGTGGTTATGTCTAAGGATCATCCAGAGCTGAGATGCCCATGCACAAGGCGCTGTATAGACATTGAGTCTCTATCCCAGAGCTTGTGATCGGAAGGATGGTGATGGGAGGTGGGAAGGTTCAGGATGTGCAGAACAAAAACCTAATGGCAGCAAGCCTTGCACCTTGTGATCGAGGTGGTTTTAGGAGCGAATTAGCAAAATGGGAGAGGAGTGGGGTGAGATGGAGGTGTGGCGATTTGAGCTGAGTCGCTCACCAGCAGTGTGAGGCTGAAGGCACCACCTCCTCCTCCTCTTCCTCGCAGCTCAGCAAAACTGGTCAGCTCCTTCCTGCGGACGCGTTCCAAGGGGGCAACATGGAGGAAGACGAAGAAGAGGAAGCATGTGGAACTGAGCCTGTGCCAACCAGGCTGGTGCAAACATGGAGGGGCCTTGACCCCCTGTGATGCTGTGACGCTCTGTGGGGACTCGATGGCTCTCAGTGCTGCTCCCCATGGCACAGTCTGCCTAGGGCCGCAGTTCTGTCACTCAGTCCTGCACGAAATGTTTCCAAGATCAGCATCACCCAGCAGATCAGACTTTCTAAACTTGGAGTGCTAAAATCTTTCTGAAGACAACTGTCACACTTGTACTTCCAGCCGTGTCAGGTAGAAGTTACAAATGAGGACAAAAGATTAGAAATAAATACCCTTGGCTTTGCTTTCTATGAAGAAAAGGTGCAGAGCAGGGTTTGGAGGAGAGATGCCCAGAAGAGGACCTCTTCAGGAGGTCTTTAGGAGGTCTTCTTGAAATCTTCAGGGGAGACATCAGGGCAAACCTGTTGCTCTGTGTCCCTGCCCTGGATGTGGGGAAGTGTGGGAACAGACGGAGCCGCCAGATAATATCAGGAGCTGTGTAGAAAAAGTAGTAATGGGAACCATTCTGACCGATCCTGAAAAGCGTGTTTGTAGTCAGAAGGGGCTGTGAGGGTGCGTGCGTGACCCTGGCGTTGGGACCTGTGGTGGCCCAGGAGGTCTGTGATGGCTGGGGACAGTGGCTGTGGTCCAGGCCTTGCTGCAGGCCTGGGATGCAAAGGTGCTTTCACAGCATGAATGAGAAGTAGCATTCAGCATGTTTTCCTGTTTTGGAATCAATTCCTTTTTCTTTTTTCTTTTCTTTTCTTTTCTTTTCTTTTCTTTTCTTTTCTTTTCTTTTCTTTTCTTTTCTTTTCTTTTCTTTTCTTTTCTTTTCTTTTCTTTTCTTTTCTTTTCTTTTTTTCTTCTCTTTCTCTTTTCTTTCTCTTTTCTTTCTCTTTTTTTTTTTTTGGAAACTTTCATAGTTTGAATATTTTCTGTATTTTTTCATGTAATTCCTTTACCCCTTCCCCTCCCTAGCTACGTGGAGGATTTTGTTTACCATGCAGCCATAGATACAGTCAGCACATATTGTGAAAAAGTTTAGGAAGTCCAAAAGGGACCTTTTAAAGTGGATTTGACTGTTCTATGCTAAAAGCATAAAATCCAAGGCGGCTTTTTGAACATGAGAAGCACTACTCCACACAAACTGCTAACACTGCCTCACTGTCCTCTTTACAAACAAAGTGTCTCTGTCGCTTTGTTTTCCTTCCCGTTGTTCCACCATAGAAGCTAAGAAAGCTGAAAACCTTGGCAGGAAAATGTAAGAGAAGGGAGAACAAAAGTGGTGGGAGATCTTTCTTTTACATCTTCAGCTAGTAAGGGTTACTGGAGACTTAAAACTGTCACACTGTGATATCTGCTCTGTGGTTTGCGTGGAGTGCATTGGTGATTTGGTCTAGTTGTCGGTGTCTGGCTATAAATGTTTTGAGATGACAGCTAGAGATGTTACTAACACCTCTGTACGAGGCCAAGGATGGGTTGCTCTGGGAATTTAATTCCTTTGGAGATGTCCAGGTGCTGTGGAGATACTCCAGCAAGTTGGAGGGATAAGCTGTGTTTTACTAGTCCTAGGAGCTGTGAAACCCAATGCTGCTGGATGGTTAACCTAGGGCTTTCCCAAGTGCTGTTCTATGCATTATTAAAAGATGGTAAAAACAAAACAAAACAAAACAAAACAAAACAAAACAAACAAACAAAAAAACAAATCTAAAGGTAGTCCAACAGAAGAAGCTGCGTGAAGCACACAGAAAAATAAGACTTTCAATGAAACTGAAATTAGATAGTCCTTAGCATTTCCTGCTGTCACAGACAAATTCTTTTCTTGGCCATTTTGGACAGTCCCTTTGGAAAGCAATACAAGTGAACACATGGGTAATGTCAGCAGTGGATCAAAGATATGATAATAAAACTACTGATAAACATGGGTAGTTGGGGGAAGAAATCCCTAAATTTCTCATGACAAATTGTGCTTTTGCACCAAAGAAGCTTTTGTTTCCAGTTTTTGAAAAACCTTTTGAGCCAGAAAAAAATAATCAATTTTCATCAAAATCGTCTAGTTCTGCATGTAGTAAAAAAAATTTCAACCAAAAGAAAGGTGAAGCAAAAGCTGGTGGATATTTGTGTGTTTGTTTTTGTTTTTTCCCCAAAAGATAATGATTTGATAACAGGTTTTGATGAGCCCTAATTATTAGCTCGGTGGAACTCCTGCTGATTTGGCTGGGTGTCAGGGAGCATTGGAGAAGAAGCTGCCTCTCTTAAATCCTTTTTAAAGACTCAAAATAAGTTTTAAGGAGGAATTAATTGTCCCTCTGCACAGGAGGTGGTGTCATACTGTGCTGTTTAGGCCAAGTCATTTCTAGAGTTTTGCCCTTGGCTGTTAATGTTGCTGAGCAGTTTGTCCAGTAACTGCGATATCTTGCAAATGTGATCTCGTGCATTTAGCCTGTGCAGTTTTAACTTCAGAAAATCAATGCATCCAGCACTCCCTCACTGTAAGTGCATGAATGCATGCTGACTCACCAGAGCCTGCTTAGCAAAAGGTCTTACAACAATACAGGCTGCCAGGAAATGCATGTACTCTTTGATGGTTCATAGAGTCCTGCCCACCTATTGTGGGATGGAGCTGTGCATGGAGAGCTTCTTCCTCTCCCGGTTACTGTCATGTCACACATTTCCCATCACAGAGCCTTTCAGTATTACGCAGTTTGAGTGGTTTGAGATGTGTAATTGCGAGCCTGTTTGATCTGAGGAATGTGCCTCTGTTATGTGCCTAGGAACTTTTACGTTACATTTACTGACCCAAATCAATCCTGGATTGCAAATTGGAAGAGATGGAGCTTGAAATCTGGCAAGCTCTTTCTTCCCCCCTCTGAGGAGTGTGTTTTGCTTGGGGAAAAAGGGCTTTGGCTGCTGAAAAAGTGATCAGTAGCTGAAAAATGCAATTGCTAGAAAACTGCAAAGATTTGAGTGATTGAATCATGCCACTTCCGAAAACAAAACAAACATAATATTTGGACATCAGCGCCCCATAAGAGACACTATTTAGATGAAATAGCAAGACAGAGAGGCTTCTGATGGACACCGCTTGTCAGGCTGGAACAAACACAGACTGGTCCCAGCAAAGCGCCCTGCCACGTAATTGGTAACATCTCATTGCAGGGGTGGAGAGGGGGCTGCATCCCTGAGGGCTGCTCACAGCTTCATGCCCTAACCCTCCACATCCCTAATGCATGGAGGATGTGACCAGCAGAGAAACCAGAGCCTGTTCAACAGCCTCAGTGAAGTCCCCTGAGGGTCCACCGTACCTTTCCAGCCTTGCTGTCTCTCATTACTGCTTTAAGGAGGGGACGTCTATTGACCAAGGTGTTATCAACATTGACAGAGTTGTGTTTGGATGGTTTTGCAGAGGTATAATAGGCCAGCACTTGTTACTTCTTTAGAAATGGATAGTGCTCTTTTTGGTGGGCATTTCAGAAGACCACATGCAATGAAACCCTTGAGTACTCCAACCCATGGCAAGGGAGGGCTTGGTGGAGGGGTATGTCCGGAGATCAGGGTGCTCTCCTTGGCTCTGCTGCTGGCTTGTGCAGCTCACTCGGCAAACCACTTTGTACCTCACCCGTATCTGCTAGTGGTTAGTTCAAATGCAGAAGAAAAACAGCTACTATGCACAGCGCTGTGCAACTTTAATTGCATCAGAAAGCCAGGTGCAGGTGCTCTGAAAATGTGAAGACATTTTAAACATCTCCCTCTGATTCAAAATATCAAGCAAAAGCAAAATTAACTCAGAAAGACATATTTACCACATAAAGCACATACATGCAGAGGATATATTGTTCATTATCTGTTCAGCCTTTTTGTCAGCAGCACATCCGAAAGCAAAACATGCTGCCAAGTCATGTATTCTGATGACCAGGGGACTTCCCCATTTCCCAGGAAGATGAATTAGGGGGCATGAGAGTGATTTCTAATAAACACACTGACAGCAAAGATGATGGTAAAAGGAAGTGCACCTTACCGTTTTTTTCGCAAAGGAAAGTACAGTGACTCATGTGTCAGGAGGAACATGCTAACCAAAGGCAGTCCCTGCACTTTGCAGGTGACCACCCAAAACTCCCTCTCCGAGGACAGCTAATGACAATTAGTTACTCTTGCAAGCACAAGGTCTGCGGACTTGCACAAGTAGGCACCAACATGTCTGTCATTATAAAATGAAAACATGAAGCTGTGATTCAAAAGCTATGCTGGAAACTTAACTTCAGATAGGAGATGAGATGAGATGAGATGAGATTTTCAGAGAGAGGAATTACAAGCCTTAGTTTTAAGGGGTAAACTCAGTGCCCTGCTGATGCAGTGGGAGGATAACTGGCTACTGAGGAAATATATATTTGTGAATTGAGCTCTTCCCAAGCAACTCCCTGGTATTCACTCCAGAATAAAAGTGGAGTTACCTGGGAAGAGCTCTTACCATTAGATAAGCCTGAAGCTGAGGGGAATGGGGGCCACAACAGAGTACTGTATACACATGCACTTCTGTACCTGAAACAGCAGGGTACAAATGATGTGATTTGAAGATCTCATAAATCATGCTTCCTCATGTAACTGGAAAACTAGAGATCTTAGAGTCTCATCTGCTTGTTGTGGTTTCCCAAGACATCACAGTTTGTAATGGCCTGTTTTTCCCAGTGGTACAGACAGTTACTTGTCAGATGACATTGTCCTGCTGTCTCCTCAGTCAGTGCGCTTCTGCCCAGGCACAAGATGAGCCGAATTTGCCTGTGGAGTTTCCTGACATTGCTCACAGCCCTCTGTGCAGCTGAAGCAGCAGCAGCATGCAGGCAGGCTGAGCCAGGTCTGTGTATGCCTGTGTTTGCTGTGTCTGGTGCTTGGTGCACTCCTTTAATGTAGAGACCTGAAGATTTGACAGGTGTGTTTGTTGAAAAGTGATCTATTCTTTTATGAACTGCCTTTTTGAAATTTGAAATAACCCTACTTGAGGGCCAGATTTTTCAGCTCATGGGACTACGCCTTTGTTTTGTGTGCACAGGGTGGGAATTTGCGCATACAAGTGTGGCAGATGAATGTACATCAGGTGGACAGGGCTGTGAAGCTCCTTTCCTTCAGCAGGCCCACAGGGCTTGTGAGCAGATGAAAGTATTGCTGTAAATATTCAAGGAAAAGGAAGTAGAGTTGCCGTTCTCAGAGCAGTGTTGCGTGTATTCCGTGTTTTATAGCAGATGTTTCAGAACATAAACAATTAGGGTTTAATGTATTAATATACAAATCTGGAAAATAATCCGGCAGTACATCATGGACCAGACCCTTGGCTGACATAAACTGACATGGTTCTAGTGGCTTCATTTCAAGTTTTGAACAAGTCAACATCTAACATCTTGAACTACACCAATCTCTGGTCATTATAAACCTATGTGAGATCAGGATGCCTAGATCTCACTTATGCCATTAAAATGTCTCCTAGGACCTTTGGACTCTACAGTCCAAATGTGATCTTTTGGATCATATACCAAAATCATTACAGTGAAATCCTGCAGCATTGGTTAGACACACAGGCAGATTTCATGGCTGCATTAGTCTCTGCTGTCTGAAAATACATTAGAACTGTCTGGCATAGTTAGATGGGAGCAAATCTGGGACAGATATGCCCTAGGCTGTGCCAGCTACAGCTCTGGCCACCTCCCTCCACTCACACCCACAGGGAAGGTGGGGCCTCTGATCAACAGGAGGCAGTGGTGCCAAAAACTGCTGGTGGCTACAAAGACAAGGGTGGTGGTGACAGGGAGATGTCTCACTCACATATTTCCCTACAGCTCTGCACAACTTCATTGACTTTTTTCAGTGACCTGTGATGCCTAGAATAGCTTTCTGTAGTGTGCAATGCTTACTTGCCTGTTGACTTGCAAGATCCTTCTATAAGTATCAGATAGACTATAGATTGTTTCTTCCATGTCATCTAATGATTTTTTTTTTTGTCTCTTCTTCCTTCAGCTCCAAGGCTCCTTGAAGAGAAAGTTGGTGGTAAATCTGTCACCTGTCAACAACAAGAGGCCAAATGGTGTTTCAGACAGTTCTTTCCTTGACATTAAGAGGATAAGAGTGGGTGATAATATCTCAATGGGACAAGGTGGACATCATGTTAACAATTGCCAAAGCCAGTCAATGTCTGGAACTATGTCTGTTGGGCAAGGATCACAAAGAAAGACCAGTAACCTAGCAAACAGTACACATGCTAGTGGGAATGGCATGTTTAATATGACTTTGAAAGAGGTAAAGAAAGAACCAGGAGAAGCAATGTCCTGCAGCAAACACTTAGATGGCCAGATGTCCCATGAGAACATGTTCCCTAACAGATATGGGGAAGACTCAGGGGAACAAATGATGGATCCAGAACTTCAGGAACTATTTAATGAACTGACTAACATATCAGTGCCACCAATGAGTGACCTTGAGCTAGAGAATATGATAAATGCCACGATAAAGCAAGATGAACCTTTCAACATTGACCTTGGGCAGCAAAGCCAGAGGGGGCCTGTGAGATCTCTGCAGATGGATAAGATGGTGATTAAGAGTGAATATGCACCAGGAATGAACCAGGCTTCTGTGGGCTCCCCACAAATGAGGCCTTCTTCTACAGGTCCAGCCTTCACTATGGCCACTGCTGCCATGTCCACCTCTTCACCCATCCCTTCGGTGCCTCAGAATCAAACACAGGTATCGCAGGTGTCTTCTGCGTCCAGTCGGCCATTGCCTAACTGGCAAGAGGTTTCTCATGCACAGCAACTCAAACAGATCGCAGCCAACCGTCAGCAGCATGCCTTGATTCAGCAGCAACAGCAGCAGCAGAACCAGACAGCCAACTGGTCCACCTTGTCTCCATCTGGTCCTTCCCCCGGACCCTTTGTGCAAGAGAAAATCCCCAGTCCTTCTTTTCGCCAGCAGCAGTTCAGCCCACAAAGCTCAGCAATGCTTGGGGTGCCAGTGAATGGAAATCAGTCAAAAGGGATGAACAACTATGTTTATAAGCCAACTACTCCCCAGAGCAATCCCATGGACATAATCATGCAACAGAAGCCTCAGGACCTCAACAGAAACTTTATCAACAGTGCTCAGCCACCACTAGAGCAGCATCATGGCAACACAAAGCCTTTGTTTCACTTTAACTCAGAGCAAACAAACCAGCAGATGCCTTCAGTTTTGGGTTCCCAAAGCAAGCCTGCCCTTCTGCATTACACGCAGCAGTCACAGAGCTCAGCCCCAGTGCAACAGCCACAGCCACAGCAGCAACAGCCACAGCCGCAACCTGCTCAGCCTCTCCCAAACCAGTCTCTTCAAAGGCCACCCAATGTACCCCTAGCGATGCAACAAAAAATGATGCTTCAGAAAATTCAGCAAAGCCAGCAAATCTCAGGTTTGCAGTATCCAGTCTCTCAGCAGCATAGACAGGTAAGGCAGCAAATTCTTCCTTCTTTCTTACAGAATCATTCTGGTCTGAGTGGTAAAAAGGGTTTTCCAGCCTGGCCTTATTCCTCCAGGAGATATATACTGGTGTGTAATGACCTCACAACATACTTCATCAGAGCTGGTGATGGCCTGCTTAGTGCCTATTCAGGTGTATCACAGATGCACATTTGTAAGAATTTCAAGAAAGATATGTTCAGAACTTTTTTTTTTCTTAAAGCAAGAGTGAGTATGTCACTGCTATGTATTATGCAGACACTTGTCAGAAAGGTGAGATAGTAGGGCAGATGTAAGCTTATTTTGGACTCCTGTCTAAGTTTCCTAACTTACAAAATTTTTGGTTCTATTGAATGGCAAAGTTGTAATGAATTCCTATGTTATCTTAGATAACGTATTCTACAATGTTAATTTTTATGTCATTGTTTTCCTCAGGGAGGCTGGGTTAGGAAATTCTGTTTTTAGATATCGTGTGACTGACATGACAAAAATACTGTTTGCACATTTGTTATCTGTTTGGCAAAGAAAAACTAAGACTTATCTGTGAGCTTTATAAACACCCATCACACTTCTGGGAATATTCTGTGCATAAAATACATGCTTAGATATCAAGGTGAAGGTTGCCACAGATATATCTACAATTATATACCACATGGCTAGCTCCCACTGTTTTATCATGAGACATTGCTCTGACATGATCAATTATTATAGCTCAGTTATGCTATGCCAAGTCACTGTGCACCAGAATCCCAAGTTTCAGACCTGTCAATTGAAGTTTAAACATGTAATCTCACTGTACCCCTGAAACTGGAAACCACGTGCAAAACAAATAAAACATGCATTTGATCTTGGGATGGTTAAGCCACTCGGAGGAG
This sequence comes from Anseranas semipalmata, assembly GCA_013399115.1. Classification (NCBI taxonomy): domain Eukaryota; kingdom Metazoa; phylum Chordata; class Aves; order Anseriformes; family Anseranatidae; genus Anseranas; species Anseranas semipalmata. The sequence continues at coordinate 405,265 of VXAA01005483.1, read as the reverse complement.
TCTTGGTGGGTTCATCATATTTGATGGTATGGAATGGCAATATAGATGTAGAGGTTGTTCATGAGTTTCTTATATATGAGAAAGAGCTACAAGAAGCTACTGAAAAGGTGAAACCCCAAGTCTTCCATAAAGTCACTGAAAACAGCACTGTGGATGAATTGTTCATAACTGGAGTATCTTGCCCAACCTGTTTGGGAAAACAGTCTGATTTTTTGAGATAAAGTAAAGTAAATAGAGTTGTACACATGGAAACCTTTCTCCTTTTAACTCTTTTAAACTCCCTGACCATCTAGCCATGACTTTCTCCAACAGAGAATCCCTTGGTAAGAGGCACCAGCTGAAACATTTAGACAGCTTTGGGTGAGGAGGAGTTGCTTTGTTTGAAGATGCTGGAGAATGAGCAGCAAGCAGGAAGCAAGCACAGCTTTGTTATTTTACAGGAGGTCTCTGTTGGCTGTTCCTCTCCTCCTTGGGCCACTGTGTGCTCACTTCTTAGGCGCGTTTCCCCATTCTCTTAATAGACTGGCAGGCAGATGAATTTTAACAGTTCCTTCATTCAGCCATGATGAAGCTTCCAGCAATCTGTCAGCGCAGGGGAGACAGGCAGGACTTTTGCAAACACTACTGTTTTTCTGAAAAATACACAAGGTCACATTCTGGAAAGGAATAAAAACATTGAGAGTAACTCTGCTCGAGGCAATGTTAGCTCCCTGCTCTGTGTCCTCTTGGGCTGCTGCTGAGGGAGGCAAGATGGTACTAGGCAACATGGCCATAGCAATAGTTGCAAAATTTATCATGAGTGTAGTGGAATCTATCACCTGCACAGCCATGAGATCTTTTGGTTTAGGAAACTTTCCCTAAACGAACTTTGCTAAATGCCAAACTTTAGATGTTACAGCAAGGAAGGAGCTTTGCCTATCATCACAGACTTCTGCAAGTAGCTTTCCAAAGTCTCATGTCACCTGGCCACTTCCCACAGCTTTGTCTGCAGACTGTGTCTGTCTGACCCACAGCACAGCTGAGAAACTTCGCCTTGTAGGCACAGAGTACAGGGCTTTTGCAGCAAGAATGCTGTTGTTCCTGTGCTCTAGAGAAGTAACTGGGTTTGTTAAGACCCTTACCAGTTCCAAAGTTCTGCTGAAATTCTGAAAATCAGGTAGATCTCTCTCAGTAGAGTATTCTGTAGCTGCAAGAATGATACCAACAACGGCATAATCTTGGTCCATAAACTGCAGGATTTAGGATCAGTTTGAACATAACTGCTCAGCTGGCAATATCGATGAGTTCTGTGAACAACTTTAGGGCCTGCCTGCACAGATGCAAGAGCTCATCAACCCCTTGGTCAGGGCCTGCTTGTTTCCATAGGTTCAGCCTGAACATTAAATAAGAGTGGGAAGAGAGACCTCAACATTATATTCCAATAAAGACAATGAAGGTCAAAATGAGCTTGTGGGTCAACTCCTGCTGATTTTAGCACCAGGGACATCACTTCATTTAGGCTGCATGGTCTTCTCTCCTGGAGGATCATCTTCCACCTCTGAGGATTTCTACTGATCATTAACAGTAATGCATGATTAATTACCAGCATTTACTAATTAACTTCATGATTAATATTTATTTTACTCATGCCCTATTTTTTCATGAGCAATCGAGGTTTGATTCTGCTAGGCGTTGTTCAGCTCCTCCTTAGATCCTAACTTCATTATAAATGTGAACTAAAAGGACCATCTCAGAACTGGCTGAAATACTTTGTAGCTGGAAATGCAAGTGCACATTCATAAATGGCTGCTGTGACATTGCCATCAGATAACACTGACTGGAACACTATGAATTCACCTTTTTAGCTGAACCAGCTCACTCTCTGAGTTTTTACTCCCCATGCTTTAAGATCCCCAAACAACATTTGAACTTGACTTTATCAGCCAAGCTTGCTAACTGGAAATTTAAGATTTATAATTTCTCTGCCTGTCACATTCACTTTGTGTCAAATTGGAGCAAACTTGTAGTGCAATTTGCTAATTAGATGTCTTTTGCCTCTAGGGAAAAGTCATAAAAATGATGGAAATCATCTTGGTTTCCTGGAAGAAGGTTGAATTGAATGAAAGTTTTGTTTGCTTCTCAGTTTTATTCTCCATTGTTATGGGAAAGATTTACCTTTCCATTGTCTATCAGGATGTAACATATGCACAGTCAAGAAAAAAAACTCATACAAATTCAACACTCTGTTTAGAGAATAATTAGAAACTCTAATTTCGGCACAGGTTAAATCGGGTTTGCAATAGTTATACAGAACCTGGGCTGATGTGGGGGAAATCTGTAGCTGGACCTGGGGAGAGGTTTGAAGTCTAACTTTCTCTCTGTGAAAAAACATAGCCCAGTCAATGAAAGATGCTTCTGGAGTAAGACATAAGGTTTTCGAACAAACAGCTTAGTGTTTTTAACTAGTCTAAGAAATTCTGCACATATTTTTAAAGTTTTTGGTCACCTCATTCAATAAGTTCCATCAGTCTTCTATCAAGGAGAAGTGAAAAAAAAATAATATCTACTAAATAAAATATTATTCATCCTCTTCTGTTTTTGTACTAAAGCCAAATTAAACTCAGACATTTCAAGCTGAGTTTTTCTCCAAATTTTTTATTCAAATCCATTTGCTTGAGGGTGGGGAGAAAAGAAGGTTGAGCTCATGAAAAGGGGAACCCTAATGGAGCAAGGCTACTCAATGTGATACCCGTGGGCACACGCCCTTGGACTGCAAGAGCCCTATTTAGTCTCAGCTTTGGAGACAAGGATGACACAAGGGATCATGAGAGCTTCAGCCCCCACTTTACACGAACACCCAGTGGTCCTTGTTTTTAAGGCTCTGAAAGCGCTGGTGTTGTTTATGTAGTTACAACAGTGTTTCCCTGAGGACAGCTCAGGGCCTTGTTAGTCCTCATTCCTTTATAATATCTCTGAGGATGGGATCATTTTCTCTCTTTTTTCTCTTTTCTCTCTTTTTTTTTCCAAGACCCAGAAATGTATTGTGATTAGTTGCAGTTTGTGGCTTTTTTTGCCGTTACTTGCCCTAAATGGGGCATGCCTTAGATCATTTTCTTCACCAGATCTTAACAAGCTCCTTTTAAATCCAGCTATTCTCCCTTCCTGCTGAATACTGAGCAATCCCTTCTCTGTTACCTGTCCCAGGCACGAGTGACCCATATGTGCCTCATGTCTCCTACAGCAAGGCTTTGAATTTTGCAGCATGTGGCCAAGGTCCTTCCATGTGCTCCATGACCCAGGGACACAGCATGGCAGCATCTGGCTGGAGAGGGGCCACGATGCAGCATTGCACCAAGCAAGGTGCCACCACCGAGTGGCGTGTGCTTGGGGAAGCTCCAGGTGCTGAGGTGACCTCCCGCTTGCAGGCCCCCTCCAGTACATCAGCTCTTCAAATGCCTGGAAAATCAATGCTTAACTGATATATATGCATTGCTCTTAAGTATCTCCAAGGGATAGAGATGGTAGTTTAACTAACCTGGCAGCTCTGCAGAGATTTTCTCCTGTGTGCACCCAGGGTAATCTCATTTATTTTGGGAGAGCATAATTGGACTTACAGCAGCATAGTAAGCAGCAGAATATGGCCTTCTTTAAAGCATGGGCACCATACAGATTTAATAAGAATTGTATGTTAAACTGTCAGATTGTTAGAGTGCTGTGCAAGGAAGAAGCACCAGGAGCAAAAGATCTAATGGCTTCTTTGAAAGTGCAGCTAGAAAAACTCTTGTTATCGTTCACCACTGAGCGATAACTTACACCTCTAATTTAGACTCAGAAATTTCTCAAAGAAAACGTGGCTTCTTTGGATGATTCATATCAAAACAATATTTTCCTAAACCTTTGTGTTTACCACTAAAAAAGAAAAGAAGAGTACATTTAGGTGAGGCAACCTCTCTGTTTTCAAGTGTGAAGAAATTATTTTGCAAATATTTGTAAAATGAAGAGAGAAAATGTAGAGTGGTTTGTGGTAATTGGTACAAACCAGGACTTAAATTTGACTTAGATCATAAATAACAACGATTCCAAGCTTTTGGAATCTGCAATAATAGAAACTGTTCCATAGTGTAAGAAAATAACAATGTGACCTTTCTTTCAATGCTCACTATAAAAATAGTATTTGGATGAGAGCTTTTCTTGATAGCTCCATTTTGGTTGCATTCCTTCATGCAAGAGCTTCTGAATTAAATATTCTGAATAAAAACTTGAGTGTGTCCCAATAACTACCATCAACTGCATGGTCATAACTGATTTATGAACACAAAACCAGAGAGAAAATGTCAAAGGTTTCTGTATTGTCATAGTGGACAGTTGTCTTCGTGTCTTGTTGGTGCCTTATATCATTCATACTCTGTTTACTAAATGAAATATACAGACAATAACACTGTGGATGGTCAATCCTTGAGGACATTGTAATTCAAAGGCTCGGGGACATTGCCAGTTTCATAAGCTTTCTTGAACTCTTTTCATAAACTATTTACACTGCTAGAATAGTGGAATATTGGCCACTTAGGTCAACTGCTTCTGGGTTTGTGGATTTGGGACATAGCTGAGATGGTCCCTGTAGTCTCATTTGGGCTGCTTTATGAAGGTACCTAAAACATCATTGCACTTGCCTGGATGTGTTCTGTCACACAGACAGCGCACTTGAAGTCTTACTTATTATTTATTAGCTCTGTGAAAGTGCCTGGGAGGTCCACTGACAGGGCAAAATGTCATTCTGTGAAGAACTGTATAAACAGTCTAAAAATGGCACCTGTCTCAAAGGGACAGTTTTGATCTGGCTTCTGTAAGAATCAAGGAGAAGATGAGTTTTACAGAAGGAATTTGAAGGATATCAGCTTTTACCCACCTGTGTGTCTACAGATGTTTATCTGAGGTCTGCAATGATCCAGGAGGTACTTCATGAGCCAGTCAGTTGCCCTGGCAGTGGGGAAAAAAGAGGTTCAGTAAGAGTGCTAAGTGCTTCAGCCCTCTGATTTTACCCCACTGCCACCTTGAAGACATGGGCAAGGGTGGGGAAGCAGAGGGACAGCCAAAGTGCCTGGTGCATATGTAAAAGATGTAGGGGCTTCAAGGAGGAAAGGGCGGGTGAGAAGATCCACAGTGCTTGTGACAGAGTTTACGGTTTACAGGCCTGGGGTAGTGGGGTAAAGTAGGGAACCAACACCAAAAACAGGACATGAGTTTGTGTGTATGGGATTAAGTGGAAAGGAGGAGTAACAAGACAAGACTGGGATGAGGAGCTGTGAAGGTGCAATGCTGACTGGGAGGCAAGGAACCAAGGATGTTTCAGGTCTGGCTCTCTGCTACTAGGCAAATTAGCCTGTCTTTACCTCTGATCTCATCAATGAAGCTGGGATATCCATGAGGGCTTGTTACCTGGTTGAAGTGAAGATTTCTGCTATTGCTATGTGTGCATCTGAGGCCAGAGTCAAGCCCTGAGTCAACTTCCTGCAGGGATTTTGGAAAGACAGCCTGGAAAAACAATATAATTCCACAGCCATTTGGAGCTGGCATGGTGAAAACCCCTTTCCTGTAAGTTTTTGCTTGTTTGTAGGCAATTTATGAGTACCTCAAGAAGTCAAGGAACAAAAAAATTTTAACAAGGCCTCGCTCTCATTTCTCTCCCTAGAGCCTTCCTATTATTTTAATTCTCTGAAGTCCTCAAGAGCAAGTCCCACTAATTTCCCTCTCTAGTGGTTCAAAATGAAGGAATATTTTAGTGGCAAATATTTGTTCCTTCATTCAGCCACTTTTACTGCTGGTGCTTTTTATGGTGGAGACCTGCCCCAGGCCGCAGATGAATGCCATTAAGACAGCAACAGACCTAGTAATGTTCCTTTAATATGAGTTCTCATGGGTGAATTTACCATTTGTATGTGATTCTGATCCAGAAAATCAGCCAGATGCTCCAACAGAACTAACCCAGAACCATCTGCCCGCTTCATTTGCTGCGTGCCTGTTTCTGATAATGTACACATACAGTGTAAGAGACAGCTTCTGCCCTGAAGAATTTATAAACTAAATAAGCAAGCCAGCCAAAGCTTGAGAGGAAGGAAATTTTACTGTATATTTTATATATTATTATATATTTGGGGAAAGAGAGAAGGAAGATCTCATCCAAAGCCATTACAATCAATCCACTATCTGTTGGATAAGGACATAAGTAACACATTTACCATCACACAGAAATCCATTTAGTCTGGAGTTGAACCAGAGCAAGTGTCAGTCTCAGAGGCACTATCACTGCATCCTAGGATAGTACCTGAACCTGTCACCCTCCGCTGCTCATCTTGACCTGCCTGCCCTCTGCCCCTTGCCTCTTGGTCTGAGAGTTCTCCTAATTGACCCAGCTTCCACAGCTCTTCACAGCCTGGACAATCCCTCAGAGGAGACCTCTGGAGCACTGGGAACAGTGTTTGATGCCTCCTTTTCCCATTGCACCTGTAGATTGATGGCAAACAGCCCATCAAGGTGAACCCAGCAGCTTACTGACTCTCCAAAGGGCCTGTGAGACATCTCTGTATCGGTGGACATACTGGCTATTCCTGAGGTTCTGCTTGCCCCCATGTGCATGAGAAAGGACTGGGGCCGTGAGGGCAGCCTCCCATCACCCTTTGCATGTTGAACAGGCCAACCATGTTGAGTCTTTGTCATCTCTTCAAAAAGAGTCCTCATGTCTCTGTCCCTTCTGATGAGTCTCTGTTATGTCAAGCCCCAGCTGTAATTCAGAGGGGGCTGAGTGCTGCCAACATTTGGTTCCTCTGAAAGGACAAATGGCTTTCATAGAGTCTTTTAATAGTAATACTTAGTCTTGACATATCTGAGGAAACATGTGAGTTCAATGATTTTCTGATTTTATAGGAAGAGGTGAGGAATTATTTGAAGTCTACATCATATTGTGAATCAGTAGAAAATACAGAAAACAGGGAAAAGGGGGGATATTTATCCCTCTCTTTCATATCATGTTTCTGTATTTAATGTTAACCCCCTAACCTTCCTATGCTGCCAGTGAGGAAGGTGCAGGTCAGAGTACCTGAGCTGGACACATACAGGAGGCACAAACTCGCTGCAGAAGACTCTCGGCTTCCCTGAGTCCAGCCATGCTGCTGTGCCTGAAAGAAATGTGCAGACTGAAATCACTGCACTGAGTTGCATGACGATATGTCGCAGGACACCCTGACTACAACCTGCAACTTGACATTGCCCAGGGCTGTAAGCAAGGGGCAGTTTGGCTCGGCATCTCTTGGAGTAGGGTGGGAGGAGAGTGAGTCAGTGGTGGGTCCTCAGCCTGCATCCCTAGGGCACCACGGGCTGGTCCAAGACCCCAGAGCTGGCAGTCCTAGGTCCAGGTCCAGGCTACCCACTGCTCCCATGAGCTGGACTGCTATGAAACCCTGGTGGCGGGCAAGGAGCAGCCATGCCACGGGTTGGTCACCTCCCCAGCCAAAGGTCTGCAGCCCCATTCCCCAGGAGCACAGGTTCTCTCTGGAGACGGGCAACATCAGGGTGCATGGGCATGGGGTGACATGGGATACAGGGCACAGCAAGCTTTTGAAACTCTCATGTGAGCTTTTATAGGATGGCAGAGCTGGTCTTAAGGCTAGCTGCTTCAGAAAGCAGCAAGGAGGCCTCCACACCCCAGCCCCATGTCCACTCCTTTAGCGGCAACTCTGACATTTCTCTGAGCTCTCACAAAATTGGCAGAAAAATATCCTTTTTCTCTCTGTATTTTTTTTTTCTCCTTTAGTGACTTTTTCCAACTTGGGGAGTCAAACAGAGCCAACACTTGGTGCAAGGGAAGTGTCAGGAGCCACTGGAGCTGAGATGGGGTCACTCCTGCCAGCACAGCAAGTTGTTAGACTCGGCTCAGGTGGCTGGGGCTGGGGAACCTCAGCTACGTGGGTGGCTGGAGAGGGAGGGGAAGGTGGACAACTGGCTGCAAGAGGGAGCCTGGGTGTGGAAAGGCAGGAACCGAGGGTAGGAGAGAGTCAGGGAGCAGAGAGTTTAGTGCAAGGGAAAGAAACAGCCAGGTGGGACCAGATACAGAGTGGGACAGATGTGATAGAGTTGGACAGAGGCTGAGAGAGGAGGTGGTGAAGGGGAAAAATGAGGAGGAGGGAGGGCCTGAGGGTAGGAAGAAGCCTGAAGGACAGTAATGCAGAGTGCAAATGGGGTTTGGGTGAGGAGGAATGAGGGAGAAGGATGGGGAGCTCAGGAGGAGGAAGCCAAGAGTGAGTCTGGGTGCAGAGGTGGGCAAGAGTGGAAATAGTATGGGAGGAAATGGAGCAGAATGGAAACTATTGATGCACAGGGAACAAACATATATGGTCCTTGCAAAGGAGAAAGGGGAAGATTGGTAACACTTAAGAAAATATCTGTTGCTGTATCCTATGCCAGAAACAAGTGAAGGGGCATAAGGGGCTTGTTGTCTAGTAGTTCCCACAGTGTCTGCAAGAAGTCTTCAGCACTAGGCAGGAAATGCAGCTTTCCAGACCTGCCTCATTCAGAGCCTTTCAAATTGCCAGCTGAAAGGGCACGCTACATATTTCAGTCCATGCTATTCATCCTGCAAGTCTCCATCAATCAAAGAGACAGAAGAACCAGCATATTTGTCCCAGTAGAAAAAAATGGACACATCCTGTTCTCTGGTTCTTCCTTCATGGGACCCTACAGCTTTTGTACCACCCATGGCTGGAAGTGTAGCCATTGAACAACCAACATGTAATTTTCTTTTTGTCTTGCAAAAGATGCACGAAGAAGAAAGATGCAGATTGAATGGTCCTCTAGGGCCTTCATAAGAAGCTGGATAGTCCACCTTGAATGAAAAGTTCCCTGTGATTGACATGTACCACAATACCTGCAGTGACCAAGGTGTGAAAAAGAAGACAGTATTTCTGTGGAGGAGCCAGTTTGTTCTGCAACCTGTAAGATGAAGAGAGACTCTGAGGGCTTTCTGTAATTCGGTGAAGATGGGTTAGTTGTACTCTCACAGTCTTGCCTTTTTCCAGTCCTTTCTATAATTTGTAGTGGTTGCAAGCTGGGCCACAGCCTGGCTCCAAGTGAATGATGAATGACTAAAGGATTTAGTGCTTTGGTTCTGGTTAGAAGAGCATCCAGCTTTATCCATTGCAGAACTAGATTTCTCCAAATTACTGTAAGCTGCAATCCCAGCTAAAGCAGGCTTCGCTGGGGTGACTCCAGCCTTTTCTGGTTTCAACTATAATGGAAAAAAAAAAAAAAAAGAATGGCTTCTTTTCCTACTAGAACTGGTAAAAGACATGGGAAGCCATAGGGATTAGCAGAAATATTGAGAACTTCACAGCCTAAGTGCAAAACAGAGTGGGAGGAGGGAGGGTGGGAGTGAGTTCTGGCTATCCATCCTTAATCCAAAGCTGTCTGCTCCTTCACAGGCTTCACTGTCATACACTTGCAAATTCGCTCCAGCAATGAAAACAGACTAACTTTAAGATTGTTCCCAAAGCTGCAAATTTGTCCCTGCTGGGTGTTAATTTAACTGCTTCCAGGGCACCAGGATGTCTACGAGTGTTCGCTTTTCTTTCTTTCTTCTTTTTTTTTCGCACATCTGGTGTTGTGAAAACTTCCAAGGCACCACACAGCAGAGTGATGAACTGACCACTTTTAACCCTTTCTATAGCATGCCAAGTAAGATGTGCATGAGCCTGCCTCTGTCTCTGTCTCTCTCTCCAGCTTTTTCTCCCTATAGCAGAGTCTTGTTACGTATGGGATCCACAAGCTCTAAAGACAGTCTTAAGAACATTTCATGGGTTGGAAATTGAGCCTTTCTTCAGCTCCATCATCCTCTGTTTTTCCTGTGAACAAACCTGACTAAACAGTAATAAATGGACTTCAAAAAGTTCCAACAGGAAGAAACATGTTTGGAGCAGGGAGGATTTTTTACAAAATATTTCTTTTTTCCCCTTGCTTTTATCTGGTGTTGCCATTTCCCAGCAGGGAGGAGATTCAGTGCAATAGTTTCACTCACGTTATGGCAAGAGATGGCCTTTTCCTGTTGGTTTTTGATTGTTGCATTTGTTCTTTAATGGCTGCATTAACTGTTATCTGCTACATTGACTAAACCACAACTCAGACCAAGCAAATTCAAAACAATCTGGGTGTCTCATTTCCAGTTATCTCTGCTGTACTTTCCCTGAGTTCCTACATGTTTTTTGCTTTCCGTTGAACAAGTTGTTTGTATGACCAGCTCATTTGCTTCACTGACATATTCCTACCAATAGCATACATATTGGCTTTTTTGTCTTTGGTTGGGATTTCCTAAAAAAAGCCAAAGGTACTTGAAACCCAGATTCCTCTTCAGTGTTGTCCCATTGTGCACTGCCAGTCTCATGGCACAATGAGCATGCAGAGTCCTCCTTTTCTGTCTTCCCCTCACCTTTATCACTACTTCTAACTCCACAGCCCTCCTTTTGTACTTCCATCCCAATGACTGTCCCTCCTCAGCCCTGGTTCCTCTTAAGCACCCAACTCTGGGAGCTGAAACACCATGGAGAAACATCTCACAGCCACATGGGCTGCTGAACACAGCAAGAAAGCAGAAGCATCCATCACATTCAGATACAGGAGATGCAAACATGCCACAGGCCTTGATTTTGGCATCTTCTCTTCTTCATGTAGGGTTTTCACTGCTGAGTTTTATTTTTAAAAAAGAAAATAAGTCTTGATCCACAAATTACAGACCTCTTTGGTAAACATGAAATCTACTTCATGGGCTAAGTACAGCTGTGTTACCAAAATCTTGTTTCATATTCAAAGTATTATCAAGGGCAGCCTTTTTCAGAAGCAGGACTTCTTTCTGGGCCCAAGCCAGATAGCACTGGGGCCCCAGGAAGCACTGACGCGGTTCTTCAGAAGGGTTTTCCATAGCCATATATATGCTACTTTAAAAAAAGCCTCTTCAGATTTTTAATCCTGCCTGAAATGCTTTCTGGAGCATTGGGCTCACCACCTGAAAATACTAATGAAATTTGGTCTGTGGTTTGTGGAGATAGAATCATTCATCTCCCTATTAAGCCTGAGCTTTTTAAAACTACAGAGTAGGACTTACGTGTCCATAGCCAAATTATTTATGCAGATCTAGAGAATGTCAGTCCAAAAAACATATAGCTTTAACATTTCCACCCCTGTTTTTCTTCTGACAAGTTTTCCAACCAGAGCACCTAGTAACCACCTTTGAAACTGGCCATAAGTAAATTTAGCCTGGAAATCAGAAGTGCATTCCCAGCAAATGGAGAAATTGTTTGTCTTTTCCAAGGAGAGTGCTGGTGGCCAAAAAAACTATCTGCTTTTAAGATAAAATTTAGAAAAAAAATATGATAGAAAGGCACTCAGTTTAAAAATGGGATCCCTTTCTACTCTGCTCTCATAGCACAGATAGAGTATTGTTTTCTACCTGTGGCCTCATGTGGACCATTCCTTGAAGGAACCAAGTGGGGAGCTGTGTAGGCAACTACCAAGCAAAGTTGGGTAATTGACATGGCTGTGCACACCAGATAGACTTACAGACATTTAATTGTAACATTCATTTAAATATATGGTCTACTGTTGTTATGAGCTCCGAGCATATTTTTCCTCTCTTCCTCCCAAAGAGTCCAAAGCAAATCAAAAGCTAGTCTGCTGGTACACTAATTGTATATGAATTTGCACATGAATCATTAATTAAAGTCAAGCTGTGGAAAAAATTAAAAAGTCTAAAAGACCTTTGGACATTTGTGTGAAGATCACTGCACTTAATACCAGGGAATATGGAAATATTTGGACTTCTTGCTCAAAGGGGCACAATGTTAATGAATCATTTTAATCACCTTCATTATGGTCTTTCAAACAGAAGAGACCACAGTGCAAAACCAAACCTGACAAAAACAACATACAAAACCCAGAGGCAATTGTGAGGCTACTAATTAGATAACTTTATCTTGATATTTGCATTTGAGCTTAAGGATTTGAACAACAGAGTAGTAAGTTACTTTCAGGGCAAGAAACAAGAAAATGGGTGCTGCCCTGCATCCTCTCAAACAACATTTTCAGGGTGCCTCTTGATCTCTTGCGTTCTGCATGGTGAGTACTTGGAGTGAGAAATCCCTGGGGGTAGCCTTTGTTGTGTTTCTCCCAGTTTTTTCTTACATCTCTGGTCTTCTTGTGGCAACAAAACAATGCAGCAGCTGGAATTATTCTATAAATGCTAGTGAAGAGAAATTATGTAGAATGCCCAGTTTTGTGATACTTTAGCCATGCAAATGCTACAAGCAAAAAGTAAACCAAATTAAATTCACACACAAATATCAACAGAAACGTGGAGACAGTAGTGATAGCAGAAGTAATGAACTTATGTAATACATGCAAATTGTTTTCTACACAGTAATTCATCCATAAAGCTTCTGTGAAGTGAGTAACTATTGACTGTTCTGTAAAGGTTGGAAAATGGAGACAGTGAGATGAACATTTTTTTCTAGTGGAAATGGTGAAGTTGAAGCATTAGAAAAACATGTGGTGCATCTAACTAAGTGCCTTGGTACAAAGGTACTGAGTCCAGGAGAGGTGAAGTAGCTCAGTACTTCTGAAAACTGACCATCTATTTAGATGTGTAAGTATGGCTTTAATTTTAGTCTCCAAAATGGGGTTGGATTCAGAATTAGCATAAGCTTTGCAGTTTTTATAAATTTTTCAAATTAATTTTTTTTTTGGCCAAGCTCTCCTCCATCAAACATTCAGATAGGCAAAGATTGGTATAAATGTCAATGAGTATTTTCAGGAAACTTCTTTTTAAAGATTTAGAGGTTTCAGCAACCAAAGCAGTCAGAATTTCATTTCATTAATATTTAAATATATATAGCTTAAACCAGTTTAAAAATTCAGAGGTTTACATTCCGTGCTGAGTGAGGCTGTAAGTGTCGATACTTGTGTGTGATCAAAATGAGCTCATGTACACTAGAGTAGCATCTTAATGCTTCAAAAGGTAGCAAATAGATATAATGGTAGGAGCTACACTTTCAAGTGTAGATCACAGGAGAAATTGATTTCACACCAGGACTTCTGAATTTGTATCTCAACTACTTTATGTATGTCTATTTACACAGAAAGCAAATATATTTTCCTGCATGACTTAATGCAGAGGGCAACCCTATCATTATTGAACTGGTAGTCAAAATATTATTTATAATTGCTATGTTACACAAGCAACAGTAAATAAAGGTACATTTAAATGTTGTGTTTCAAAATAATGCTCTTAAAGATCAGGAAAACTGTGTTGTTTTTTTTTTTGCTCCCCATTCAGGCTCAAATCTCCCTTCTTGGCCATCAGTTCATTGTTACTGAGGTCCTGTGAGAAACACAGGGCAAATGCTGTAGTGAATGAGAATGACATGAAGCCTGCACTTGCCTGGAGTTTCGCTGAAATACCCTCCCTGAGCTTGCTCAGGAAGGCAAAGTGCATGGTAGGAATCACTGTGGTGGAAATGGAGAGCACACACACACACAAATAAACATAAGGACAATGCCACTGTACCACTATAATGTTTGCATCCCAGATACCACCTGCAATCTGGGCACCCATCTCAGGCAACATATGGAAGGGAAGAAGCAGCTTCCTTATGATTAATCTGAGACTTTTCAGACAATGGGGAGGTATGGGAGAAGAGAGATATAGTGAGATCATGAATTACTTAGGGAATGTGAATAGGGAAGAGTTAATCACTGTTTCTCCAAACAGGAAAGTTGTAGGCACCTGATGAAATTGTCAGGCAGCAAGAGGGAGAGCTCTTATACGCAATACCAGGGAACACTTAGTGTTGGTGTCTGCTGCACAATATTGTGAGTACCAAAAGTAGGCAAAAACAGGGACTGGGCAAATTAAGGAGAAATATTTGCCAAGGGCAGTCAAACACCATGATGCAGATGCAAAGCGTCACTCAGAAAATCACTGAAGGACAGAAGCTGGAAAATGAACTGGGGGCAGTGCCTGCATACAGTGGCTCTGTTCCTATAGTCCATCTCTGAACATCTCTTAGTAACTCTGAAGGTGACCACTGCAACACGCCATGGAAATAACTCTGCTTGATGATGGCAGAAACGGTTATTAATGCAAAGAAGTCCATATAATGCATGGTTTGGCAGGATTTCAGCTTAGCCATGTCTTCCAACTCAAGTTTAGGATCACCTTACCTACTTGCCCTGCACTGCGGTGGTATTTCTGCCAGTAGACTGGTCTCCAGTTGACCTGGCCCATTCTGGCCCAGCAGTCCAGGGCCTGTGGAATTGGATCTACCATCGGCTTTTCAGCTGTGAGAGCAGGTACAGTGAGGTGGTTGTGAGCCATGCCTGCTCCAAAGAGTCTCTTTAAAGCTGGCAGCTCCAGGGGGGAGGGCTCAGCACCCCCAGCAGTTTCTACTGGCGTATGTGCTCCTGCTGCTGCTGCCAAATTTAATGACTGCTTTCACAGGATGGCAGAAATGTCCTGAGAAGCCCAAGCAATGGAAGGGAAATGGTGATTTTCAGCCATCTATAACGGATCCAAACTAGAATGGCATTTCATGGAGAAGCCAAAAGCAATAGTGTCAAGGTACTAGTCTTGCTCACTTCCAAAGGCTTCCTGCAAAAGATGGAGGAAATTAGATTTCTAAACTAATTATTACAGGATCCCTTTCAAGTAGAGTATGTAAAGCCCCCATAATGTTAGTGCCTGCTTTTCACATTACATTCAAAAGACTTCTGCTGATTACTAGGAAGATCTGTGGAAACAGTGACAACGATCCTATTTACTCCTCCCTGCTATTGCAAGTTCCTAAGCAAAGATTTGAGGTCTAATTCTTATTCAAGCTGAGATCCCCTTTATATTGTTATGACCTTAGAAAGGAGCCTGTAATAGAAGAAAAATTTAATTACATATTCAGGCCTTTTCGGTGTAACAGGGACTTAGTGTTAATAAGAATCAGGCTTTAGGTGTTCCAAATGCTCTTTAAAAAAAAAAAGGAAAAAAAAAAAGAAAAAAAGAAAAGAGAAAACAATGTGCAAAGTAAACTCTGAGTTATTAATTCAAGAGCAGCATGAGCAGCAGGAGCAGCAAAGAAACCCGATATATCCATCAATCAGCACTGCGGAACCCTGTTTGTTTGCACTAGTTAGAGAGTGATGAATAGGTCCTCTGTGTAAAACATTCAGCTACAGTGCGAGAGGGTAATAAATTATGTTTGTTAATTTTATATGCCATACGTATAAAAATCACTAAAAATGGTTAATAGTCTGTAATGGTGACAGAGAGGTCTGGTGCTGCAGGAACCTTAACTTGGTGCTTTTTCATCTCCACAAGTGAAGGTCTCTTTTGGTATTTCCTGTATTTCAGGCAATATGATATACAAGGCCTGCAGGAAGAATTTGGCCTGCTAATCACTCAGGTTCACAGCTGTCTCACCAGACCACACTTACCTAGGAGTGATGCTTCTCACCCACACTAATAACACACGTTACCTCAGCAGTCAGTGGAGAGAGGCAGGGAGCAGCAGGAAGGACTGGCTCCATCCTCCACGAGGTGCCAGGGGAGGTGATGGGACTTGTGCCGGGCGCTGTGCGGCAGCAGCGGGGCCACCATCCCAGCGCTCAGCTGGCTCTGGGGCTGCGGGTGGGTGAGATGGAGGCCTCAGCTGGGCTGTGAGGGCAAACTGGGAGTGTGGTCCCAGCCTTGAAGCACCCAGCACTGGGGGTTTGGGCTCGTACCACCCCATTCTGGCAGAGGCAAAGATGAAATTTAGGCCAAAGTGACCTGCATGGACTGCCCAAGCACCTCAGCCTGGCAGTTCCCAGGCTGCTTTCAACCTGCAGTTCAGACCGCAGTCAGCGGGCGCAGTTTTTTAAGGTTAGAGTGCTGCAATTTGGTTCATCTTTATCTGCGTGAACTCTCTCCACTTTTGGCTATAAGCTTGATCAGGACGACACTTTGCACAAGCACACCCTGCCTTCTGTCATATGACTGCACCATTATATGACTTTGCTCCTGTTTTTACACCCACCACTGCCACAGCCAAGGCTAAGTGCGGCCTCCATCATGCTCATATATACTGAAGTTGCTTTCCAGAGACCTTTCCTATCTAGATAAGCCAGTTGCTGTTGTCTTGTGTGAAAGGGTACAAAGTCTGCAGTGACACTAAACAGTGCAAACAAAAGTATGCTTTAGTATTTTTTAAAGCATCGTCTCAGAGGGGAAGGGCAGCTTGAGAAACTACTTTGCTTTCCGGAAGCTTGCTTTACGGCAGTATTTATTTCTCAAGTCAGTGCAGCGAGGAAATGAGCCTAATGCATGAGAATATTGCCATGTTATTAAATGGTGGTGTAAAAGCTGCGCTGACTTCCATGGGAATGAGGTCCTTTGCCAAAAACGAGATGCCTAAGCTCCCCCCTGGGACTGCATCCTAGTTCGGAGGGAACAGAGGAAGCTGCGGCGAGTGCTCGGAGCAGGCAGCGGGAAGGGTCGTGCCTTTGTGGCAGCGCCTTGGGAAGGATGGAGGAGCAGTCAGCGCTTGCTGGCTGATGCCACAAGCACGCAGGGGCTGAGGCCAGCAGCTCCACATGGTGTCCCTACCCTGGCACCCCAGTGAATGTGCCCTGAACCGCTGCTCCCCGCTTCCAGGGCTTGGGTGTTGCTCTCGTTCATGGGTGCAAATCCAGAGTAATTGCACTGATGCCCACGTATGCGTTGCAGGGTGCTGGAACAGAGGGCAGAGTTTGACCTGCACATGCAGGACAGCACAACATGGCAAAAATTGGAAAATTGGGAAGGCTTTGCTGACGGCAGCAGATGTGAGCACCAGGCTTCATACCCTAGCCCGCACATTAAAAACAAATGTAAAAATAAGACTAGCTTTGTTTGACTTGCTAAATACAAATCATTTCAAACTCCCCTGTCAGCAAAAAGTAATTTTTCCTAGCTATTTTTATTTTATCGGAAAAAGGGAGAACTCATTAACACTGGTGTTTTGAACTGTAGTTTAATAGAACGCAGACTAATGCAGTTCATTAAAATATACATGTTTGATGTTTGAGGTAATGTTTGCACAAATCCTCGGAGAGAGGATACTGTAAAGTTAAAATGATGTTTTTCACAGCCAAATGGCATAATCTCATTACCAAAGTTTTGTGATCAAGATGAAAGGTACACTTAGTAATTGCAAGGGATAAACATTTTTTTGCTCCATATCTGCCCTTATTATTCATGGATAACAGATCCAGTGCAGACTGTTACATTTTCTTCTTCCCTTTTTCTTTCTTTTTTTTTCTTTACCACCCACTTTGTGAATCACCAGCAGTGTCTATGGACTGGATGTAAGGAATGAGAGAAAATTGTTTGCCTATTTCATGGCAAAATAACATCCTGAAGAGATGCGTTTGCCAACATGTAGCCTGGAGATGCAGATAATGCATGGAGGGGACAAAATTTTAAAATCCAAAACTCCTTTCCCTGACTTTCCTCCAGCTTCTAGCTTTCTGACGGGCTGCTAAGCATTCTGGTCCTCAGCTTCTTCCAGCTGGGGAACCCATGTTATTTCAAGGCAATGCACAGACCCAGTAGAGCAAATAGAAACCTTGCTTTCCATAGTTACCTTTTGACTCCCAGAAGTAATCTGTGGGCTCCCAGACATACGATTTTACACTGAAAACTATGGATTTAAGAGATTTGAAGGAGGAAGTGTACATCTGCCAGAAAAGTGTAGCGCTTCTAAACATTCCTCTGACCACATTGTCTTTGGAGTGGAAAAAAAAATCCTTACCTCGCTTACAGAGTATGGGAAAAATTCTTTTTCGCTCTTAGTTCAATATTTCTGTAACAGTAATTAGGGTGGCCTTTGGGCTGTATTGTTACAAAGAAATTTGAAATGAAACCCCGACACAGTCAGAGCACTGGACCTTGTTGTGATCTGGTGAACATTCATTTGATGCGTTCTGGTGGGCATTTCATTGTGTACCTGCTGACAGTTTTGGTTCAGAATGCAAGATAAATTGCAGTGTGCTTTTTTTTTTTTTTTTCTGCTGCTGCTTTCTGGCTAGCACGTCATATCTGTAAATGAGGCCTCTAAACCAGGTACTGACACTGTTCTAATGTCCTAAATGATTATATGACCCTTTAGGATTGAGCTATGGGTTAATCTTTTCTAATTATACTATATTGTATCTACTGCATTCAAACATGATCAGGAACAGCGCTGTTTCTGCTCCCATAGATGCAGGTGGTGGAAGGCCAGCTGGAGCTGCGCCAGGTCCCGTTTGCAGCCCAGTGACCACGTGTTTTGGGGAAAATTGAGGAACTTAAGTTCATGGAAGACACGAGAAATAGAGAAGCTGGTTATCTCAGGGGCAGGAGCAGGATGAGATCTAAAATGATGTTTTGAGGTTTCTGCCTCTCTTGCAATACAATTCCTCATTCATCATGCAAATTTATAGTTTTCATGCAACTGAAAAAAAATTCATTATGAAGGTGAGTTTGATTAGCTTTTACAGCTGACAGCTAGTAAAGCTGTGTGAAAAAAATCACACACACTAAAACTCTCCTCCTAGTGGGAAATTCCACTTTTTACTGGAGAAAAGGTATATTTGCCTCATCATAAGCAGAGAGAGAGGATGAGAATTTGTCCTTGCTCATCTCAACACAGGCTTTAACCGGAGAACTTTACGTAAGCGATGGTGTCATGATATAAAGCCATGACTCAGAAATGTGCCCGGCTGGGTCCTCACTGCCATAGTGGCTGTGTACAAGCAAATTAAATTAGTTGTAGAAATCACAGACACTCCTCCTCTTGAAGTTCTTGATGCTCCCAGAGTGATATAAAGGTGCTACAGGATAAATAAATCCCAGTCCCATGAAATTAAGGTACACAGTGGCCTGACCCCCAGTTCCATGGTGGCCTGAGGTCTTGCTAGCACAGCAACACTGGCTGCATCTACCACCGTCCCTTCTCCTCCACGCCGCTCACAGCACTGGCTGAAGGTGTGGATACATCCATGCTGACAGAAGAGCATTATTATTGGCATGGTTTATGTCATTCAGCAGCCGTAAAGCTGCCAGCAGAAGGATTTCTGTCAACATACAATGCATCTCCACTGGGGGCTATGCCAATGTGTATGCTGTGATGGAAACTTCCTGGTATGGACAAGCCTGGGTCTCCTTCCACTATCCTAATGGAGCTTTGGTGTGCTACCTGGTTGCACCACCCCCTGTTTAAAGTCCCTTTTACACAACAGAGGGATTTGAAGGTATCTCAGTGTATGTCCAAGTCAGACAAGGCTAATGGGCTAGTTTTGCAAAGCCCTCAGCATGCATGGCTGCATCCAGGTCTCCTGAAGTGCCTACCTAGCAGCTTCTGAGGCTGTGCAATAGAGCAGCCACCTGCCTGCCTAGGACCGAGGTGCTCCTCACTGGAGCAATAGAGACAGCTGGGTCCTGGCACTTCCAGCAGCTCACAAATATCACACATGCCCAAGTTCAGCCCTCATGAGTCTCACTGGTTTCTGTGTTGTGCCTCTCCAGAGGCAGGTCTGCATTTCAGGGAGTGTGAAATGGAGAACACGTAGCTGGCAAAGCTTCTCGGATGGATTTGTGATCCCTCATGAAGTGTATGCACTGCAGGCTGGAGGATCTGGGGCAGAAACCAGGCTATGGGAAAGCTGTACTGCTGGGGACACACCACACTGTGTGCTCACCAGCTACAGCAGTCTGGTCAGAGGCCTCTTCGTGGCCCAGGTTGGTGCTATGAGCCATCTCCCTCCGTGTGACTCAGGCATCAGACCAATACACCAGACAGTTCTGTGTGACTCAGCTCTATGGAGCTGTCTAATGCTGGCGGGAGCTGTACATGAGAGCTATTGTGTGCTGAAAGCTTGCGAAAGTGCGAATTCAGCCAGTACATTTTTGTGATGAAGATGCACAGGCAAGATGGAGGTCAGGTTTTCTAGAGCTCTCAGCTTGACAGCTGTCTCTCAGATGCATGTAACTTGATTTTAGCAGCCAGCATGCACCTGCCATATCCACCTCTTCCAAAGGCATTGGTGCCAAAAGTCAAAAATGGGAGCTTTTGAAAAGCTGATCCAGAGCTGCTAGTGGCTGTCATCCCAGGTTTGATGCTGAGAAGCTACAGCTTGAAAGGGTGGATGAATGATTGGCTCATGTAACCGAGAACTGCTACAGAGGCGTTAGCTACAGACTACTTACTGCTGTTTAAGCACTCAGTTTAGGCCCCATCGAAGTGTCTTCAGAGAGGGGTTTGGACTATTGGCAGCTAGAAGAATTCAGTGATCCCAGCCAACAGGAATCTTGAAGTTGAAACATAACTTGATTCCAGCCCTTGGCAGCAGGTCTCTATCATAACCCAATGCAGTCACCCCTGGAAAGAGGAAAAACTGTATTCTTTCTAGTTAGAATGAGGTCTTTTGGAAGCATAGGAAGAAGAAAGTAGAGAAAATAAAGGAGCAGAGAATGTGTATCTATCTTGTCTATACTTCCATTTGCCTTCCAAGTTCTAAGGTTTTTGGAGAAAATCATTTAAAATAAGCTTTTGCCTATATGTAGCCCTATTGCAACACTCATTTTGAGGCCAGAACTTCACTGGTTATGGGCAGAAAGGAAGGGAATGAAAAAGATACCTTCTTACTCAACTGATCTGTCCCTAGTGTACATTATGAGTCATATCTGCTTATTTTGCTAACAGAAACAAGTTTTTACTCTTATTTTCCCTTCCTATTAGCAACACATAGCACTTACAGCTAAGGGAGGACTGACTAGATCATACCCTGGCTCTCAGATCGTCAACAGAATAGTTAACTACATTTTTATTATTGTGATGATGCACAAGCTAGAAGAACACAGTCTGACTTTCAGGCCTCAGGTGGTGTTCACAGACCTGGCACCTAGAAGACACAAATGAGGGATTTTGCAATGGAAAGAAAATGTAGGCTGAGTATCCATGTTCACAGCAGCTACTACGCAAAAGCATGGCTATATAAAACCCCACAGATAGATCAACAGATTGCCCAGGAAAAACAAAAACAGAAACAACAAACTGTGGGACAAGTCCTACTCTACCCTTAGTAAATCCTAAGCAAGTCCATGCCCTTTCTGAGGACAGAGATGTGGTCTTGGGTGGGCAGAAACAAAGCTCAAAGGGAAGGCAATGGGGCTCAGCAGGTGGCCATATAGAAGGTTTATGTTTTTTATGGTCCCAAGCCCAAGTGTACATACACTCCACCAGGTATCACCAGCTGGGACTTGGTGTTGGGGGGATGCCCTTGTCTCTCTCCCCAAGAAAATCTCCATAGTTGGACCTGGGCCATGCAAATGGCTTTGTGGATGACAAAGTAACTGGTTGGTATGTCAGCTGAGGAGGTTCATGCTGAGAGAGTCCTGTTCAGTCTCCGGTGTGTGCATTGACTTGGCGTTGGCAGCCTAAGGGCCAAACACCCCAGTCTGTTTCCAGTAATGGAAAGCAAGATTTACCAAAACTGGCTGGCTAAATTGGGTTAAAGGCAAGTTATTATCATAGGATTATGGCAATTTCTTATCACCAGAACAAAAGATGTCAAATCCCATTGTTGAATCTGTCTTTTGTGTTTGCTGCTAACCAAAACTGATCCCATTTAACCAGGGAAATAAGCTGGGTTAGTAGGTAGCATGAACTTTATACTCATTTTATTGACTCTATCAATTCAGCCTTCCATAAGTATAGTATATGTGGATGGACGCTGGTGCCAGCAGACTTTTTTCCCTCCAGTTTCTATAGAGCTGTTCACATGCATGCTATGTACACATATTTACATTCACTAGGAAACGCTCCCCACGGAGGTTGCTCTCAAGTGCTCTGCCAGCACATAGCAGAGGTGAAACCACGAGGCCGCAATAAAAGTTTTGCCCTTGAGGCAAAATAGAGATGGAGACAAAAAGCATTTATCATTTCCTGTCACTATTATTGTCTCGTGGTTCCTCCTCAGCTAATGCCAGACCTCTGGCAGTGGAGCGAGGAGGGATGGGAGAACTCATGCTGTGCGTCCATTGAAATAACAGTTGGAGGGAAGAGGTTTCCAGTACCTCCTTGAAGAATCAGATGGAAGTGAACCTCAGGCAAATCTCCTACTCTTTAGGTAGGTCCTTTTAAAGGGCAGGATTTGCCTTGGGAATTATTTTATTTAGTTTAACTGAATGGTTTCAATTCATTCAATTAAATGCACTGAAAGCTGCAGTGTCATCCCATGAACTGCAGTCAATGGGAACCCTTCCAGTGACTTCAATAGCTTCAGTTCTATAAAATAATTTCTCTTAATGCATTTATTTAATTTATTTAGTTGTGTTAAAGATTTCTGGCTTAGGAAAAAAAAAATCTCATGCTTCACAGATTTAATACTAATGCTAACATTAAAACTATACCTTCTAAAAATCATGTTTTAGTGAAAGACTTAATTCTCCTATCAAACCAAATGAAACACCAGAGAAGTCTGAGCTCTTCTAATGTTTATCAGATGTGGAGGCAACTTTAATATGTACCAGAAATAGAAGAAAGAACTTCTTTCTATCAGAATGAGAATTTAAAGTTTCCCTCCATATTTTATCTGCCTTTCAAAGTTGGATATTTAATTTAGACTGGAAAGAGACCCACCACCAAACAACAGAAACAAAACCCTCGACAATAAAAAAATAAATAAACATTTTGAAATATCAGTGTCTCCACAAAACATTGGTGATTTGAAAACAACATACTTGACCCTTTCAAAATGTGTATCCTCACTCCTACAACAGCAGCACTTTTATTTTTGTCGCAGACTAAAATCTGGCAAGACACTCATCTCTCCTATTGACATGACTGAATCATGGATCAATGCACGTAGGCTGGAAGCTTGAGATACAATACCTTCATGCTAATATTTATGCATTTGCCTAAGTTTACTCATAAGCATAATCCAACTATCATCAGAACCTTTTGGTTCACAGTATAACTACAAGAAATTACGGAGGGTTATCATTTCACACTTCTATTGTAAAAGTAGATAAAGGTGAGCCAGATCACAGACACGATGTCCTCAATGCACTCAAATATGAAGCAAATGGCAGTCAGTGCACTAAAAATTCGACATATTTTTGACTCATTTATAAACTGATATTTCTTTGCGATATGTCATATGTATATAATAACAAGAACTACTCATGCATATATTGCTTTAGTGGAAAGTGCTGCAAAAGTGTTTCAGTTACCTATCCCAAGAGAGTAGCTATTACTTGCTACTTGTACAAAGCTACAATGCAAGTCAGAAACAGGGTGCAACCTCCACCCCTTATTCCATACCTTTTGTGTCACACTCAGGTTCCACATACTTGAATATATTTGTATCCTCTGATCATTGTTAATCCAACATACAGATGTATACATTCTCATCACCACTATTCCCAGTCCCTTAACAGATAGATACTATCTTCCCATTGTACGGGCCTCTCCCAAAACGTCCATAAGAACCTAATGTCTTAGGTTTCATCTGCCGAGGCGGTCACTCAGAACAGGAGAAGCAGCGTGTTGGATTTCTGGATGCCAACACCAGCTTAGCCCAGGAGCTTAAAAGGTTATTTTGGAAGTGCCTCCCATTATCTGACTGAATTCTCTCTGGGGTACCATGTCACCATAGAACTTGCCTTTCCAGGCCCAAGATGGTGTTTCGGCAGTGGCATGGTTTACTGGGTGTGTTTCCAGCCACCTGGTAGTTGCTCTCACCATGGTGAGTACGTAGCGCTTGCCTTGGTGGGTTTGTGATAACAGGGCAGCTGACCTAAACCAACCAAAGGGATACCAAAGGGACATCCATACCATGTGATGTCGCACTCAGCAATAAAAACTGGGAAAGGGGAAGGAGAAGGGGGGGCACTCGTTATGAAAATGTCTGTCCTCCCTGATAGGTTGTAATCCTCCTGGAAGTTCTAATCTGTTTCAAAGATTGTTCTTCACCAGCTTTGAATTATTTGGTTTTCAGACAAATTTCAGGGTTGATATCTTTCCAGGTTTGAAACAGCACTTTTACACCATCAGGCTGACCTCTCAGCTGCAATTAGTAACTGCACAAGTCCAGGAACTCTGCTGGTTCCTCTACAGTAAGCAGAGGTGGGAGTGTGCAATGTAAAATAAAACCACTTAACTAAAACCGTCTTTGAGGTGGCATCAGGTTGAGGGGACAACAATTTCTTAGCTAGCACCAACTTGATCCCTTGCTCTTGTCTGCCCGTGGCCTGACCAAATACTCTTGTAGGCACTTCTCTGCCCTGGTATCATGATGCCCTCCTTGGTGTCTTTGTGTGCCACAAGCTACAGGAAAAATCTTGGATGACA
This sequence comes from Anseranas semipalmata, assembly GCA_013399115.1. Classification (NCBI taxonomy): domain Eukaryota; kingdom Metazoa; phylum Chordata; class Aves; order Anseriformes; family Anseranatidae; genus Anseranas; species Anseranas semipalmata. The sequence continues at coordinate 380,852 of VXAA01005483.1, read as the reverse complement.
TGGTTTTGCTTAGCCTCCTTTTGCACTCCTTTTGCTTTTAGTACACAAAGTGGTCCCTGGTGTTCTGTAGCTCTCAGTGTTTTGCATTTTTTGGTATAAACTTTTGTTCTTTCCTACTTTTGCTGTGATGAGGGAGCAGGGTCTTCCTGCCAGCCATGTATGCATAAGCGAAACTATGTCAGGCTTTGAAGGCTGAGCCCAGGACAAAGCATTCCCAGTAAGATCTGTTTCGTATATATAATCTCTTCTGAAGTATCCCTTAAATGTTACATTAATTGTGAGGCATTAGTATGGGGAGGAATACCTTTTCACTTAATCATTCATGACCAAGAGTTTTCTTGTAAACTTGATTCACTCTCTTGTCTCCAGACTTTTTATTCTTCTATCTCACTCCTCATTTGAAGTAGCAATCTGCTACTTATCCTGAAAACAGTTCTTTCCAGGCCAAAGGAAATGGTATGAAGCTGCTTTTTCCTTCTCCCAGGCCTGCATCCAGGACAACTGAGTCCAGAAACTCACTACTGAGTGTCAGATGCAAAGTCCCAACAGGGTCGGATGTTGTTCAACTCCATGACCTGATTCAGATGTGGGGAGAGGATGTCTTTCCCCAGCTGCAAATGTCTTGTTGCCTAAGGAAAAAAATTAGTCTCCCCTTTTACTGTCAAAGCAGAAAAGAAATCTGGTGAATTATTTTCCATAAGGTTGATTTTATTACTTACCTGGCTGTTTGGGTGATGACTGCAATGAAGCTCACAACTTTTCATCTTTTCAGTTGCTTTTGGGGGTGATGGGACCCCTTTGAGTTGGTAGGTCTCTGTCATCACCCTCGAGCTAGAAATGCAAGGAGGAAAAGAAAGAATTAAAATTCTGTACAAAGGTCAGAGAAAGCTTAAAGCCTGCAACTTGAAACCACTGGCATGGAGCTGCGTCACTTCATATTTCTGCTGGGAAGGGATCCCGCTTGTGGAATCAGAATAAAAGAAGTTCTTGTGAATCCTCAGAGTGAATGCAGTGACACAAAATACTCCATATGTGTGTGTATACACATGCACATGCATGCTAGTTATATATGTGTGTGTATATGTATGTATATAAAGATGGAAATCTTTAGGGGTAGTTTTCATTTGAAATCCTTGCTTACTCCTGGGTGATTAGAGAGGATAATAATAACAAAAAAAATACCCTCAAATGGGGATTAAATCCTCAAGAGAAGAAGTGCTCCATTTATTGGAGCCTTGCTTATCTTGCACAGAGTAAGGGGATTATGCGATTGCTTTTGTGTTCTGAACGATTGTGGCTAGACAGTTTCAGACATAATAGACTTGCCTACTGAAATAGAAACATTACTGTTATATAGATTTGCAGCTGGCTGCAGAAATGAGTTTGTCTGAACAGAAATGTCCCTTGTAACTCACTGAAACACTTGCTCTGAATGTGGAAGTCAGGCCTTTTGGGGAAGACATACACTGCCTTTTGTTACGCTCGTGAGACGACGTAGCCTCCGGAGACACCACGCTGCGCTGGCACGCTGTGCAGAAAGGACCTGAGTTCATAAGCCCTTTTGAATTGAAAATGCAACCCAACACTGAGGCTGAGTATGTAAGAAAAGCTGGCTGGTGGGATGTGCAGCTAACATGCAACAGCACTAAACAAGGAGCTTGATTTGCAGAGGAGCACGGTGGGGTTATGTGGTCAACTGTCATGGGCTGTCCCTAAGAGTAGTTTTTGGAAATATTTCTGTGCCAGAGCCCCATTTCTCTGGACATGCAGAGTGCAGGCTCCTTTGTGATAACCATCATCAGCTTCGACTACTGCTTGTGAGAATTTGGGCAGCAGGGCTCCCTGCTCCCCATCTTGCTCTGTCAATTTGGACTGCACTGTCTGTAGTTCTCCAGGGCTGCCGGTCTGCATTTTCTGGGCACTGGTGCTCTCCTTGGGAGCATTCAGCCCTGCTTCCCTCTGGTGTCATGACCAGAAAGGAGCTCATGAGTGTTAGAAGCAACTTTTAGAGGAGCAAAAGGGAGCATTTGCACCCTTTTCCAGCAGAGGACAGGAAGCTCCTCGCTAAAGGCCAGACTGTGGCATGCAGAGCAGGGCTCGGTTCCTCTCACTGTGTCCCCTGCGTTTCCTTGGGACGCTTGTTTCCCCACTCCAGTAGGTCAGCAGATCCCAAGTGACAGCAGAGGTGCTTCCATCTGGCGTCATTGCATGGCAGCAAAGACAAAAACCCTGGGGAGGGGACAGCGTGGGAGGGATGTGCCCCAGGATGCGGCTCCCTGTGGGACCATCCATCCCTTCCATAGATGGAGAACACTCATCAGTCAGAACATCTTTCGAGGCAAGGCAGCCCAAAGCCACAGCAGTGTTAAAAAGGGACAGCAAAGGGTTAAGGTGTTTGAGCCATTGCAGCCACATCAGAGCTACTCTCCTTTCCTGTTTTCATTCATCTCTGGCCACTTCCACCAACACACCCACTCCCACCCCTTCCCATAACCTGGCCACTTTGTTTGGGGAAGACATTAGCTTTTGCACTGTTTCTTTTAGCATGCTTTATTTTATTTTATTTTATTTTATTTTATTTTATTTTATTTTATTTTATTATTTTATTTTTTAAGATTATGTCATTTAAAAATCATTTCACTTCTAAAAATGACAATAAACTTTACACTTTCCTGCTGTAAAACAGGCCAGTGCTGTCACTAGTCTGCTCATTCTCAGGGATTTATGGCCCCGTGTCTGATGTGATGCAATCCTCTCAAATGAAAAATCATCACGACTGAGCCCATAGCACAAAGAGACGATTTAAGAGGAACGGGAATAATTAAGGCTGCCCCTTACAAGCCCAGCACAAAGGCATTTCTCAGAGCAGCCTGAACTGTTAGTGAATAGGCAGAAGGAGATCTTAGTTTTCTAAGACTGAAATCTCCCCCAGTCTCCACCATATCTGTGAGCGAAGGTGAGCGCGTGCCCTTGGATTTTAGCTGGTGCTTGGGGAAAAAACTGGCACTGTCATTCTGGGGGGATTTTTCCTCCCTGAGCCCTCCAGACCTTGCCAAGCCTTTCTGAGAAAGAAGATGATGCTGAGTATGTGCTGGATGGTTGCAGCACCCACACAGCTCTGCATCTCCCCGTTTTCAGTTGTTTCCTCAGAAAGGGACCTACAGCATGCTGCGGCCCCACATGTTTGCATAATTAGCAGGTAGGACCACAGTTCAACCACATCCATCATCCCTTTCTCGTGGCTGCTGTCACACTGCAGCCCCTACCTTGAGTTTGGCATCTTTGGCTTTGGAGACTCCTGTACCAGGCCTCCTCCGTGAGCTGCTCAGGAAGCTGGGAAGCACCCTGGTGCCAGCCCAGGGCAGGAGTCTTGTCGGTGCCTATAACAGCTCAAACCAAGAGCTGTTTTTGTAATTGTTTCCCAGGGTCTCGGAGACTGCAGCCTTCTGTGTTAAACCTCCCCAGCATCTGTCTTCCCCAGAGGTCCCCATCCTGTCACCAGCTGCAGCCCACCTTCCTCTCAGGGACCAAGGCACCAGGTCACCACCTCCTGCTGTGCTCCTGGTGCAGCAGGAAGGCTCCTGTGGTGCACTGATCTTCACCTCTGGCTTTTTCCTAAGGCACCAAACTGCCTTTGGGGTGCAAAAGCATCCAGCAAATGTGTGTCCTCCTACCCATTTATTACGTGCTTGAAATCAGAAATTTGAGAGCAATTAAAATTCAAAAAGCCATTTTAAGGAAGAGAAAAAGCTATGTTATAACTGCAATAATAATGCAGTCTATTTGTTTAAAGTCCTCACCAAGACAGTTTCCCCAGAAATTCAGGGGATTTTAAACTACCACTTTAAATGAACCACAGGAGATGCTCCGAAACTGACACGTGTTGCATTAGCAGCTCTTGCAGTTGAGCTACTGTCTCTTTGGGAGTGGAATTTGTGCCCAAAAGTTAAAGGAAATGACCACTCCAGTTAAATGACAGGGTAGTAATTTCAAAAACACACAACTTTAGTTTATCTGCCCCTCTTCAACTGGAAAAAAGAGCAGTGATTTCAACAGGAACAGACTTTGGCTGAAAGCTTTTATAAAAGTTCACTCATTATCTAGAAATGTGACTGAGCAGAGTACCAGCAAACACATTATAGACATCCAATTTATATTTACACAAGATTTTGCACTAAATGATATATTTTTTTTTCATCTTCAGTTTCTGGCATGGCTTTGTCTGCCTTTCCAAGAGGGCAGCTTCAGATTATAAAAGCCTTAGGTCAACTTGTGGATGAAAACACTCTAAGATCATTGTCTTTGCAACATTGTGGACACAAGTGGTGCAATTCAATAACGATAATAAACGTACCAAATCTTAGAAGTGTGCCAGCACTAATCACATTTCATATGTGCAGGTTTTTTTAGCCTTAATGCAAGAAAAAAAAAATGTATCTTTGATGCAGCTCCTCTTGTTTACTATCAATTCTGTGATTATTGCTTTATGTGTTTTCTAAATCTAATTGTGAATGTGACTCACTGGTATTCCCAGCAGACTGCATTCAGGGAGACTATCTTGTCAAAAGTTAGAACTGAGAAAGTGGTTCATTTACTCTACGTAGTCTCATTTTCTGTTTGTAGGGTATCCGTGCAAATTCCTGATATTCAGATAATTGCATTGTTTGATTTTATTTGGAGGCATGTTTTTAAACTTTGGACTGATCATGAAGAATTCTCTGTGAGCATTTTATGGTTGAATTGTGATAGTTAATTATATGTGGTCACACCAGCCCAGTAGTATCATTTCTATTTGTTCATTTGATAGCCATAACAACTAGGTTTGAAAAGGCAAGATCTGTATTCCTCCAGAATACTCTTTTTCATTGGTCAGTGAAGCAATGCTGATTGGAGACGGAACTGAGCTGGCCTGAGCCAGCAAGGTGTCCCAAGAAGTGGTAGTGTCCTAACTTTTTCTTTCATTGCATCCCACCATTATGTCTTCACGTTGTCTCATCTCTCCCAAGACTCCCTGCTAAGTACATTTTCCATCTTGTGTTTTCCCACCTCCTCCAGCCTTTTCCCATCCATACCACCACTCTAAAGGTAGAACTAAACCTTTACTCTTCCTAAATGCTGCTCCCATCCTCCCTTCCCCACTTTTATGTCCCTTCTCCCTCCCTGTTTCTTTCACAACCTACGAAGGAACTGGGCTCTGAGGAGCATGTGGAGGTGGATCTGGACATGTACAGAGCTTAAAGTGCTGTTGTGGCTGCGCTAGTCAAAGCTTGATCCAAATCCTGCCAATTTAAACTTTTTAAACAATTGAGACAAAGATTTTGGGTGTCACTCAGTCACGTTCACGTTGTTAACCTCAGAGGTAAAATGGAAAAACAGTATGGGACTGCAGCGGAGGGCCTGAGGGAGGGTTCCTCTACTCTGCATGTTCATTCAGTATCTGGCTGAGGGGTTGCAACTGCTCCAGCTCTTCAGCTCTTGGTTAAGAAAGGAAGATCTGATACTTGCATGACAGCCCGATTGCCCTTGTTATTGTTGCTTTCATTTGGCTTGGTTAAGTATCAGATTATGCTCCATTTTAGAGATCCTGTTGTAATAGATGCAAGCGATCTTCATTCTTTGGTTGCTTTCGTTGAGCTGATCTGTGAATAAACATTGGTTCTTTTCTAGTGGCAAAAAACCTGTAAACGTCTTAACACTGAGAGAAATGTAGCAGTTGAAGCTGAAGAATGAACATGTAAGGGGGTAGATTCGTTCCTGTCTGCACTTTCCTTCAGCACATTTCCTACACAGATAGAATGTAAAATCGGTTGTTTTGGAAGAGAAGCAATTGTAAGCTGTGTCTTTGGGCACATGGTGAGCTTAGGTAGAAGTTAGGGGGAGATGCCATCTGCTGGAAAGTTTGGACATTGTCAGAAGGAGAAACAGTTGGAATAGCTGTGAGCAAATGATACAGAGGATTAAATTAGCACTCAACATCCATGAGTAGCCACCAGCAAGGGCTGAGTCCCACCTCCTGCTTTCTCCACAGCCTGGAGCTCAGAAGCTGTGCTCTCCTCCTGGTGGGACATTGACCGAGCAGCTGCGGAATCACAGCTGCCACCACTGTCTGCAGCCACATGAGACTGGGAAGGAGCACATGGAGGGGAAGAGAGAAAGACGTCAACTAGAAAGGTTTAGGACAGTCAATAAGAGTCGATCTAAAGGAGAATAAAGGGTTAAGAATCTGGAAATGTAAGCAGGAATTAAAATAAGCCTACAGAAGCCTTGGAAGGGAAAGCTTTTAATAGCAGGAACCGCAATAACAATAATTGTCATCAATGGGGACTGATAAATGTGTGTCGCTAATCCAGCAAAATGTTGAACTTCACTGAGTAATGCTACTAACACCTTAGTTAAGCACTTATGCAAATGCTTGAATGCTAAAGATAAAATGAAACCAAATGCAGGAAACAGCATGTCAAGAATAAAATTGTTAATTGTTTTTTGATTGAATCCTCTGATTCTCATTACTGCTTCTCTTTACAACCCACTGTGTTTTCACTGTAACTTTCAAACTTTCAAGGTGGTTGTAGAGAAGTAGGTAGACCTTAGCGCTTTCTTCATTTCCCCCCAGTGTGTGATTGCACTAAATGTGTTTTTAATATTGCTTTTTACCACTTTGATATTTTATTTTGTTTTTGTTGTTGTTCACATCAGAAAACCACAAGGTAGACATTATATATGATTTATCGGGAAATATCTGGGGCTATGCCAGCTGATTAAAAAAGAAACAGAAAACAAGCACAACACACATGGGATGTGAATGAGATTCATTGGGCAGCAGTCATGAGAGAAGCTCTCTGTAAAGTGGAATTGGATGAGCTGATAGTAACGAAGATAACTGTTGGTTTGCAACACAGAAAAGGAGAAATGATACCTCGTAACACATACTGGTAGGAATTAAAAATAATAGGTTCAAGCATCCTTCTTTAGAGTCAGAGTTCAAACATATACAAATGTATATTGCTGTGGAGCTCCACTTTCATAAGCTACCTAATATCCAGCTGGAACCTAACAGGGAAGCATTTAAAAAATGGATGGTTACAGCATGGTTCTGCTCCTGTTGGAGAGGATGGGAAAGGACATGTGCTGGTAGATGCTCCCACTGACTTTATGGCACGCATTAAGCCCTTGGGAAACACAAACCGCGGGGCTTGCTTTAGCAGGAGGCCTTGGTGTCATCCTTAGGTGAATCTTGGAGCAGGAGAGTAGAAAGAAGATGGCCAGGGCAAAGAAGAAGAGAATGGGAGACAGAGAAAGGAGAGAACAGAAATGTAGGTGCATCATATATCTATTTTGTGTTGTCAGCTTAATTTAACTTGGAGACTCAATGTCTCCCTTGTGCTGGCAGCAATCAATAGCTCATAGCAATGACTTGCAAAACTGTGAATCATTAGAGAATTGTAAGGTTTAATCTTCAAAGATCTTATCTCAAAGATCATATCTCAAAGATCATATCTCAAAGATCTGGAGGAGTTAAGATATAATGGTGATGAAAAATAGGTATTTATATAGGTAGCTGGGTAGATGGGTATGTATATGGCTAACCCACCAGCCAGCCAGACAGACAGCCAGACAACCAGGTATTTAAATAAGTGACCTTTGGGTGATCTGTGTTTTGTTTATTCAAATGTGCAAATCTTTTCTTCCTCTCCTGAATCCCAAAACTGGCTGCTGGAGGAGTTATGGTTTGCTGGGAACATTACGCTAGCCTCCATGAGGGGATCACGCCATGCAGCACGTCACCCTTGGGGATGGGCTCGCCTACTTCTCTGGTTAGTGTGAGTGAATGGACATGCTCCTCCAGAGGGAATCCATGCTATTGGAAGCATCATTGCCATTGCCAGCTCCTCTCAAAAACAAGGAGATGTCACGTGGGGGATTTCTCCCAACATGAGGACAGAAGAATAAGACCACTCATGCCATCCTTGCCACCAATGAGTTTTGCATAGGCTCTGGTTAGCAGCTCCATGGGATGTTGAGGGGTTGTTCCAGTTAAGAGGAGAAAAGTGGATTGCTGGGAAGGGAAGGCAGGAGACAAACATGTCTGTTGAGATTTGCCTACTACTGAAAATACTACTAGTATGAAAGCTGAAAGTCTCCAAGCTTCCTGAATTAAGCTCTTATATCTGAAACATTTTCTTTGTGCTTGTCCCAAGACTTTAACACCATAGAAGAAAATAACACCAGAGAACTTCAGCAGAATGCAATAATACACCCAATGTAACTCAATTAAACTCGTACAATGCTAATAACAACTCCAGTAATTATAGTAGCCAGAGGAAGAAGGGAGGTTGTAAATCCTACTGTTTGAAAAGTTCTTCATACACTTGGAGCCCATAAGCAACATTGCTGTTCTCAATGCTGCAATGCTTCTTCTCCCTCCTAGTGAAAAATAAGGTACGCTGTCCCACTACAGAATATGCCAAATAACATGTGAGTCAGTCCTAGCGCTCTGAAATCCTATCTGGAATGCTAGGGGAGTAGTTAAGCAGCTGCCTTCTTATTGTCATAAAACTTGATAGCTTTTTGCAAATATGTACAAGCAAATGTTTTGTTTACCTTTAATGTGTTTGAACACGCACACTGCCAAAAATCTCAGTACCTCCAACAAAGCTTGGTATTAACTCCTTCCCATCTTCATTTGGTAGCTTATAGATTTGGCAGGAGGAGGAATTTACAGGACTTAGGACAAAACAAAAAGAAACCACAGTCTCATTGTCAAACTTGAAAACTTTTAAGAAATAATGAAAAGAGTGGACATTTTGAAGTAAAAACTGGTGTTCTTCTGATGTTGGAACAAAAAAAAAGGGGGGGAGAGTACTGAAATACCTTCATTGACTGCTGAAAACAATTGCTTCAAGCAGGAAACTTGGCACTTGAACCTTTTATTAAATCAAGTCAGAGGGATCTGTTTTCAACAAATGAGATAAATGTCAAGACGAAGTTTTTAGCCACTCACAGTACATCACATTTTCCTTCCTCTAGAAAGTAGAACAAAAATGTGCACAAATGAATTACTTACATATGTAAAATCACATTCCATTTAAATAATCTTTTCTTCCTGCCTGAATGTATCAACAGTGTATCAAAGCTTAATGTAATCTTTTAAGAGTGTGATTATTTGAGGATGTTTTCATCCTCTCTACTCCTTGTTGTTAACCTACATCAGAGTAAACATGTAAACACAATTTATCTGGATAGCATCTTTATCTTGGTCACTGTGGTTCTGGATGCTTCCTATGTATATATGGAAAGAGACTTTCAGGTAGATCAATAACAATTCTTCACATTTTTTTTCCTCTTATCCACTTAGCACCTCCCTCTGTCTTGTTCTCAGTCTCCAATCTGTCATTATGTGTTTTTCAGACGCTTCCAGCTCCTGGAAATCTCTGGGTTTTGGCTGCCTCCCCTTTGCTAGCGCCATGCAACCTTGTGCTGCCAGGTGCACTCATAGTGGTGGACGGGAGGGAGGGCCTGACATGGAGCACGTTGTTCTTGTCTGCAGCCTTCAAACTTCCATTCCCAGTTTGTCCGGAGCCTTTCTGGCAATTTCTTTGCATCTTAGTAGAAACGTGGCATTGGTCTTGGGTGTTTATGTTCCCCTTTCTTGGAGAAAAGTGACAGAAGGTGCAAGCTGAGAAAATGCTAAAACACTTCTGGGTCTTGTGAGGTCAGAGACTGGGATAATGCTGATCTCGTCACTGGGATCTTCCCTAAAGATTCCAGCATCATTCCTAAGAAACCACAGGAAAGAAGGCAGCTTTATTTCCAGTTTCTCTTCTGAGTACCACCTGATTATGCTTTTGCAATACAGGGGAGGGAGGGTACAAAAAACTTAAAGAACTGGGAGGGTGCTGAGGGAACCTTTCAATCCCAAAGCACTGAGCTTTGTAATCCTTACTCAGGCTAGGAATGGCTATTGTCAATAGTCTCTTGATATTTAAGCTCTCCAAACCACTGAGTCATTGGGCCTACTCATCTGAGTCATTACAGAAGGGAGGGAGCGCTGCAGTTGCACAGAGGACTTCAGCAAAGGCCAGTTTTCAGAAAATATCCCACTGAACAAATCCCCTCCTATCTAAATATGAAGAAAGTTCAAAACTCAACAGAGAGCAGAAAGAGGGAATCAGTCAGGGGCTGTCAGGTGGGAGGTGGAAAGCAGTGATGAACAGAATGGGTCAACTGACTTCTGTCTTCTCCAGATGTTCAAACTGTTTTCCATCCCCGCTTCACATGACCCATGTTTTGCTCTCTCAATGTTACTGATGGGAAACTCAAAAGATCAGATAAGGAATGAAAAGAAAGTTTGTTCTTTGCCAGGTCAAAACATCAGCCAGGGATAGCATAACTGCAGGAAAAGCCACGGAAAAGTATAGTTCTGATGGATCACGTTGCTGGTTACAGTTTGGCAGAGCCTTTTAACAAACCTTTCTGAGCTGTCTGGCAGCATCTAGAAGGGCCCAGTGGTCACACAGACATCTATGCTGGGCATCTCTGACATAAGCATCTGTCAGGTTGACCTTGGCCTCAGGTAAAACAGTCCTGTTCAATCTTTTGATGGTATTGAAATATGGTCCTCTGTTGTCTAAGGAAAAGCTCAGGGGAGCCCTTAGAAAGCAAATCAGAAAGTTTCCCCGGTATTACTGCTACTGAATGCTTTCTTTGAAAGATTCATTTCTCTAGGAGGCTGAAGCTTGGCTTCCAAATCTTTTCATATCTCCTACAAAGCTGTATGCTTTTTTTCCACCTTTTCCTCTCAATGTAATGATGCTCCAGCCTGACATATATAGGGAGAAAGAAGTCCATATCAGTCTTTACATTTTCAGAGCTTATGGAGTTGATCTTGATTCAGTCTCCAGTCCATATCTTCCCTGCAAAGTGCCAGTTGTGTGTTTGGTTTGGTTCCCAGAAAATTGCAGGACAGGTGATGATGATGGCAATTTCTCTATGATCCTTATATTTTTCTCACTTCTCAAAAGATGCCTGTAATATTAAGGAGCCTTAAGGAAATAATCCAAATATGGCAGTTTATTTCTCCCCAAGGTGTGAACACTGGCATTATGTCCATTGTGTCAGCACCCTACATATTGGCTTCCAAGGTAGAAGGTGGGGATGAAGATTACTAAAGACATCACTTCAATGCTGTGAAAGCTATGGGTATTTGTCCTCAAAGGGCAACTGAGATACAGACAAGTAGCAAGAAAGTAGCAAGAAAGCCAGCATAAACAGATTTATACCCACTACCGTAGTAGGCACAGGGAATATTTCCTGGCTGAGGTCATGCAAGGAGGATCTTGGCCAGTGACAACAGTCCCTGCAGGATCATTATAGCTGGCATAGGTTAGAATAGACTTTAAGATGCTTTAGCTCACTTGTAGGATTTCTTTGGCATCTCTAAATGCTGGAATTTAGGATATTGGGATCCTTGGGATTTATCCTTGGTTTTGGAAGTGGTCTGATGGTTGAGTACAGAAAGTAAAGCCAGATATGTAATCTGGGAGTGTCAACATAGATGTATTTTGAGTGAGTTTTAGCAGATACCTGCTTTCTGCTCCCTGTATTGCCTGAAATGATTTTCCACTTCCTTTCAGTTCTCTTATGTAAATAAGGAGATGTGGAGGCTTTTATCTAACAAAGTCCGGAATATGAGTGGGCTAAGAGAGAAAGTCTGATCAAGTTAGGAAAAAAACTGTGGGGACTGATGATCAGGTTCATAATAAAGGAGTTATATCATAGAATCATAGAATGGCTTGGGTTGGAAGGGACCTTAAAGGTCATCTGGTTCCAACCCCCCTGCCATGGGCAGGGATACCACCCACTAGATCAGAGGGATTAAGGCCAGGACCTTTGCTGTGCAACAGACAGGTAGGTCTAGAAAAAGGGGTAAGTTACAGAGTGAGAAAGTTTGTTCATAACACAAATTATTCAGTGTAAAACCAAAAGCCAGCTCCAAAATGTTGAGAAGGGTTTCTGAAAACTGAACGACTGTATGTCTATAAATACAGAGTAATACATGACTTAAAAAGGACTGCTCTTTTATCTGGGATAGGAGAAAGCTGTTATAACCAATGATAACTCATATGGGGACTTGTACTGAGTCTTGTATTGGGGGTGTATCACTGATTTTTGCACAGTATTAAGGGTAATAAAGAAGGGCAGGCCAGAGTTTCTGCTGAGGCATCAGTTACGATGAGGAGAAACAAGCCGAAGTTTAGCTTGTGGGCAGAAATTTCCCAGAATACATTGGCAACTGGGCAGAATTAGTGCATTGGCTTGGCTCCCAAGCACATTGGCTCCCTGCTCCAGCACAGGAACAAACCTAGGCAGTGTTTAGTAAGTCGGGTCAAATTTCTCAGAATGGACCTGATTCAAAAGTATCTGATAGTCCATTACTGTGCCTGAAGTCTAGGGGTTGTAGTAACTCTACTGCACAATAGGAAAGGGAATCACATGGTGACACTTAATGAAGGTATTTCAGATTTATAAAGTTGTCAGCTACCTATCATCAATTCAGAGAAATGCAGACATTACAGCAGTGTTGTTGTAATTATTGGTATGCATTATCTGTCATCATCACTGGCAACACTCAAGCAGTTAACGTGCCCTTTGTTAAGGAGGATCATGAACAATTGTTTTGTCACACTGGTACTACTAATAAAAACTAACACATTTTGTATGATTACTAGTGCTGTCAAACTGTGTTCTCAGCTGGTATTTCAGATATCTGATCTACAGTTCGTGTTACTGTATCATCAGTGATAAGGGATCATAATTTTCATGTGGGACCTCAGTTCAGATGAGGATCTCACCACTACCACAGTATCACAGCGTTGCAAGGACTCACCTTACTGGGGCATTGCCATCATCCTGTAAGAGATGGAAAGTGATAGGATGAGACAAGGTGTGCACAGCAAGGCTTATGCTGATGGTTGGCTTGGATTTGGGGTAGATATGTTTCCTCACAGCACAGAAGTGCTGAAAGAGTGGTTCTGATGCTGGTGGACATGGTTTCCTAACCAAGGAGGTTCACCTCTGCACAAGGTGTAGGCACCTTATGGTTAACTTATGGCACTGTGTGAGGCTGGCAGCAGAGAAGTGGGAGTTTCTGAGAAGCTAATCTGCATGCTGGGAATGGTGTGCTGGAAACATTAGCTCTACCCAAACTCATTTTCCTTGTTTCTGAGCTATCTCAGAGCTATTGCAGCATCTCTCCAAGGCACAACATTGTGCAGCTCTCTGATAGTACTTCCAGAAGTCAGAAGGATGTGCTCTGTTAAAAATGGGAAGGAACTAAAGGTCCTTGCCAACAGACTTTAGAACTGACTATGTCTTAATTTGTCCATGGCAGAGTGTCTTACTCAGTAGGTGAGAATTTAGCTATGAGTATATTGAGTAGCAGCCAGCTTGGAGCATGAGTCTAATTTACTGTAACTCTTGCTACATTCTGTCTGATCATTATCATTCTGAACAAAATGTTTTTAAAGTGTTTTTATAGGGTTGAGTGACTTTTTCAATAATTTATATGATTTTGGAGGGATTAGAGAATGAATTTAAGTTATCAAATAATGTCATTATGACTCAATGACTACATTATTATCAGGAAAAAAAAATCAGTTGTAATTACACTCAAAAAGACAGAGACTCTTTATTCGGCCATTCCCCCAAGAACAATGATATCAAAGATGTTGATAGGTCTCTCAGCTGTAAAAAGGGCTGTCCTTCCTTGTTAGGAAGGAATATATCAGCTGCCGTCTGCTTATCTATGTAACCATTGTGCCATTTATGCCACATATTTTCAGTGTGCCATGATTTTAAATATCTGCTCCTTGCAGCGGCATGTGATCCTTCTGTGTGCAGAGCTGTGCAAGCTCTCTAGGAAGCAGCAGGGGAGCCCATGGCCTTGCTTGAGTTGGTGGGAGTTTTGTCTTTAATTTCAGCAAGTTTCCTTCTGCAAGAGCTCATGTAGCAAAGAAAAGGCACCGTCCTTGGTGTGACTCTCTGGAGACCCTTACTCACACCAGATTGTAAGGTGACAGTCTACCTCTTAGATATTTTTCAATGGTTTTTCCCTTTAATTTGTTTTTATTCACCTAAACTAATAGCTGCCCTGGCTAGGAAACTACTGGTGTCTCATGATGTATGTGCTGTCCACTGGTGGGCTGAGCACCGCATGATTTCACTGCAGCCAGCTTATGTCGAGTGCTGGCAGACTAGGAGTGTAACCCACGGCTTTCATTTTCTCCTTAAAGGTATCCAGTGAAATCATGAAATCCTGCTCACTTGACCTCTGAGCTGGCTTTTCAGACCAGCTTTTAGCAGCTTAGGAAGACTTATCTCAGAGAGGAAAATCAGGTCATGCAGTGTTTGTGGACAAAGACTAGATAAGTCTGATTTGAGCAAGGGAGGAAAATACATTAGATCATCCCTCATCCTTGCAAAATGACTGCGTACAAGATGGGCATTAGTTGGAGTAATTCCCCCAGAAAACCTTGGGAGGAGCAGGCAAGAAGCAAACACACGTCTGCATGAAGGTGTTTTGATCTGGAGTGCTCTGCACATCACTCTCCATGTCCCTTACTGACAGCACCAGCCACAATCAGGATGCAAAACAAAAGCTTGCATTAAAAGCAGGAGTAATGAATAAGGAACACAGCCAGTTTTATGTCTAAAGAAACGTAAATTACTACCAAGGTATGCACTTGAGTGAAGTTTTAATACAAGCATTCTCCTCCATGTCGTATAATACGACTTTTCTAAAATACACTTCTCATCCAAAATGCCACCTGGCTGCTCCATGGCTGTGTCTCTGTCCTTCCAGATCACATGTACCCTACACCAACAGCCAGTGAAACCTGGAAATCTCTGTATTATGCAAAAAAAGAAGCACTCCCCTCCCCTGCAGCCATGCTTTCACAGCTTGAGCTCGGAAGGAGGTTGGTATCTGCACTCCCCAAAATTGTTGCCAGTACCAGGATTTCTGCAGGCCCCATTAGTATCTGCCCTATTAGTGTCTTAATATTTTCAAAAGCATGTAAGGAATGGAAAAATTTATGTTGATGACTCAAAATAATAATACCGTTCAGCCCTCTTGTCTGCTAATGGTTTTGGCTGTGCAGGGCTTCTAGGAATCAAAGGCAGAAAGAGTTGATATTTTGGCCCAGATTCACCAAGGCACTAGTCTTCCTTACTTCTCTCTGGGGTCCCAAAGGCTCACTGGTTTTCAACCAGACCATTCCAAGCAGAATAAATTTCAGTTCATCCTCACAGCTGGGCAAAAGGACAATACTGCAAATACGGGATATGTCTTTATGTGGACACACTGAAAATACCCAGAACTGTGCAGAAGAATATTTGAAGTATAATTATAAGGACCTCTTTGGATTGTAGCAATATGTCACTGATATCAGGCTGAGAAAATTAAGAAATTTAAGCATCTTGTTGGGTCATGGTCTCAATTGCTAACTTTGATACACATAGAAGCAGGATCAGAAAGTGTCATTTTACGTTTTTGTTTTTTCTTTCTTTTTTAAAGGCAAAGCCAGCCTCTTTCTTGTGCATGTCTTTACACTACCTTATCCTTTTCTACCAAAGCTAGAATGAAGGAACAGCATGACAAAGCTTTGCATGTGGAGATAATGCATGTGATGGTAGTGCCACAAAATGCCTCTTCTCTACATTTCATTTGCTTTGCCTCTTTATGAGATGGGATGTACAGCATTGTTGTGCATCCTTTGGCCTGCTTCCACTCCAGTGCATCACAGCAGATAAGAACTTGTCTTTGTGACAGAGCCTGGTCCAAAGCCCAGTGGGATCTTTCCAATGCATTTGCATTTGGCTCCTGAATCTGTTACTACAGACTTGGTGTCCGTGCAATGTCTTATTCCAATTTCTTAACATTGGATGAGAATTGTCTCCTTTCAACATACGGTCTCATGTCCAAATTAGCCCCCATGCTCCTCCACTCAGCAGAAGAACAGAAGCACCTCCAGATTCACGCCGTCCATTTCAGAGGCCAGTCTCAACCAGGCATACTCTGGAGTCAAGGTGTCACCTTCTCTCTGTGAGCAACAGGGAGAGCCTGGGTGACTGGGTTAGGTGCCTAACTTCCTAACGACACGAAGTGAATCCATTTCAGGTTCTTAGATGGTAGCTATGGACAGTATGGACAGTAGCTCCTGTCCATTGCATGTCTAGGAAGGCAGGGACTGGTGGGTCTGCCTATTAAAACAGCTGTCTGAATCACTCAGCACTCTCTTGAATTTAGATGCTATAGTAGTTGCGACACCTAATTACCCATGTACAGTAGGTGGTCCAAATGGAGTGCACAGCAGAGCAGCAGATGTGGGTTGCTGCTGTCAGATTAGATTGAGATTAGATAAAGCTTAATAAGCACTTTATTTTTGTTAGATTGAACTCTGATTAGTCACACACAAAAAAATATCATGGAAAAGCACAGGCAGAATCAAGAGGCACAGTTATCATTCTTATTATCAAAATCAAGGAAATGTTTTTACAGAGCAAGACCTTTCTAGTAAAGGGTTATTCCCCGAATTTGACACCTCTTTATTCTGGAGAACAAGATGACCCTGGAAGGAGCTCTTTAGCATGCCAAGCAACTATTTCTTAAATCTGCCCTTTCTAGCTCTACACATCCCAAGCCATCCAATTTAAATAATCATGCATATTTCAACACACATTTAAGGTACTTTATGCCATTGGTTAACGCTCACATTTTTTGCCATCATATCACTTCTATATTTGTAATAACAAGAGGGTCACAGTGTTGTAGAGTTGTTTTTCTCCCAGTAACTTCAGTTCCTAGTTACTCCTGGTAACTTCAGTACAATTTATCAAGATTCTTACTATCAGACCAGCTTCATCCCACAAATGTCACATCAGAATTCCTTGCCACCCAGTATCAAATCATTATCACAATATTCTAAATATCATGAACCCATGATCACAAGATTTTTGCCATTAAGGCCAGGTAAATTCTTCAGCGTCAGAGGCTTCTCCTCTGAAACCACAAAGTCTGGCCTAGTAGACTTCTCCTGCCTGGACCATCCAAAATATTTACCAGAAACTTTTATGTGGCCCAGACAGAAAGTCACTTGCAGGAGCAGCCATTCGCTTGGGATAAAATTTATTTCTGTACAAGACAGTATAAACCCGTGAGCCAAGTAAATCACATTTAAACCTTATTTTGAAGCTAAAGGAGGAATATCCTCTCTATTGCCTGAGATTGAATCCAACTTTTGCTTTTTAGGACAGGAAAATGGGTGTCAAGATCATTTTTCAGCAGCAGAAATATGCAGACTTAGAATATCTAAAATCCTAAATAATCCAAGTTTGCAATAAATGAATGCTTCTCTCTTGTCCTGTATTGTTGTCCAGCTGTCAGGACTGCAAATGGATGACCTCTGGCCAAGCCAAATCAAGCCAAGCCAACTTTTTTTTTTTAACCTCTGTGCTTTCTAACCAAGTATTTACAGAATGTAGTGCAACCCCATTAAGTTTGTTTAGTTCAACTGCCTTCTCCTTGTAGTCTTCCTTTTGCTTTCTCTCCTCATTTTCATGAAAGCAGAGGTAAGTGGGTGAGTTGGGTGTTTCTACTTCAGTGTTTTGTCTGAGCTAGCTGATCCAACACATCTCAACAGGCATTGCAGATGCCTACGAAAGGCTCCTTATTGTACAGTTATCTCCTCAGCTCTGCCATCAGGCAGTGAGAAGGATATACTCTGCCACCTGAAAAGCCTGATACTAGTAAATAGGGTCCTTTCTTAGATTATGTGTTAAGCAAATTGTGTGGCTGTGACCATCAGGGTGCTGAACATCTTCATTCTTAGGTCTGTTTGCTGTCTTCTTCCTCGATTGTATTCAAACTCTCCAAAGTGCTGGAGAAAAGCTGAGCAGTGGAATGTTCACAAGGGATTTCTATATTAGTTGCTTCTTAAGATAATATTACTTATATATATACTAGTGTGTGCTGTGGAAAGGGCTGGGGTGGGAAATACAATGACAGTGGGGAGTGTGGTGAAGAATTCCCCCTCACTGGCATTAGAGGCTGAGTGTCAGTGAGTGTCAGAAGGCTATACCTTCAGGAAAGTAAAGTTCACAGTGAAGTTTCCTTCATTTGCATTTTTGCTGACACATGAAACAAGGAGCAAAGGACCTTGCCGGACAGAATAGCAGGAACATGGAAAACTAAAACAAAACATTTAGCTATGGCCACATTTAGGAGAAGAAAAGAGAACTTGTTGGTGCCAAGATATGCTCACTAGCACTCATGGTAAGTTAATTAAGAAGTAGTGTTAGACAAAAGGATGAGAGAAAAAAGAGAGGTGAGGTCAATCTTCCAGCCATGGACCAAGTTCCACCTCTGTGCAGAGATGCGTGAGAACCTGCATCTCCCAATGCCTCTTTGCAGGCCCTGCCAGAAGAAGACAATGCAGTTTTCCCCTCAGGAAAGCCTAGGGCTTATCTGGCACAGGGGGTAGCATGTGTGTAACAGGCTAACCAGAGTCCTTGCACTATGGGGTACTGACCTTTGCTGTTTCCCAAAATGTGGGAAACGCCACAACATAATTTGAGGACAATTTGTAGGCACAGTCAATTGCATTTGCACTTTTCCCTGTTCAGAGAAAGAAAGCAGAACTTGTGATACCCTGTCCACCTGTTCTTTTTTATACGTGAGTAGTTCTATTTAAAAATGGTGGGCGCAAAACAGGTCTTTCACTGCTCTTGCACAAGAATAATGCAAAATGAGCCGAAGAAACACACGAAGATTTTTGTTGGCACCAACCTTCCCATTCTCCTGAGTCATGCTTTATCTGATAGCTAGAATATGGCAGGCCCTGGATAGTCTGTTTTTCTTTCCCACGCTGCAAGGTTTGGGCAGTAAATAGCTTAAATAAATGCCAGAAGTAGAATTCTTTTTAACTTCATCTGATTTAAGGAAGTCCTTCCTCAGATTATTCCTCCCAGACATGTTGTCCAAGGCAGGACTAGTCCCTGGTGGACCAAGCCATTCTGACCTCTGTAGCTGGCTCCATTTCAGCTTTCTGAAGTTTGGAGATAAAAAATAGAAGAAACAAATCACTACAACTATGTACTGTTGGACCTTTCTTTGAGCTGAGTGAGATGCCTGGTTCTCTTTGAAGGGCCTGTGCCATTACACAGTGGTTAGTGTCCTTCTGTCACCTTTGATTAACCTTGTCTTCTTCTGAAGACGGATAAAAAAGTACCCACCATGCAGCAGTTAGAAGGTAAACCTCCCGAGAATGGCCATGTCCAGCAATGCTACCAGAGGGGCAGTGAGCAGCAGATGAACTCCCATGATGGGGATCCTGGCCAGGCAAACGGCCAGACTCTGCAGGGCTGAAATCTGAAGTGGGTGAGCTCCATCTTGCTCCATCTAGCTCTGCTGCCCCTCGGACCAGAAGTACTGAGAGCCTCCAGGATACCTGGTGAAACCACACTGCTTCCTCCGTCTTGAGCCCATGATGAAAAATGAGGCAAATCCTGGGAGTGCTCTTTAGGAAACCTGATGTTGATGTTTTCACATCTTAATGAAACTACTGTTGGCACAGATAGGTCAAGGATATGTAGACCCGTCAAACCCTCAGGCTGCTGTGGCCACTGGCATCATTTTGTGACACTCATCAAGACAGTGAGAGAGGGTGGCAGCAGCCTAAGGTTTATATCAATTCCCACAAATTAAAATCCCTCAAATTGCTTTGTTTTATATCGAAGACAGCAGTCATTACAAAGGAAGGAGAAGACCCCTTGGCAGGACAAGGGAAGGCTGCAGGTTGGGCTGTGCGCTGGGGACGCATTTAACACCGAGTAGATGGGCACTCCTACCTGCTCGCCTCGAGCCCTGCGTTGTGCACTTGCACAGTGCCTGGCGCTGTCACGGTGGGGAAACAATTTGCTGCCTCCCGTGCCTGGTGACGCCTGGCCCTGGCATGCTGATTTCTGTTAGCATCCATTGTCGTCCCGGGACAGGCAGCGTGGAACAAAGAGATCCAGTCCCACCGCGTGTCCCAGGGCTCCCACCCGGCTTTAATCAGTGCACGGAGACCGTGGGTCAGAGACATTCCTCCTGCGCTGCTTTTCAGTATTTGGCATTGTTTTCCATCAGAGCTCAGAGGTGTTAGTTTAGAAAGCAGATCCCAGGAGGCTCCGGTTTAAAGATGCTCATGTTCTTGCTGCGTATTCTCGGCAGGAGGGCTTTGATCTTAATACATGTCTCTGACAGTCATGTCACCCATTTGTATTCAAGTGTTTGGTTCCAGTGATGTGGTTTTTCTGTTGTTGTTGTTCTTTGTGTTTAATTATTTTTTCTTTCTTCATTAAACATTTCGTTCAGGTTGCCTGCTCCCTCTTGCCCTCCCGCAGAAAAACAGGCATTTTGTGGTGTTTGCTTTGCTTTGTTTCATTGCTTGAGGAAAATTTTCACATTATTTCACCATCCCCTTTTTTTGTGGTTGTTATTTAGAAGTGACATAAATGTGTTTAAACTGGAATTAATGGGGAGGGTGTCTTATATGAGGAGAGAAATGGAAGGTGCAAAGAAAACCTAGATAAATGCCAGTGGGAAAAGCTAATGAAACTAGAGAATAGCATGGAAATCAAGAGGATAAAACAATTACAGTAATTTTCTATTGAACTTTGCAATAGTGTTTATGATCAAGAAGAAGAGGCACAGACTGTTTCACTCTATTTCCATTAGATCATTTAGAAAGTAATTGCTTTGCAAATACAGCATTAGGGCTGACCTGATCTTACAGTGACGACATGAGGCAGGTTCATGGTTGGAAGATGGCTGCATGCACGCAGCATCCTCACGAGCTAAACATCCCTCAGCTAAATGTGCCCCAGTGCAGCTTATCTTTGAGAACAAAGAGTGGCCTTTGAGAACAATATTCCACACTTAGCTAGTTCACGTGATATCTTAGCAGCCCGGGTCTCCAGAAGCTCAGAGATCTCTGGACCACACACCCCTACATGGTGCCCATCTGCCCTTGGGTTAGTGGGACCGTCAGACTCGCTACAGGGAGGGCAACATGAAGATGACATGCCAAAAGAGACACAAGATTGCTCTCTTGCCTGCTATATGTAAGACTTCAGTGTCATTTTTAGCACTTCTCTGCAAACTGGACATTTATGTGTAAGCATGTGTACATGAGAGTGCCACCTATTACTGAATTCACCCAATGCTTTGTCTCACAAGACCCTGTTTTTAATTGCTTATGTCTTTTCTAAGTGGGCTGAAATTTTCCATGCTTTGTATCATCCTCAGGCTAGCTAATTTTGGGGAATGATAATAAATATATGGCAACGAGACAAGAACATTCAGATGAATAAGGTATGCATATCCACAGATAATATATACCCACATTAAAGATACAGACAGATAATCACGGGTGTTTAATTCAATCAGTTTAGGAAGTTTTCACTGCCTCAACTGGAAATTACCACTCCTTAGTGGAGGCAGAGAGCCTGCGAGCGTGCACGTACCTCGTCCCAAAGCACTAGGCAAACCAGGTCCACTCACACCAGCTCCTGTTCTAGCTGGAGGAGTGGCAGCTCCTTCAACCTCTCTAATTTGGTTTCCTGCAGTTATGTGATGACAAAGTGAAGGGCTTGGCTTGCTGCAGTGTGGATATTGCACGTTACAATCACTGCAAATGATAACGCCAAAGTAGAGCAAATCAGTATGTGTCTGATCTTGTACAAAAACTGATAGTCTTCATCATTTATGCTTATTGGCACACTTTCCAATGTTAAGTTAGAGCACATGAGGCATTTAAAACCAGAGCTCAGGGGAGTCTTTGCCCAGGTACGTTAGTGGAGGCTCTTTGCTGGTGTCTGCATGAACCAGCCAAGGATCTTCTCCAGAAGGCGTAAGCTGAGGTCACTCCAAGCCAAGAGTACCACCGTGCTCCCATGGCTGGATGGAGACCTGGGAGGAGATCGTGGCCCCATCAAAGTCAGCTGGAGTTTTGCCATTGACTTTGAAGGAGCCAACATTCCTGTGCTGATGCAGACTTTTCACAATAACCTCCTCTGTTGAACTTTCAACACGTGCATGTTATTTTCATTGCAAATAAACAAAATCTTCCTAATATGGAGACCTTCAGATATACATTATGCCCGAAGATCACATTAAAAGTTCATCACGGTGCATGTGGTAAAATACTAATAATCCATCCTTGAAGTCTCTGAGAAAAATTCTGATGTGAACAAATCCCGTGTAGGCCGTTTCGGCTGCATATACAGCGATCAGATGTACAGCTGAGGGTTTATTATTTCTGCAGAATACACATGCGTTCGGAATTTGCCGCTCTCAGAAGCAGAGACGGGCTGTTCGGCTGCATGCTTGGCTTTTGGAAAAGACGGCTCTGTGTGTCCAGCCGTGGGCCCTGGTACGGCACAGACAGGAAACATGCCAGACTGCCTCCGCAGGAGGCTGCCTCCAGCACGTGCAGAAGGGAACAAGAAACTGCTTAATGATTAATCACTGTCAACCTTTGTTCTCGTTAAAGATTCGGTTGTTGGACAAGGCTGGTAATGAGGCTCTGTTCTGGGTCTGTTGCTATGTGATTGTGCAAGGGCTGGAGCTGATCCCCGGTCCGTGCAAGATGCAGCTCCCACTTTGCCCAATTTTAACGAGTTTGGGTGGAAATGTTGTTATAAGAGTGCCTGCTAGTGGCTGTAGGGCTGTGCAGCTCTCAGGCAAGTAGCCTCTTCCTTCTTGGGGATTGTGGTGAGACTACAAATAAGTTTACGAGGATCTTGGGAGTGAGCAGCTTGCTTGTTGGAGCTCAAAAGGCAAAAAGCTATAAAAGGTTTCTACGAAGAACTACATAAATAACTATCTATCTGTAAAACTCCTTTGCTTTCTCACTGAAAGTGGGATTGACTCCTTTGAGATATCAGATCACCCATTTTGAGCTAGGAGATTGTGCACAGTATCCGTTTTTATTATTCTTATGTATAAATTTTTAAAATACTATAGGTTTACATCTCCTAGAAAATACAGAAATGTTGCAGGATAAAGTCCTTGAGGAGTCAAAACAAAAAAAAAAAAAAAAAAAAAAGAGAAAAGCTTTCAAAACCTCCCTCGCTTTTGCCCTCTTGCTGTCCCGTGGGACTTTGCAGGCGAGCACAGCTCCTCGGCTGGCCGAGAAGATCCGGGTCTAACGATGGTGGGTGATAGGATGATAGATGGGGGCTTAGGAGAGCAGTGCCTGATCTCCTGCTCTACCGTGCCATTTAGGACATGCTGTGTGGCAGGATGCTGTACCCCGTGAAGACACCCATGCTGCCCCTGCAAGAGCTGGAGCAGCTATTGGATGTGATGCAGGAGCAAAATCCTTCCCAGGCAGACACAGCTGGTTTCACAGCAGGAATAGTTCTCTCAGACATATTTAGGGGCTAATGGAGGTTTCGGTGCAACTTGTTGGCCACTGTTTGGGGTAGCTCCACACCGTGCTGAGGAGCACAGGATTAGCAAGGTCTGAAGATAGCGCCGAGATCCACCTCACTTTCAGTGTGTCAGAAAACCCTGGCCTTTTAAAAAGCCTGGCCTGCCTGGCTGTCCCAGCAAGAGCTGCAGCAGCTGGCTGTGCTGAAGAACATCTCCCTCTGCACGTTGGGTATCTGCTGCAGCAGAGGTTTCCCTCCAAACCTGTCACTTCAGCGGATGACTCCTACCCATGAGGCTGCAGAAATGAGACGCGTGTTCCCTATTGTCACGATCTTTTCCAGCTTTGTAGCATCTGGAGTGATAGGTCCACGTTTTCTCTCTGTGCTCCGTTGTTTCGTTTGTTGGGGGAGTGACCCAGCATTTGCTTCTTTTCCCTGGTTGGATGAAGGCACAAGTATTTCTGGCAGACAGCCTGGGCTTGTGAAATTGCCAGCACTAGTGTCCGTGATTCCTTGTGCATGTGCCTTGAAAACATGGTTGGTCCTGAAATTTTTGTCCTGAGAGCTCAGATGTCCACAGGAGGGAAACACAGGAGGTGGTCTCATGTGGCTGAGCCAAATTCTTATAAACACTCCACAAAATTACTTAATGGAAATATTTTGCACTCTTCACCCAGCTGTATCTCTCGGTATTAGACACAGAAAAACAGGTCCTGGGATCTTGCAATTTTCAGTTTTTTCCAAATGCTGTTTCCTCTGATTTTGGCTAACCAAGAGGCTCAAACATATATATGAATGTGATCTTGCTAGAACCCATAAAACCCTCTCTGGCAGGGTATTGGGAGAAATTCAACCTCTAACAATATCTTCTGCATGATTAGCTTGAGAGGCTTTTAGGTCACTCTGTACAACATCCTTAAAAAGCAATTCACTAGTGCCTGAGTGTTCACACTCGCTCTGCCAGGCATCTTACTTAGGTGTGACTATAAGCATCTAAAATTAGGAGTGCAAGGGAATGTTCCTATCATCTAATTTGGGCTCCTAACTTGGTTGTCTAAATTAGGCATCTGGAGCCTAATTATACAGCCCAGTCCCTCTCTGTAGTGAAGGGAGGGCTCCAGAAGGCAGTTTGGAGGGAATCTGATCTAAGCATTTGGTTAGAGACCTGAACCCAGAGGAGACTCACTTTAGTGCTGTATGTTCCCCATATGCAAAAAGGTTGAATGAGTCTGAGGTGCTCAGCAAAATACTGTTTTACACCACCGTCGGGCTGAACAAGCAATTAGGCAAGGGAGAATCAGGCTGGCTGCGTTTCTGCCCAGTCTGTGTTATTTCCAGCCCTGATACGTAAATCAGATCCTCAGCTGTTGCAAATCAGCATAACCCCGGGAACTGCTCGGGGCTCTCGCAGCGTACGCTGGCTCACAAAGCAGCCCTCTGCATTCCAGTCAAGAGTGGGAGTTATTCCTAAAAATAAGAAAACACTTTTGCTTTTTCAGTATAGCTAAAAGAACTCTTACTCTGCAGGCACCCTGCCATGGTCCTGCTGTGGTTTGGTTTTCTTGTCTGAGGCAAGGACACGGGTGGGCAGTGCTCGGAGTCGAGATGTCCGTGGAAACCCCAGCACTGTGCAGAACGGTGTGTTTGTGCTTGCGTGAGATGTCGCAGAAAAGAGGTGGCTCAGAGGGGGACGGCAGGTGTTGAAATGTGCTTTTTGACAAAGCAACTTATGCTTGGTTTTCTCAAGTTGCATATATGAGATTGGTTTTTCTGCATAAGCATGGTCCTACTCTGTGCTTGGCCGCTGGACAAGCCAAATTTTGTGCTGTGGAAAGGAAGATGCCAGCAGAAGTGGTGGAGGTTCACACCAGGGGCTCATGGAGGGTCTGGGCTTTGCCACCAGCCTTGAACCACCCTGAAATGGTGTGGCAGGGGTTTGGTGAACCACTGCTTGCAGTTCTCCTCTTCCTTGTCTCCCTTCTCCTCCTCCCAGTGCTCAGCATCTAGGGTGGCTCGCAGCCAGGGCATAATGTCCCTGAGAAGCTCCTAGGGTCAGGACAGCCACCGGCCCCTCATTTAAGAGGAGGAAATCCATAGAGGTGCCACCATCCTCACTCTAAATATCCCATGCAACTGAATCGAACTGATTATGAGGGGGAATGACAGGCACAGGTTGGGTCACCAGATGAACACAAATTCACCCAGCTCCTCCCCTGGAAAGTGCTGGGGAAGGGAAAGGGAAAGGGNGAAGGGAAGGGAAGGGAAGGGAAGGGAAGGGAAGGAGAAAGAAGGAAAGAAGTGACTATTTTGGAAAGACCATATGTGTGTTAGAAGCCAAAACCTTCCTTTATTTGTATGAATACAAGTCAGCTGCAGCACAGAAAGTGAAAAGCAAACCCAATCTTAAATGTTTTGATTTACTGCTAATTCAAACATTTGGGCATAACATTCTTTGTGATGCTTGCAGACAAAACCCCAGTTGTGCTACCAGCTCTGCGGTGCTTTCGCTGCCCCTGCCGCTCTTCCTGATTCTTGTCGGTTCCGTACCTCCCAGTAACATCAGGGAAGGCTCTGCCTTGGCACCCAGAGCACTGCTGCAGTCGTGCTTTGACACCAGGGACGTGGAGGCAACCTCAGAGGCGTGGAGCAGTAGCAAAGCTGCTGCAGTAAGGACAGGCGTCGGGTGGGCATGGTTCGGAGAGAGCAGGGTACCTGCAATCCGAATCTGCTTTTCCCTTGCATGGATGTTAGCATGTTTTGTCCAAGCGCAGGGGCAGGGTGCCATGTCACCGGGGGCATGGCAGGGATGCCTTCTGGTCCGCGGGGATGTGAGTGATGGGGAGAGCAAGGTTCAGGAAGGGTCCCTCCGGCGCACGGCTGACCCCAGGGGTGTCCGGGAGCTGTTCTGCCCCGTCCCGCCGCACCGCTGCCTGTGGAAGAGCAGCAGGCAGGGCAGGGAACACACCATGGATTCATAGGCTCGCACTGACATTTCATGAACAGCAGAGAAAGGACCGAATGCAAAAAAAACAAACTGGCTCCAAGTGCTTGATTTACACTGTTTTCTCAGGGCCTTTTTGCCAAGCAGCTAGTGCTCTGCGCCAGTTGCTATTACAGAAAAGCTTTCTTTGATAGGTAGCGTGAATGGACACTACCCAGTTTATCTTAAAACAAAGTCTCTTCCCATAGCTCCCATGGGCTGGCAGGGGATGAGGGAGAGAGAAAAGGTTGGGCTTTGTTTCTGTTTTTTCTTTTTTTAGGCTGGACTATGAAGGCGCATTTGGTGGAGCCTGCATTATCTGTGCAAAAACACAACAGATGAATTCTATTAATGGATGTAACATGTGGCTGGGTTCAAGCTAGAGTGTCATTTGAATATAGAAGTCAAAGACAATTTATTGTAACATATTTTTCTTTTCAAAATATTTTAAGAAAGACAAAAAGTTTGCGCAACAACTTGGCAAGCAGGTCTGTTGAGAGGAGGTATTTTCTATCTTGCAGCTAACATAAGGGCTGAAAAATGTGGCAGTGCCGAGCAATTCTGGATTCCTTCTGGAACTGAAGGAAAGTGTGCGGGATATAATTGTGTAAGAGCCCAATAAATTTTCAAGGGTGGGTTTGTAACACTGCCTTGGGGGCTGCAGGTGGCTCCAGAAGAAAGTCATGGTTTTTATTTCGTTAAGAGACGTCAAATACTTTTATCTAGCTAGCTATGCAGTCGTGTGGCCCCATCTAAAAGCCACAGAATTATTTTAAAATAGAAATAACCATAACAATCATTGTGTTTCTTCCATGCCAGATGGTATAAAGATAAGTTGGATTAGTTTGCAGTGTGCATGTTACTGTGTGTGAGGGGGTGCGTTTGTGTGCTGAACGCACTGAGCAAAAGTTAAGACGCAGAAATGAGCTTTTCTGGAGTTTACAAAATGATCAGCGTTAGTGCCCCGTGGTCTTCAGGGCGTGGGTAGGCTGCCTGGCCAGCCCTTGTTCACTCTTGGTCGGTCCTTATCTCCCTGGATGCCATGGGAGGCAATGGCCGTGGAGCAGAGCTTCACCCAGGTGGTGACCAGGTGCTGGGACTACACCTCGTGAGTGAGACGTGGCTTACCAGGGGGCATCAAGCTGCAGTTGTCGTGGATGCCTGTGCAGTGGGGCAAATACGCTGCTGGGTATTAGGTTACACGTAATTCAGCAGTTTGGTTCCTATAGCAAATTGCAACAAAGCAGAGCCAGAAAAATGATGTTTCTCATAACTGTTGTGACCTCTCCAGTCTCCTATTTTCTTTGCAGCTGGGCAGCTAAGGAATACCTGACTATCCAGTGATAGTCAGCATAGGCTGAATATTTTTATAGGCTAACACATTTTTGTGTGCAGAGTGAGAAAGCTCTTTCCCACACTTGGTGAAGGTCCAAGTACCAAATGCTGGTGGAACAAGTAGACAGAAAACATATTGTGCCAAGAGAAACCATGGGTAAAAGAAAACAAGCAGCATATTGTCATCCCATGTCTGTTCTCATCCTGGATGTTCATGGACTGGAGTTCCCAAGTACCTTCCCCACTGCCTCCTGAAATGACTTTTTGCCATCCCTTCCTCATGAAGCTGCCCATGGGAGACAGGAAGCAGATCTAGATCCATAGCAAAGACCGGGGGGGGGCTAAAGCCCCCCTCAAAGTCCTGTCCAGCTACACATTCATTTTACCAAGGAAGCTGACAAGCTCTAAGCCTATTTATTCAACCCTGTGCTAATGGGAGACAATTAGCAATCTCTCAGAGTCTGCTCTTGTGAGGGAGGTGAAGGGACAAATGAAAACGGCACCACTCACCCCACTGCAAAGTCACAACTTGTGACTTCTGTATTTTCTAACAATAGACGTCACTTCTAGCAATGAGACTCTTCCAGCAACGAGTCTCTAAACAATTCTTGCTGCTGTTCACCAGATGGTAGGAACCAGCAGATGCAGAGTTTGTTCCTTTGTGGTCAAACAGCCTGCCATGCGGCCCAATGGAAGTTTCCTGAAAGATCCCCAGGATGGCTCAGTTACTTCTGTTAACGTTTCCCAAGCTCCTGGTACAACATTGAGGTTTTCCACTGGAACCACCTGGCAAGTTTTCAAAGTCTTCCACGAGCAATAAAGTTACCCCATCACTTTCTTATTTTGTCAAAGCCTTTGTATCAGTCACTTGTCCTGAGAGTCTGTGGGCTGTGTCCTGTACTTGAGCAAATTGTATAAAAGGGATTATTTCCTTTTCTTGGTGCTTGTTATTATTTTCATCCTTCACGAGCCATTTCTTCTGTTTCAGGATCAACACTCTGTGGTAGGCCAGGGAGCTGGCCCCACTCCAAGCTCCAGTTCTTGCTCAAATCCAAACACTGGAAGTGGTTACATGAACTCATCCCAGCAATCAATGTTGAATCAGCAACTGATGGAAAAGAAACAGGCTCTGCAACGGCAAATGATGGAGCAAAAACAACTCCTTCTACAGCAGCAGATGTTGGCAGAAGCTGTAAGTTTTCCAATTCCTTATTTTACAGGAAAAAGATTTTCATGGAAACAATAGAAAAGAAAGCTAAGACAGGGAGAAGAATGCCCACAAGACTTTGAGGTCATTTTGGCAAAGCCTAGACCTTCTAGAGTGTGCCTCATATTTTTCAGCACTTTGCTAAGCCCTTTTGAAACCTGCTTTGGTTTATATGAAACAACTCAAATATCTGAGCTACTGTGGTTTCATTATAAGAACAGTCTAAGTATATGCTTAATTCAAGGCATATGAATATTTTCAGTGGTTTTCCTTGTAAGATAAGCTAAGGTACACTGCTACACTGCTTTGACCACAGAGGAAAGTTCAATTCCAGGCTCTGCAACCTAGGCACAATGGTATAAATTGCCTGTGTGTACTTGAGGATTGGGTACATTGATTTTAGTGTTCAAGACAAATTTGTGTTCTTGGCTGGGATTTTCCATGAGTCCTCCTTTCTCCATTTCTCTTTATGCATATCCAGATATTTGTGGCCCGTTTTCTCTCCCGTGGTATCTGAGAGAGCAATTGGGAGTTTCTTGTCATTTTCTGAGGCATGGAGAATATGTGTGGTCTTGTTGGGAGTGATAAATGCTAGAACCCCCTAGTTTTGTTCCACTAAACTAGCATCGCCATTGATAACACACAAACACAGTCAACTGAAGGTACTCTATGACCCATCACCCATGGCCAGTGCAATGGGACATCCCAGCTGTCCACAGCAGTAGCACATGCCCTGTGCACACTTGTCTTCACCGTTCCTTAGTAGTTCTGCTTGCCAAAGCATGGAGAAGAAAGAAGTCCTAGAAGAGCTGAGCTTATCATGTCCTTGGGGCAGGCAGAAAGCAACACTGGTGGCCTGCTGCAACTAGGGAAGGGCTGCAGGGAGGATGCAGGAGAAGGATGGAGGTGACACCTGGTGAGGGGTCTGGAGAACAAGTCTTACGAGGTACGGCTGAGGGAGCTGGGGTTGTTCAGCCTGGAGAAGAGGAGGCTCAGGGGTGACCTTATCGCTCTCTACAGGTACCTTAAAGGAGGCTGTAGTGAGGTAGGGATTGGTCTCTTCTCCCACGTGCCTGGTGACAGGACGAGGGGGAATGGGCTCAAGTTGCGTCAGGGGAGGTTTAGGTTGAATATTAGGAAAAACTTCTTTACCGAAAGGGTAGTTAGGCATTGGAATGGGCTGCCCAGGGAAGTGGTTGAGTCACCATCCCTGGAGGTCTTTAAAAGACGTTTAGATGTTGAGCTTAGAGATATGGTTTAGTGTGGGCCTTGTTAGAGTTAGGTCAGAGGTTGGACTAGGTGATCTTGGAGGTCTCTTCCAACCTGATCGATTCTGTGATTCTGTGATTCTGTGTGACACTGCCACCTGCTTCGCTTCCCCCAGCCTGCAGTGACAGCAGACTGCCAGCCTATGGCTTATGTAGGACAGCTTACAGGGCAGACCCCTTCATGCTGGCCTGGCATTTTGAATCCAAAACTTTCTCTATAAAAAAATAGATTCAGAAATACTGGCATACTTAGTGAATGCTGTTGAATAATTAAAGAACACAGAAATACAAAAACATCCATGGTTTTGTGTTGATGTTTTCAACACAAAAATTATTCAGATTTTTATAGATGATATCTCTTGGTTTACAAATGTATTTCCATTCCAAAAATACCATTTAAAAAGCTTGAGTTTGAAATTAAGGACTTCATTTGTCTGTGATTCTGTGATTCTGTGTCCTGTAAGGAAACTATCTGTTGGCTTTTTATTTATGCAGAAGAGAACTGAAGTGTCAAGTCAGCTCTGTGCAGCAGTTTTTTGTTAGAACTTTTATCAGAATGAAAATTTAATTGCCCACATAGCTCTTCTTAAAAATAAGTAAAAGCTAAACAGATATTAAAGTAACTCTACAGAATGAGATTTTTTGATTAGCTTGCATTTGCTTTTGTGTTGTGGACATAGAAATACACACAAAGCCTAGCTGCAGTTTTTGCAGGTATCACAGGGATTTCCTGGAAGTTAACTCGCCTTTTTTCTTTGCAAGGGTTTGGGCTGACTGGTATGTTGAAACAAGCCCTATAAATCTTAACCAGACCCCTCGCTCCCTGAATGCGTTAGGGAAATGCCTAAATACCACAAGAAAGGCTCTTCTCCCAGCATTTTCAAGTGCCCCTGGCAGAAGAAAGAAAAAAAATGTTCACTGGAAAGTCCACTTGTGTGCTGTTTCAGGCACCTGAATAACTCTGATCGGCTTCAGACACCCACCAGGCCTGACGCTCTTCCACACTGATGAGCCACTTTCCCTTTCAGGCAACTCCAAGCTCCTTAAGACAAATACAGCCGTAGGCCACAGTTGCTGCTGGGCCGCTGGAGGCCCTCGACCACTGCCCAGAAATGTCATTTCCCTTCATGCCCAGGCTGGATGCACTGGGGGAGAGCATGGGGAGCCTTTGAGATGGTTTCCCCAACAACTTTTGGGAGGAATCTGCCCCAGAGTAGATAACTTCAGCCCTCTGAGAATGAAGAACAGGCACATTGGTGAGCGTATTGCAGAGAATTGGGTGAAACCTGACCAGCAAGCATGACTCCAGGAGGCACATGTATACCAGCAGTGAATCATAACCGAGGTAGTCAAACTCATGTTTTCCTGCCATGGAGCTACATATCACAAAATCAAAATCACAGAATCACAGAATCACAGAATGTTTGAGGTTGGAAGGGACCTCTGGGTCCATCTGGTCCAACCCCTGCTCAAGCAGGGACACCCAGAGCAGGTTGCCCAGCACCATGTCCAGGTGCCTTTTGAAGATCTCCAAGGAGAAGCCTCCACAACCTCTGGGCAACCTGTGCCAAGGCTCCGTCACCTGCACAGCCCAGAAGTGCTTCCTGATGTTCAGAGGGAACCTCCTGTGTTCTTGTTTGTGCCCATTGCCTCTTGTCCTGGCACTGGGCACCACTGAAAAGAGCCTGGCTGTCCTCTGTGCACCCTCCCTTCAGGTATTTACAGACATTGATGAGATCCCCCTGAGCCTCCTCTTCTCCAGGTTGAACAGTCCCAGCTCTCTCAGCCTCTCCTCACAGGAGATGTGCTTCAGTCCCTTCATCAACTTGGTGCCCTAAATCCATGTCTGTCTTGTACTGAGGAGCCCAGAGTTGGACACAGTACTTCAGGTGCAGCCTCACCAAGAAGTTGTTGGGCAGTAACACTCTGGATGTGACACCAAGTCATAGCATTAGTGTCCAGGAACAGGGACAGCTTCACTCCATGCTGCTGACTCCAGTGTCTGTACTTCCCAGGTCTTTATGAAGACAGGACAATTAGATTTCAATTCAAGGACCTGCTCTAGTAGGTGGCATCCCTGTCCATGGCAGGGGGGTTGGAACCAGATGGTCTTTAAGGTCCCTTCCAACCCAAACCATTCTGTGATTCTATGATTATGACTTGGTTTTCTATCTTCCCTTCACAAGACGTGTTGCTGCAGGCCCAAAACAAAAACTCTCCCCTACTACTTGGCTTTTTCAGCTTTCTTTTTGCACTGCCCTTTCCCTAGTGCTTGCACTCCCAGTGTAAGAGGTAAGAGAGTGCCATGTACATGTATGGGGAAGCACAGGGCAGTGATGAGTGGTACGAACAACAACCAGCCCAGCACAGTCCTTGCTAAACCCTGGCCATGTCTCCTGCTGGCATCCCCCTGGTGAGGAGAGCCATGAGGGAGGACAAAGCAATGGTTTTGTTGATTTTTGTGGCAGCTCCTCCAGTGGAGGAGGAAGGAGAGAGGGAGGGATGGGACAAAGCATGTTTAATGACAAGCTGAAATCCTCTTTGCCAGCTGTGCACATTGACAGGTCAGCCTGGGTGAAACGGGCTGATGAATATTGATGCAGCCCAAGGGCAGGTGTGGACCTTGCAGGTCTGGTCCTTCTTTGCTCCCCAGCTGCATCCCGGCTGTGTGTCTGGGTTAGACCTGGGTGTTTGCTCTGCCTCTGTGCTCTCTGTCTTTCTCTGCAAGCAAACCCAGCTGCGCAGACAGGGAGGGAGCCATGAAGAACCATCAGCCCCTCTGTCTGATAAGCATGGTGAGCAGGATGGTGCGGGCATGAGAGGACACTTTGTGCTGCAGTGCAGACACGGTCAATGTTCTCAGAGGCTGAGCAGCTCTCAGTAATTTTAAGGAAAGCTAGACCAGGCTCAAATACAAGACAACCAGCGGAAAGGTTTCCAAACAGGCTTCAGCGTGTGATGGCACAGGTTTGCAGAGGCCGTTGAAATCCTCTCCTGTAGACCAGACAGGGTGAAAGGAAGGAACACTTCAGCTTGTACATACTGAGAAAAGAAAGAGGAAGGTAAAACACAGAGCCAAGAAAACATAAAGAAAATTAAATTAATATATTTCTATTTTCATCCTCCAGGAGAAAATCACTCCACAAGATCAGCTGAACAGACACTTGACACGACCACCACCAGATTATAAAGACCAAAGAAGGAACGTGGTCAACATGCAACAAGCAAACCAATATCCTGGTAAGTGCCCGTGTGCTAAATGAAACTGTTTCCTTCCTTCCAGTTGTAAGACCATCCAGAAGAGCCAGACATGCTCTGATAACAGGTGTCTGATTTTCTGGGTATCCACTTAAATCAATGCAGTGAGTGGTGGCTGCTGCTCTCCTGCGCTGTTTGCCTTACTGCTCCCCACCGCTGAGGTGGATGGTCTGGAGAGGCAGCTGGTGGGTCATCCAGGCTGACACTGCATCTCTCAGGCACAGGGAAGGAGAGGGTGGTACCCCTCCCTTTAGCACTGCCTGGGGCAGATGTGCACCCAAATGCTTGATACAGAGGTGTCTTCGTGAATCTGCAGCCTCTCTCCATCCAGATGTTTCATGTACATGGCACATCTTGTTTCAGAGATTGAGATGAGAAACATCCCTCCTTTCAGATGGTAGCCCATGTACATCATGAGGACCCTTATACTGATTTTTAAGTATTTCCTATGACCATCATGAGCAGCCAGAACGGCCGTCTGAACTTTTGGTCCATTTTTTCATATGCTGCAGTCGTGGCCTCAGCAATGCTCTACAAGCAGCATTTCAAGAGGTCGGTCAAAAAGTAGGGTGAAAGCCCCTGCTTGCAGGCACAACTGCCCAGGGCAGAAAACTCCCAGCACTTCAGGACAGGTCCCTGGTTTCAACTCCTGAGCCGTCACCTGCTTGGAGAGCCTAGTTTGGGAGCACAGGACTGCCTGCCTGGCTTTTCGTGCTGTTCACCTTGCTGGCTAGCTGCAGGCTGCTCTGAGCACAAAGACAGAGTGTGGAAAAGATGCTGGGAAGAGAGAGGAGGTCTGGGGAATGCAGCAGATGGGATCAAAGGATGTTCCTTATCCTGCAAAGTGTCTGTGCATTTAAGTATGAAAGGATCCTTTGCCTTCTAGTGATCCTTGTATACACCACACTGAGGGAAAAAAGATGTTTTGCTTTGTTTGTTTTTCCATAACTGCTGGCTCTGCAAATTCAGCAAGGATCTGAGCCTTTCCTTCCTACGTGTCCTTTGTAGCAGAACTTTTTCACCTTGTTATGTTTTTAATGGGTTTCCAAGTGCAGCTGGCTCCTGGGCCACCTCTTCACCCAAGCTGCTGGCCACGGCACCAACAGCCCGTGTACGCCTGGAAGGGCCGGGCTGCTCAGGCCATGTTCACACACTGCTTTGCTGTTTGCACGTCCCAGCAGTGACAAGCTTGCTGCAGTCAGGAAAATGCTGCTTTCTGACGGCTCTGAGTGTTTCCCATCTTCAGTAAATTTTTGCACAAGCATCGCTGGTGCCAGCATAACAACCCGCGGTGAGGACAGTGCCACCGGGCACAGCGAGCCCTGTTTGCTGGCTTGGAACCTCCTGTGCTATTAAAACAGATGCTTTGACAACGCTGGCAGTTTGCTGGGGAATCCTGTGATTTGATGTGTTGTTTAAAAGCTCATTCCTGGAATGAAATGATTAACTGAGATTCTTGGCTTTTACTTAAAAACAACACATTTCTAGCCTGAGAAAGAAAAATGGAAATGACTGCAGCCACATCTGTGAAAGGCTCCAAAAGCAGTAGATCACCATTGTTATGTTGCTCTCCTTGTTCTAAATCTGATGGACTCTTTGCCAGCCTCGTGCTATTTGGAGTCACATCTCCTGGATTTGCAACATGTGGGATTGGCAGCACTTGCCCATCCAAGTCTCAAGTCCCCACTGAGTAAGCCCAGGGAGGACAGCAGCTTTTTGGGCAAGCCTGGGAGAAAGGACTGTTCTGTGATTGGGAAACTCTTGCATAAGGGAGTAACAGCAGGGAATCTGTTCCCTTTTTCTGGGAATAGTTTTGCTCAGGTCAGGGAAGAAGAAAAAACAAAGTTAACTAAAATACCATAGGGGCCTAGAGACACATGGTTAAGCATTTTACTCCTTTGTGCTTTTCCCTGTAGTGCCATGTCACAGCAATAAAGCCCCATGATGCTAGCAGGTGAATTGGGCAGTAAAGGCATTTCGCAGAATTGCCACAGCCCGGGGTGTCCAGCTGCTGTACGCAGCGCTGCTGAGGAAGAAACGTCTTCCCATCTGGAAGAAATCAGGACAGAAAATATTTGTGTTAAAAATAAAAGGATAAAAATAGGAATACAAAGAAAGAGGAAACGCCGTCTTTTGCACAACATGTACAACCCATGTCCCGACTACTCGTGCCCTTTAAAGTGCGTGGTGTTTGCACAAGGAGTGCGATGCTAGCTCTTGGGGCTGCTCCACAGCTGGCAGGGTCACCCCGCGAGGGCTTCATCCCAGCAGCAAGTGAAATGACCCCTCAAACTTGTTGCAGCTCTTTCAGTTCAACTGCAGGGAGAGGACCAGCTCTCCCCAGATGCTGTTCCAGGTCTTTGGAAATGCCACTGATTTCTGTGCCATTCCTCCACCTCACTACTGGCCTAAGGGAGCAAAGGATGAGGGCCCTGCTCTCTATCACCCCTACAAAAAGGTGTCACAGTATTTCAAAAAAGCAGAGGGCAACGTGCAACCCACATGCAAACCAAACAAGGCCAAAGACAAGGCTAATCGTGAGGTTGTTTGCTTAGCACTGATTTTCTCCTCTTCATAAGGTCTCAGGGGGAGACCTTCCAGTGGCCTTCCAGTACCTAAAGGGGGCCTACAAGAAAGCTGGGGAGGGACTCTTTGTCAGGGAGGCTAGTGATAGGACAAGGAGTAATGGTTTTAAACTAAAAGAGGATTGATTTAGATCAGATATTAGGAAGAAATTCTTTACTCGGAGGGTGGTGAGGCACTGGAACAGGTTGCCCAGAGAAGCTGTGGATGCCCCATCCCTGGAAGTGTTCAAGGCCAGGTTGGATGGGGCTTTGGCCAACCTGGTCTAGTGGGAGGTGTCCCTGCCCATGGCAGAGGGGTGGAACTGGATGATCTTTAAGGTCCCTTCCAACCCAAACCATTCTATGATTCTATGATTTCCAGAGCTCAGTTCAGTTAGGTGGCTCCCCAGGAGCCACAAACTCATTATATTATTTATATAATATAATTTTATATAATTATTTTTATAAGTATCTCCTGCTTGGAGCCAGTTTGTGAAGAGCCTGCCTTCCAGAATAAGGTGAGCTTCTCAATTTAGGTACCTATGTTTATATTGACTTGAAATAAGCAACTCTGGTTGTGGAGTCACATTCAGTGTTAATAACGAATTGGGAGGAGATTGTTTTCAAGTACTTAAGGAAAAAAAGGAATCCTTTGCTTCCATTACTAGAAATAGCATACATATAAAAATAATGCAGAAACGGCAGAAATATAATTTTTTTCTTCAATTCCAGTCTGAGGGAACTGAACATCATTATGGTGAAATTTCAACAGGAACAGTATATTAAACAGCTGTTACTAAACATAGACTTTTTAAATATGTATGTGCATGATTTGTGTTCAAGAGTTTTAAAAGAGCTGGCTGAGAGGTTCTCCAAATTCTTAATGTCACTTTTTATTTAGTCTTGAAACTCCAAGGAAGAAAGCTAAAGCCACAACAAAAATTAAAAGGGTAGGTAGGTAATTGATGCTGCAGTGACCTAATGCAGAGCTCAGCAAAAATACCATGGAGCTAATATAGCCTATATAATAAAGAACTCAGAAGGGGAATATAATTGATGTCAGGCAACATGGGTTTATGTAAAAGATACCTTTTCAAGCTAGCATGGCATTTTTTTCAATGAAACCACAACTTTGGTTGATAAAGGTAACAGTTGTTCAGGCAGTGTAGCATCCGACTTGGTTCTGCATATTTTTATTAAGAAACCAGAATGATACAAAATGAACATGGCACATAAGGAAATGTCTGATAGGTGTCCAAATGTCACTGCAAACAGGCTCTGTGATCACAACTGAAAGGACACAATCAGAGGTGATGCTGAACGAGAAAAAAAGAGCTTACTTTACATCCATGTTGGAGTTGTGCAAGAGCCACTGAATACTGTGGGTAGCTGTGATGTACAGCCTTGAAATCAAATGTTGAAAACTGGCAAGTTCTGAAAAGAGCTAAGAATGACTGAAGGACTGGAAAACATGCCACACATTGAGACTGATGTATTTGGAGAATGCTGCAGACACAGTCACAGTCTTTAAGCACCTGCGCGGTAAGAAGGGTTTGATGATAGACCAACTGATAAAAATAATCAAACAGACTAATGTGTAGTAAGATTTGATGATGAAGTTGAAGTTAGTCAAATTCAGCCTGGGTTTGTTGTATGTAAGAAGGATCAAACCAAGGCAGTGTCCCTTGTCCAGCGATTGCCACTAGCTGCTGCATAGAAAATAGCAAAGCTCCAGCTCTGTATGTAGTTAAACCTCCTCTGTCCCTCCTCTGGGAGAGTCTCGTGGAATTACTGAAATGTGAAGATGACTTGGTGGCAAGCCCCATCTGACAGCATTTCCCACATTTTGGGAGCCAACCTGGCATTTAGTTCATACAGTGCCACGTGGCAAAGAATTCCTCAGCTGACCCATATGTTTTGTGAAGAAATATCTCCTTCTGTTTGCCTTGAACTTGACTTCTAGCTGCACTTCTTGTAGGACTTGTACTGGAAAAGACAGTAGCAAAGGAATTTAAGCTGTGAAGCAGATGATCATGTGCAGAGGGTGATTCTCCATAATGTCATATACATCTTGATCTAGATCTAGATCTGCATCTATAAAATGTTTGGTCTTCTTCAACCAGACAGTAGGTCCTGGGATTAATTCAGACCCTTGCACTGCATAAGCAATCTGCCTAGATTACTTGAATGACTTATTTTAGCCTTAAAACAGACACTATGTAGCTGCAAATCTGCCACAGAAGTTAGCTCGTATTGAGGTTTGGTGGCTCCAGGGAAAGGAAACCTCTTCTGTGATTCACTGATGGACATCAGGTCCAGGAAGATCCTCCTCTGGGCAGCATTGGCCACAAAGGGTAGATAAATGATACTGCCAACTCAAAATTTCCATCTTGCTGATGCACAAAAGGTGATTTTCATGTGCAGAAAATGCTTGCACATCACATATCATGTGTGGCTCCCACGTGAGCAAGCCTGCCTCTGCGGGGGTAAATGGCCATAACACAGCTGGGAACGGGGCTTGGCGGGGGCACGTAGGTGGCAGTTGCGAGGTGCAGCACTGAGCCATGGCCTCGTGCCTGCTCGGTCACCACGCATGGGGCCGAGCAGGTCACAGGCTGGGCCGAGCTGGTCCCCTGGCACCTGCCTGGGACAGAGGCTCCATGTGCTGCAGATGGGTGAGATGTGGTCCTGGCTGGGCAGGAGAAGAGGGAAAAATGAGCCTCACCTCACTTAGATGGGCTTTGTCTGCATTTCTATTAAAAAAAGGCAGAAAAGTGTTCTCTTCTGCCGTGTGGTTCTGTCTATCTGTCCTTATTCCAATCTTTCTGTTACAACGAGCACATTTTCTGGCTTATCTGATGTCCTCTGAAAGGATGGAAAGACCACCAATGGCTTCATATAAACCAAACCACCCTTTAGGTGATAGGCATCTTTAAGGCCTTGAGCAAGTACATGCAAGTCCTCTTCAGAGCAAAGTATCTTGTTCAAGAAATTCTGAATTTTTAACCTGTTGGCGTTTCAATGACACCATGCATCAATGCACTTGTGTTTGTTTCAACAGTTTTGTTTTCTCTTTTCCAGGTGGTTCACCAGCTGTGAGTATCAGCTCCAGCATGTCCTTATCAAACCCAATTTCAACACATAGCATCATGCCCCAGAGCTCCAGCCTCTTGTCCACCCCTTCTGGGACCCGAATGCCTTCTGTTCCTGCTGCTCGGAGTATGGGCTGTTACGGGAGCCTTCCTTGCAACCAACCGAGCGCATACAACGTGACTTCAGGAATGAACCAAATGCAGCCCCACAGAAACCAAAATCAAGTCCTGCCCAGTCAAAATAACCCCATGATGTCTCGACAGCAAACCATGACGCAGGGAAGCAACGTAGCTACTTTTGGGACTGGGTCAGTGGTCAACTCGCAGCAAGTAAGACCAAGTTTGAACCACGGAGCCACAGGTATCCCCGTGCAAAGACCAGCCAACGTGATGATCACAGCTACCGCCACTGCTCAGAACTGGGCCCCGCAAGAAGCTGCTGCGAAGCAGCAGGACGCACTGAAACCCGCAGGGGTCCGTTTCCCCACAGGCACTCCATATCCTAACCAGTCTTTGCAACGCAACATGGGCAACCATCATTTTCCTCAGCGTGCATTGGCACCTCCTAATCAGTTAACATCGGGAGTCCAAATGAGGCCTCCTCTGAACCAAATGCACCAGACTCTCAATGGACAATCTGCTGGTTCGCTACGAGGTCTAAGCATAAGACCCAACCAGCTAAGAGGACAGACTGTGCCTACCTTGAATCAGCCAGGAACAAGTATGACACCTCCGTCATCTCTGCCATCTACCAGTTTCACATCTACCAACCAAAACTCTCGGGCTTACCAAGGAGGTGACCACAGTAATGACCTAGCGTTTGACTTTCTGAACCAGCAGGGTGACAGTATAGGACCTGCGCTCAACAGTGACTCAGACTTTATAGATTCTTTACTGAAAACGGAACCTGGTAACGATGACTGGATGAAAGACATCAACCTTGATGAAATTTTGGGGAACCACTCATAAGTGATAGTACCGAGGGTGAAATGGATGAAGAAGCAGTAAGGACATTAGCTTTTTCTTTAGATGCCAACAATCTGCTTTATTAATTTACACTCCAGTAACTGGGCTGTCCTTTAAATTACCACATAGGGCGATCGCCCCGTTTGAAGAGTTGCTCTAAGAACAACACCGATGTCTCCCCCAGTCAAACGATAATGTAAGTGATATTCATGCCTGCCACAAAGGAGTGAGAACACGTGAAGGGTCTGTTCCCCACACTGGTGCCCAGCGCGTTGCAAACACATCAGCTCTTCTCATGGGTGCTGTGTTGCAAAACGTGTTTAGCTTCCCACACGCGCAAGCCCCAGACAGCGGTATGGGTTGTGAAACATCATTTCTCTGAGTGCAAGTAACAGCCCAAGTGGTCCAGAGCTCTTCAGTCATCGTCTTCACAGCCCTTAACTACCTTGGGACTACTCAGCCCTGACAGGATCAGGCCCCGTGTAAATCTCATCGTGATACAAAAACTGTTTACTTCTACATAGTACAGACTCACATTTGTGTTTCCGATGATTTTGTTTTAAACCCTCTATGTTTTGTACCACACAAAAGGGTAGGTGGTCCCATCCAAGGAACGAAGGAAACAGATCATGTGACAGACATCAGTGCGTAACTCGGTGTGCTCTAGTTTTCATTTTCTCCCATTCGCCAGCACTTGCAGCCAGTGCCAGAGGAGGCTGCCTTCCTGTGAGCAGCACAACCATTTGGGGCATTGAGGGAAACATGAGATGAACGATGCCAAAGCTCAGGAGCCTCACTTTGCCATCTTGCCCTACCCCAGGAACACCAGTGACTTAATGGATAAACTAAATGAGAAAGGTGCTTGTGATTCAACCCTCAAAGGCTACTTCCCAGTCCAGCTTAGAGGAGGGCAAACACATGCCGTGGCTCAGCTAAGCTGCAGCAGCTATCCTCATTTTCATCATAACCCATGGCATGTGTCAGGTAGTTTGGCCCAGTTCTCCACAGAACAGGATTATCCCTGCAGAAATGCCAGTCCCTCTGTCTGGGCAGAGGCTACCGTTTGATTGCACAGCATTTTGGCTCCATCCCACTTTCCATAGCTCTCCTTTTCCATACGGGGGGAATTGAAAGAGGTCCAGCAATGGCCCAGGTCACCACAGTCTCCTTCAGTGGAGCATGAGTGCACTGCCCCTCGTACGCATGACACATCACTTGTAACCACCTGGGTTATTTGCAGTGTCCACTCAGCCACATCTATGCTTGTAAATGAAACAGTTTTGGGGAATATTTCTGGGTACTGGACTCGATCATCTGTTCTGGGTTTTGGGATGGCCCAGCTAACATCGCCTTGAGCGATTTCTGTGTATCACTAGGGAGTTAACCTGGGCCATAGAGAGTTTGCAGCCAACTTGCCTTGGAGGCTAACAGAACAGAGTAGTAAGGATATGGGTTATTGCACACCGCTTGACCTCGCTGCTAGAGAATAGTCTTGACCATGTTACATTTTCTCCTGTAGGCTTGGTTAACAAGGATATCGGAAGGAGGTCTTATATCCCTATAACAACTCCACCGTGAGTCTGACAGGAGGATTCATAGATGGGAACAGATCTTGCAATTCAAATGAAAATGCTGTTCTTTAAAATGATGTGGTGAGACGTGTTTCACAGCCTCCTCTGAATTAGCTAAAACTAGATGTGGCAAAGGAATACAATGCCTACGTTCACATGCCTCAGCGCCAAGAGGCACTGCTCTACCCCATGCAAGTGCTTTATTCATCCTTGTTAGTGGCAGTGGGATGAGTAGACTATCTGACAATAGCCTCTGCACTTATCTGACCTATTTCTCAAGAGAGGTTTTAATAAGGCTTTTCTAGTCATTTCACCCTGTCATTTCATGTGGGCACAATTTTTTGTGATGTTTCAAGAAGCACAGTCTCACGCACAAGTGCCAGCACCTCCAGGAAAGGTGTAACGTGGGCATTTAGTTAGACATACCAGTTGAGGCGGGCTGGTCCATGATGCTGTTCATTCCCAGACACGTTGTTCATAAGAGGGATGAGAAACCATGCTGAAGAGTCCCCTCTGTCCCAGCTAGTGATGGTTGTGCAACCCTGCATTGCATAAGGTGGTGGCTCAGCTGCCCAGAAAGCTCCCTTTTCTCCCCAGTTTTGACTGGGGTGCCTGCAGTCCCTTTGATATGCCAGTACAAATTTTTCCAAATGAGTCCCCTGTAAATTGTGCAAAAGCAGACTGAAACAGTAGCTACAGGAGTTTAACGTGGAAGGAAGA
Organism: Anseranas semipalmata; assembly: GCA_013399115.1. NCBI lineage: Eukaryota > Metazoa > Chordata > Aves > Anseriformes > Anseranatidae > Anseranas > Anseranas semipalmata. Next base: position 338,416 of record VXAA01005483.1, on the reverse strand, counting down.
TCAGCTCATCTGTCTTGTGCACAGGCACACCGTCCATGAGCAGGTCAGCAGTGGCTGCCGAAGCTCTTGTATGTACAGACAACTGCGATGCTACTAAGGCTGAGGCTGAGTTGGTCTCATCATAAGCAATGAGTGTCCGCAGTCTGGTAACACCAACTACTCTCATATGCCATTGAGAAAACCACCACTGGTTTCTGTACTGACCAGATTGTTTTCCAGATCCTCAAATGATGTAAAAAAATTATTCAGCTGAGGAGCTGGTCCCAAGACTTTAAGCCGTCATCCAGTGCTGGATTCAATGCTGAGCTTTGTCCCACTGGCTTCAGCCTACAGTGGAGAAGACACTGGGCTGTAAGGGCCATGCCCAGGATCAAAACGGCATTCTGTCTTACTAAATTCATCAAGGTAGAGGCCATTTGCAGTCCTGTAAAGATATGCCTGATGCATTTGAAATGTGAGCTTGTGAAAGACTCTTGCAATCAAAACTTGAATCTGGTATCATTTATTCAGAACACCTGTGTCTGAACAGAGTTAGCATCCTTGTTTCTCTTTCTTTGCAATGGCTAAGTGCACTACCCTTATAGTCTATTTTTCATCATCGACAGGGCACTCTTCGCAGTATTGGGTTGTAAATATAAAGAATTATTTGTTTTGTAAACTTTTGTAAAAAACAAAAAGTAATAATATTTTGGTAGGAATAATAAAATCATATTATTTGGGTTATATTTATACATATGTGAAATAAATATACTATCAAAAAGTTGTATTTTATACAAAAAGTCAATGGTTACCTTTTGTATTCTATATACAAAGTTTTGTATGATATGATTGTTTATTTTTATCTGCAGACTTCAACTTTGGATTTTGGGGGAGGGCAGAATGGGATCATGGTTAAATAGCTGGGCCTGACCCCAAGCTCACTGAAACCAATGGAGTCTTTCCATTGCCTTCACAGGGCTTTGAATCAAGCCTTTAAATCAACTTCAGATATATTTGAAATCTGAAGCTCTCTGGAAACCTCAACATGAAAACATTCCAGGTTTCAAATTTTTTCCCTGAAAAAGGCTTTTATTATTATTATTGTTGTTGTTGTAACTCTTGGGAGGCAGGTGGGACCTATGTAACTGTCATGTCCTTGTTGCATGTATGTCTGCTTTATATTTTCCCCATATTATAAACCAGTGTTCGCTATACAGACTGAAAAGAAAAGTTGCTGTACAGAAATGTTTGTGTTTATGCATTTTTACATGTGGCTGTATATACCTCCTAGTACTATGCAGTGACACTTTTTTGACTCCATTTATTTTTCACCTAAACATGAATAGTATGTTTTTCAGTAGCTATCAAAACTCTGCCAAGTAAATCAATCAAAATTATCCCAAGTGTCTCTTTTCTTAATGTGAATTTTAAAATTAATGTCTGTTTAGTCAACTGCTCGTTCGTCTGAGTAAATTAAAATTGCAGTGCTATTTTAGGAGAGGGTGAGGAAAATGTGCATCTGGCAGCTTCTGGGAGCTCACTCTGCCTCTTAGCAAGAGCTGGGATTTTTTTCTGCTGACTGGAGCAATGGTTTTGCTACCAGCAAGGGTTAACAAATAACACATGGGTGTTTTTGCTCCTGGAGAATCAGTTAGTGTAGTCTTGCAGCACAGCAATTTCCATGTATGCTCCTAAGCCCTGCTGTAGCAATGAGCTAGCAAGTCTCTATAAACCCAGATCATTCATGTGTGACATGATCCAACACTTTAATAACCCTCTTCAAGCCATTCACCAAGGTTGTGATACCTAACTTGTGCATCGCCTGGGACACACCTGCAAAACAGCCCCAAGGAAGTGATTTCTCGTTCCTCAAGAGGCTTTCCTCATTATTTGGGCTCCTTCTCCAAGTGGATGGAGGAGACACAGGAGGCTGCTGGGGAGGGACAGGGGAGGGATGCTGGCATTTCCCCTGTGCCCCACAGTGCAGGCTGCCCATGCTGCCCTGTCCCACACCTTCTGCGGCTCTCTCCTTGCTTCTGCATCTCCAGTGCAGGTGGAAGCCAGTGAGCGGGGAGCCTGGGCTCCCCTTGCATCCAAGAGTGGAAAATAGGGCATAATCCTGCTCATCGAGAGCACGCCTGAAATAGGTCAAGAGACTCGTGCCCTAAAGGTGCCTCTTTGTCTACCCCAGCTGTAAAGGCAGCCAGACAACTACTTCAGACACCTACCCTGGAGGCACATCTGCTTGGATGAAACCTCCCTAGAGAAAGTAGCAGCAGTAGGACAGATGGAGGGAAGCAGCCTGCAATTTACATTGCTTTGGTGCAGGGTGGTTTCCAGCCAGCCGGGCTGCCCAGCACACTGGTGATGCTCGCTGGGCAGAGAGAACTTGCACCTCGTCCCTTGTGCCCAGCCTAATCCATTAATGAGGACAGGGGATGGGGGAGCCTCAGGCAGGGCTGCTGCTTGGCTGAAAAAGCTATATCTATGTTATTAAGCTGAAAAGCAGCCAGGGGACCCTCCTAGGCCCTGGAACATGGTTGTCTGCACCACCAGCCTCTGAAGGTCCCTGGCAGTGCCAAGGTGCAATGACTCAAGCAGGTCCCATGTCCACCACCAGGAACCATTCCCTCCCATGGGAAGAGGGATTCCCTCTTCTGAGGGATAAGAGGGTGCGATAACATGGACATGAGACACCCTGCACCACGTGGCCTCCGTGCTAGAGAATGTCCCCAGACATATTTTGTGTGCCCGGGGAGATGTGGCCAGCGAGACCATGTGGAGGGGCTGGGAGACACAGGCGGCAGTGAATATTTTCCCTGCCTGGCCAGATAGATACAGGACGGCGGGAACTGCACCAGATCCGGGCGAGGGCTGACCTTTCCCACCGCATCGGAATCCCCTGGCGGGATGCACTACCCACTCGCAGGGGCGGCACGGCCAAGAGCGCTGCTCCCTCCCACGGCAGCGCAGCGGTCCCGCGGCAGCAGGAGCGCCGGCAGGCACGGGGAGGATCCTGCCACGGGAAGAGCTTACATCACCCCAGTTTGTAAATTAGGCATTCTGGGTCACGCAGAATGCTTGGACAGAGGTCCTTTAATAGGGATCCAAATAATTTCTCAAGTATATGTCTAAATATAACATAAAAAGTATCTTTTTTCTTCCAGCTCACAAGATCATTGCACACTAGCTCAGCCACAAATTACTGGATTAAAAAGATTGGTTTTTGCTGTAACTACTCAGCCTGCTCTGTGCTGAAGAGCACGCACAGTTCCCATTGAGCATGTGTTGATGTTTGCATCGCCGCTGCATGATTACAGGGCTGGACTCACTTCTTCCCTGTCCCCAGGTCTGGTAGCGGCAGAGCCCGGCGGGGGCTCCCGGAGCCGTGTGGCTAGCAGCCGAGCAGCTCCACTGGCGTGAGACTGCAGCCCTCGCTCCCCAGACACGGCATGCATTCCTCTGCACGGCTTGAGACAACAAAGATGCACTATCTGCATTTCTTGGAGGGCTGCCTGTGATGTTTTTACTCTGACTGACTGGTCTGCCTTGTTCTACGGACACAGTACCTCTGTTTTATTCTACGTGCCCATGAGCATTACGAAAATCCTGTGGTACTGTTCAGCTTTTGGGTGAAATGCTGCGTGTAGGGGCATCCATGAAGCTCATGCTAAAGTTAGCAAAATCTATCCCTCAGTATCAATTTGACATGAAGGAAAAGGTTCCTGGTGATAGTGAAGGTCAATGAACATCTTATAAGGGCAGAATTTGCCCTTGATACAGTTATGTTGGGGTGATATGTTGAAAATAAAACCAGGGAATGTATTCAAATCTATTCTATTGTGCTGACCTGGTCTTTAAGTACAACATGAAGTTCAATTCCAAAACTATTCCAACAGCTAATCTGCTAAATTAGTGCCTGAAGCACCCTAAGCCCAGGGTATGAGCTGACTGAGAAATCCTTATCAGGAATTATTACATTATTATTTGAGGATCTGGTTTGGAAAGCTCCTTCTCGCAGGAGTAGCCCACAGGGTTTGTTCCATACTCTGATCTCATGACAAATGACTGGGCATACAAGTGAGTCAGGTTAATATATGAACGTAATTCACATATGAATGTAATTTCCATCAACAAAAAGCATCTTTCTCTAGGGAAGGCATATTTGAGCAAGTTGGCTGCATCTCTTTAAATTTATTTTAGAAGGAATTTGATAAATTTTCCAAAAGTGTATTTTTTAAGAAGAGAAATGTGTCCAAATGCACCTGGCGTATTAATCTGATTCATCAAACTTACCAGTAAATTTAAGGTAAATAATGAGGAATGTCTAAGAACATACGCATTGGCTGAAACATCCCTTTGTGAATCTGCACGTGAACTTTGCCAATGATGGCGTATTGCTGTTTTGAGTTCCTTTTGCTCATAAGGACCAGGATTTTTTTTCCATGTTACTCATCCTCCAGCAGGACGTCTACCTGGCATAATGCTAGTCATCATAGCACTGCACTCTATACCAAATTATAACTGGTGTAAAGAAACCTGTTGTACTCTCTCCCGTGGCTTCTTCAGTGTGAACGTGTTAGCTTTGATCTATCGAATGACCAAGCTCACTGAATGTGTATAGCAGAGGGAAGACTTACATGGGGGACCCCAAAATGCTGATCAAAGCTGCAGGGCTATGTGGCATCCTCATTCACGTGTGAGCAGCAAGTTAACTGCATTAGTACAGCTAGAATTAGGATTTCACGCATAACACTCCCCAAAAGCCAACCTTTCCCATCATTTAAGAAACAAATCCACTAATCAAAGGAGTTTCCTGATAATTACACTGTATCCTTATATTATAATGTGCTGCAATGGTCTTGTGGAACTTCCTATAGCAAAACCATCACAGGCTAATCTTATTCATTAACTTTCCCCCCAGCCCCAAAGACTAGTCTGTTTTACAATATAATCTGCTAGCTCTTATATACAGATACCAAGAGACCACCTGTTTATACCAAGGAGTTTAAAACTTTCTTGTAGAAAATGCCATGAGTGTTTTGGAGGGTTACAAGGAGAAGCTTTCAAATGCTGACAAGACAGTGAAAAAGAAGCAAATTGATAAAAAAAAAAATAGGAAAAAAAATCATGAAGAACATTTCATTACTTTCTCAACATTGAATACAGTCTTTCTGGAAGTGACTAAAGCACACAAAACAGTACAAAACCCCAGAAATCTCCTTTTGTTATATCATTTTTTTAAAGCCTCAGTACTGGCCTATTTTGGTTTTCTTTTTCATTTTTCTTTTCAGCTTTTTTTT
>VXAA01005483.1:321811-333083 GCA_013399115.1 Anseranas semipalmata | reverse complement strand
CTTTTTAGCTTTTTTTTTTTTTTTTTTTAGTGAAATGGTGTCCTTTTAATACACTTTGCTATGCCTCCAAAACCACTTGCTATTAGATCAGTTTTAGCTTTCAGTAAGTGAGAGCGAGCAATAAAGAAAAAACTCCCGATAGCCACCGACACCACGACACAGCATAGCTGTGCATTCGGACAGAAGATTAGCTCCAGAAATGCTACTTTAAATTAAGCTAGCCAAGCTTTCATCAAGTAATGCCTACACTAGGCTTTACGGCCTTTGATAAAAGGCAGGATTTTCGAAAAGGAACCCAAAGTCAGGCTTCTGTGCCATGCTGATCAAAATGGTGATGTGTGGCTCTCAGTTTTCAGCCTCACAGCTGCTTGCAGAATAGGGGCACTTTGGTAACAAGATACACTCCAGCCAGAAGTAAGCAATGCTAATGATCAGAAATCTCGCAAATGTATAGGAAAGCACCGAGGTTGTTTAGCCTAAATAAGAGAAGTTTTGAGTGGAAGTAGGATAACGATTCTTTGGATAGAAGCATTATTGCTGTCAGGGGAAAAGAGTTATGTATTTCCATATTGATTTGTACAGACCAAGAAATAATGGGTTCAGGATAGATGCCAGGTGGAAGTTTTTAACAGGAAGGATAATACTAGGACGGGCTGCCTGAGGGGGTATGGAGTCTGAAGGTCTTTAAGACCTGGTTAGGCACCTGTCAGAAATGATACTGGCATGGGTTACCCTGCCTTTGGCCAGTCAAGTGGACTGAATGTCTTCCCGGGTCCTCACAGGAAGGCAGTAAAACTATGGAAAACAAGCGGGAAGTTTTCATGTTGAGGAAGAAATGGAAAAGAATCAGTAAAGGCAGTTTTGTGGGGCTCAAATCAACGAGCACTCACAAATTCACATAAATATCACCCTCCAGTCCTGTAATGCAGTTATTTGAATCCCTCTCTGCTCCCATATCATAAAAACACCGCAGGAGGCCGGAGGGATGTTTGTCCCAGTGGTCTTGCCTGCTTCATCAGTCTTTTTCTTTGGGGGGTGAAGTTAAGGAAATCTTCCATTTGAGCCCCTTTCCTGTAGAGAGAGGTTTTTATTCTAGGCTTGCCCTTTTGTGCTAAAGTTACCAAGGCCTGCTGGCTAATTGTTGGAATGATCAGAAGGTCATCGAGATACCCAAATCCAGCCCTGAGCATGTCTAAGTTGATGTCTTTGTTCACTTCACAAAACCAAACAAGAGTAGTTTGTATGAGGATTAGATATCTGCAATTCAATCCAGATGATCGCTTTCTTATGGAAAAACATCCCTCTCCATACCACCCAGAAAGACAGCCACCACGGGATGAAGTATCATGGGCTTCTGTTCCACCCCAGTTGAAGCTGCAGACTTTGAAGGCAGTGTTAGAAGAAGACGTACAGCTGCTAAAGGAGACAGGCTTACAAATGTGTGAACGCCATGTGCTTGTAAGGATATTTAAAGGATTAGGGGAGAATTAAATGTTTGTCTGTCTTTGTTGTTCAGCATAGCTTCAAAGCTGGAAGACGATGCTAAAGAAGATATTTCCCCTTGTTAAATACTGGAAGGGGACTCCCACAACAATAGCTGGAAAATGCAGGCGTGATCTAACAGATTTATACACAAATGCGCTGGATGATTCTTATCAGATGGGTGAAGAACATATTATTCAGCAGTATAAAATGGTGATATAAAGTTAACAATTTTAAATACCATAGAATAATCCCCTGCATGGACAAAAACAGCCAGCTCAAAATTCCTGTCTGGGACATAGAAGGCAAGCATCCTGGCTGGTGATTTCAATTTATCCTGCCACACTGGTTGTGGATTGAGGGCCCAGCGGTAAAGTGACACTTGCTGTGGCCTCTCCTAGGAGCAGTTCTCTTGGGTAGGATGGGGTGGGCAGCTGGTGGTGGTCACCAGTTCCGCTGCTGCTGTTATATCCGCCTTCTATCTAGAATCAGAGCTCTTAAATTCCAGCACAGTGAACAGGCTTCACCACTGCTTTCTCTAAAACCTTTTAGGAAAAAGAAAATAAAGAAAAAAAAGGAAATATAAATGTTTCTAAAACAGAAGCACAGCTGGTGAGGCTCGCAGGTCAGCAGGTGCTGTCTGGGGTGAAGGCTCAGTTGAGTATTCAGGTAAATTCAGTGCCTTAGCTTGCAAAGGGAGGAGCGGAGAGTCTCTAAAGGAAAGCGGACATCTTCCTCAAAGAGGTTATGACATTAAATCAGATTTTTACTGAGCTGAGAAACTCACAGCTCCGGGAATAGGACTAAAGTGATCTTAAGATACCATGGCATGTTCCTGATCCCGAGCTATTCTGCATAGATTAGACCACTTTGGGGACCTGGGCTAAACCGCGGCACACACCCGTCAGGAACTGCCCCCGGCACACCACAGCTTTGCCCGGGACAGCCTCTGTGCTGCAGCCGCACTCTTGAGCTGGGCCTTTGTCCCAGCATCATCTTCTCAAAATACCAGGGCCAGTGCTTCCGAAAGCATCTTTAGAAGGCAGCCCGATGGCTGTTTTCTGCATGAGAGAACATCTCTTCCAGCTGAATTTGGGGCTTCAATGGATTCTTTTTCACTGCTCTTGTTCTTTTATTCATTATAGAAGGAGCAGAGCAAAGGTGAAAAGCTCGCTTATTATATCTTTCCCCTCTCCTGCCCCAGCCTATCTGTCTGAAAGGTGTTATCACTGAAACAGTTATTTGGAACCAGTAGCAATTGATATTATCCTTGGAGAATAATGGAAAATTCTCTGCAACAGCAAATACTCGTTCTAAGCAAAGGCAGTCCAGATTCCCTAAGCTGCCCGTCACCTAGCACAGCTGCATTACTTCTGACTTCACAGGCCCAACAGTGAAGAAAATATCTCTCTTCATCTTCACTGCAGCCATAGGATAAGTTTAAGATGTGTTACATTTTGTGTTAGGTTTAATCAGAGTGGGAATGTGCTCTATAGAATATTATCCAAGCATTTTTACAACAGGCACTGAACTGGTAGATACTCAGGTTATTGAGCAGGATATTCATACAGCCAAAGGCTTTAAATGCTGTCCGTGAAGAAATGTTTGAGTGGAACAAGCACATTTCTCTCTTTTCCTTCTTTTTCTTTCTAAACCTGAATGAATCTCTCTTACAGGGGACGCTGGCCCATCCTACATTAGGGTTACTTAATGCTTTCCTTTTCAAAGGATTCTCATGAGCTTTTCTCTAGGAAGAGATCACACCTCCATTTTTTGGAAGCAGGTATTTGATATTCGGTGTGGGCAATGCCCTCAGGGCAAAGGAGTATCTTCGCCCTGGGAAGTTCCACTCCGCTTCGGTTGAGACATTTAACGCTAAACCTCTGTTCTTTCACTTTTCTCAATTTTCTCACGCTGGAAAAAACGCTGGCAACGTGCCCGAAGGACTGAAGCATCTGAGGGAGCTGTGAGGCACACTGGCAGCTCAAGCTCAGGCTCATTATGGATCCCTGCTGGTTTCAGGCGCTGCCAACCCCACAAGCACCTCTGCTCCCTGCAGTTGCTTTTGCAGCAGAGCTGGCCAAAGCAAACGCGTCCCAGCCAAAGCATCAGACTCCGAACTGTCTCAGCTCGTGAACCACCAGAGCTCGTCCATCAGCATGCTGAGGATGGGCTGAACCTGTTGGCGGAGCAGCAACAGATATTGCCTGGAGATGCCACAGCAACTGCGGCTGGCAGACGGAGGGCTGTGCTCCATGTCACAGCCCGGTCACGGCACCCCGGGGCCCAGCGATGGATGGAGGGGAACAGGGCAGGAACTGGAATTGGTAAGAAAGAATGGTTGCCTTAGGCTTCTTTCTTCTCTCTCCCCGGTAGTGCCACCAGATCCAGCACTAAAACTGACTTCTCATCCATCCCCTTCCTCAGCAGGGCAGGAATTGCCCAGCTCTCAAGGCTGAGAAATGAGCGCTATCATCTTCCACTTGGAAACTCCCCAACAGCAGCACACGTCCCTCTCAAGCTCTCAGAGGCCCTGGCCTTTCAAGGGCAGTAAAGAGGACACTGGATTGTACTCCTCCTCCTTATCTTTTGAGCCAAACGGATGCAGATGGTGATACTTTTTAAACATCCCAGACCCCAAACCCACAGACATGCACAGAGGAATGAGGGTATCAGGACCGTCAAAGTCTCTGAGCTACAGTACTGAATGCTCAGGGGTCCCTCACTGCAGACGATAGTAAGGTGAGTTATTACACCCACATCAGATAATTAATCCTTAGTTTTGGCCTTCAGAAATTACAGGAATTTATGTATCAGCACTGCATTACAGTCTTCCTCTTCAGGGTGCAAGTAGCTGCCATCCAAATGCTGGAATATGGCCAGAAATGGCATATTTGTAGTTGCTTGTGAAACCCGAATTCAGCCAATGCTTATGTGCATGCATTAAAATGATTTTTAGTTGCACAGTCCCATCATATTTTTTTTCCTTTTGAACCTTCGCTAAATCCAGAGCACAGATGGGATGTCTGAACGGGATCCATTCAGGTCATATGGGGAAATTTAAACCGAGCATTTCCTAACTTTTGTTACATATGGCACTGTAGCCTAAATATTTCTTTCATGCTTTCATTTGTTGAATGCAACATAGATTTGACTACAAAACAAATGGCAAGATAGGCACAAGCTGGCTTCCATGATCTAAAGCCAGCTTCAAGAGCAGGGAAGTGGTGTTCAGGTCTATGAGAACAGCAACAGTGACTGGTCCTTTCCACTCATGCCAGAATTTTATCACTCCATCTGCAACACCTTGCTCACAGAGGCTGATCATTATGAGTTTGCCAGAAGCTTTAGACAGCAGCACACAAATGCCACCCCCTAAAAAAACTTCCTCTAGTATTTTTTCAGCTCCCTGTGGCACTTTAGTAAGGACATGCCGTAATTACAAGACCCAACTCAGCCTTGTCACTGACAAATGAAACAACCCACGCCAAGGACAATTAAGAACACCCTACGCTGGGCAGTGTTTCCTGTGCGCATAGGAAGAGTCTGAGACTGCTTGTAGGCCTAACCTGGTGCAGACCCATCCCTGGCTCGCCCAGTGGTAATTCTGGAAGGGCAATGTGGGTGTCTTGAAGACAGCAGATTGAAGCAGTCTCTCCACCCCAGTCAGTAAGCTAACAATTAAGCAGTGTGAATAATCCAGGCTCCAGCACTTACATTTGCTCCTTGTGCTTCTTATTTGGCCGTATTGACAACCCTGTGATCTGCCATCTCCAAATACAGTACCACTGGAAATGGAAATAAGCTGCTTCCCTCATTGCATCCAGTGGCTGAATGTGTCCTCACTACCTTCCTGAACGTTTTCCACAGCTCACCCACTGCAGATAGGTTAGCAACACAGAGCAGATATTCAAACACCTCCCAAAAACTTAACTTTTATTGCACTCACTGTTAAGCCTGCAACTTGCCAGCCCTTTCGTCACTAGAGCCGAACACCCTATTGCTTCTAAAAGAAAGCCAGGCAACTGTATGAGCCTTCCATGTGGAAATCTGAGCCATCAAGGTAAATAAAAGGAATTAATTCCTACTTCATTTTATATTCTAGATGTGTCCTTCTTGCTCTTAATATCATCTCCAGATCTTACCATCATCATTTTACTGTGTTTTATTAAAATGGTAACACAAAAGCACATCTTCCTTAATAGGAAGAGAAACATAAATGAGATAAAATCAAGTATTCTTAACTATATCCCTAATTGTAGCTATTAAATACACCACTTGTAGATTAAGATCTCACTTTGAGAAATCTGTGCACACATACACAACATAAAGACAGTACTATTTCAGGTAATGTAGACATAAAATTATCTGTATTTAAAATGACTGCTTGCTTGAAAATTGGTGTTTATATCAGGATTATAAAATACAGTAAAGATTTGTGATCCAAGAGGTACAGAGATTCTCACCCTGCATACGAACACCTATTGCTGTTAATCTTAATGAGACTGCTCTGTGCAAATGTTGTGATCTCAGAAAATCACTCTCCTAATGGTTGATAATATTAAAAAAAAAAAAAAAAAAAAAGTGGCCTAAATGTCCTTCTGTCCTGCCTGCTCACCCTACAAGTTCTGGAAATACACTTATTTCCAGCAGCGCTGGTTTAACGAGTGCCAGGACTTTCAAATTTAACTCCTGTGAGTTATTCTTACTTAGTGTTTGCCAGACTAGAGACCATTACACAGATGGCAAGGAGCTGCTGAAGTGTTGCAGTCCAAACCTGTAGACAGCCAGACAGCTGCTGTGGTGTATTTAGTCCTTCAGGAAGAAAGATACAATACCACTTTATTCAAAACGACATTAAAAATTGATCTCCTAAAACCACATACTGTTTTGCAGCGTGTAATGGAGGGCCTGTCCCGAGAGCCCCTGGAATGCAGCGCACAGCTGGTGAGACAGCCCCGTGCTCTCCAGAACAGGGCGTCTGCACCTCCAGACTTCAGTCTGCGACAGCACTGAAGTACCTACCTCGTCAGCCTCGTCAGGACTGGTATTGCTCAGCCATAAGCAAATGCATGCTACAGTATGTTGCAATAAATCAGTGTCTGCAGATGCCATTAAAAATTAAAAGCATCAGGCAATTAAAAGGCGGGTGAAATGCCCGACTCCAGGCAGTGGTCTGTACACCCTGAGCACATGCTGGAATGGATCCTGACATGCTCATTAGCAGGTCTGATACGTGATGCCTCGCTGCTCCGCGAGCAGCACCTAGCTGGTGGTGGGAGTGAGGATGAGAGAGCACTCCACAGGCACAGCAGCAAGCGGGATAAATATTCGGCTGTCGGCAGCGCTCCGTAAACAGGCAGCAAGCTATAGCAGGCAGGATTAGGCTCAGGTTGAGTCCAGAGCTCCACATCTGTAACACCCTGTACCAGTATGTGCACAACTGCACAAAAAAAGGCAATCAAGTGACAAAAAAAAAGTGTTGGAGGCCCACTGAAGCTTCTGCTTCTATCAGACGTGTGGGTTGCAAGGCAAAAGCGCTCTCTGGGTGTCATCACAGCCCAAGAACCCCACCACGGATGAACAAGGGTAACCACTCTGATCAGGATAACCTCAAGTACAGTAATCTTGGAGACATGGTGACAACTGAAGTGTAGCCCTAAGTCCCTCTCTGGGTTTTGACTAGTTTCCAGCTTTGACGGCACAGGCATCGTGCATCAGCAGGACCGAATCTGTGCATGTGCCCCATGACCATCTTGTAACAGATGTTCTTGCAACCACAAGCAGCTTTAACTCCAAATCACAGCCACAGCACGTTGTTCTTCATCAGCCTCTCTGTGTGTGCCAAAGCTCTCGCTGTTTCTGACCTCATACTTTATCAGCTGATGGAGCTTGACAAAAGGAACACATGCCACCTCCAACGTGATTTGGTGATCGTACATCGCAGTGGGATCTAGCCAGTGACAATCTGCCCTTCCCAAGGCACTGAGAATCTTTTATCAGCTGCCCACTGCCCTTAAGCTGTACATCAAGGAGATGAGAAAACGTAATAAATCTGAGAGCCATTTTAATGAATCAAAGGGAGAGACAAGGGTGTCTCTGGTTGTGTGGTTTTCAGAACAATTATGGGATTGAGTCATGCTCCAGATTTGTTGGACCCACTGATGTGGACTACTAGAGAAGAAGGCACAGTGTGTGAAGCTGCCATTGCCACGAATTATTTAATGTGTTGGCTAACAGGGCACAGGCAGGGATACAGGAATGCATGAGTAACGTGGGGAAAATATGGGAGACCCACAGAGCTCCAGCAAGGAGAGTGAGTTTTAGGATGGATATGATTTTAATGTTGGGGTTGGAGTGAAGGGGACAAGGGCACCGTTTTCAAAAGGGATTAGGGCACCCATCCTTCATTATTTGCAGGCCTTTCAAATAACTGCGTTGGGTTGTGTGATGGGGAAGAGGGGGAGGGAGGGGAATGTCTGATGAGCTGTACCATGTAAGGGCAGGTTATGACAAAGATTGCAGCAGGAAAACATATTGTCTTAGAATCGATTCAGCACATGGTTCCACCTCATGATGGAGGCGGAACCTCACCCTCTGATCAGTGTAGAAGCAAGATTCCTTCTCTGCTCTGGCACCCCATGCCCCAGCTACATTAAGTCAAGGAGTCACAGACCATGGCCAAACACTCCCCCAAGACCCCCGTGAGCAGGGAGACAGAGCCAGGTTGTGCCAGGAGGCTGGGCAGTGACTGACCCTAGCTTTGGGGAGCGCTGCGCTCACAGTGTGAGACACGAGAGGCCTGTGCTTGGCTGTGCGGCAGCAAAGCCAGGGAGTTCCGGGGATGGGATATTTGTAACATCTGGCACATTCATCTATCATATACCAGATGTATGCACTCCACATACACACAGAGCTAGAAAGCCCCTTACTTAACAGACACGTAGTTTAAATACAATGGATGCAAACGCTATCTCCCTTTCACACTTGAAGGACTGAGCCAAAAGTTTTACTTCCTCTCACTTAATCATGGTTTTACATGGTACATAAAATTATCCCCTTTCCTCTGTATTCACTGGAGCTTTGACAGCCACTAAACACCTAAGAAAGAGAGGCTATATATTTTACACTTCTTATGTGTTATAAACAAAAGTTAGAACCAAGTACAATTTCAGAAAGTACTGGAGAACGTCTGCTTGTCCTTTACCTGGGAAGTATCTTTCACACCTTTGCTTCAAGAACTTCCTTGCCATTCTTTAAGGGTATCATTTACCTCAGCTGTGTCAGTGACATGTCTTTAAAGATGAATACAGATAATTTTATTACTTATCCTCAATGTCAATTTTCCTCTACCGTTTCCTGTGTTCAATTCACAGAATGATGGTGCATTCCCTCATAAAAAACCAACTGATGATATTGTAAGATAATGGTAATAAAGGGGATTTGGCAAGCAAAAGTAGGTTAACATACTGAAATATGCTTATTTTGTATCAGTTATAGAACAGTCTTGTGAATTGTCCTTAATTGGTTTTGGTTATGTCAGAGCCTTTAGTTAATTCTCCATCACTTGTAAGAGCCCTGAGGTAACACTTCACAGAGAGAAAATTCTGACTGACTTTGAAAATGTGGTATTGTCGAGCAAAACCACTCACTGAGCAGACTGGTAGTTTCTTTCAGCAGCAGGAGAGATCCAGGAGGTGATTAGCTTTGTTCTCATTTACAAAGCACCACTGGGAATTTCTAAAGGGTTTCACAGGCCCTGGGGATAAGGCCAAGAACAAAACAGGGCAGTGAAAAGCAAATAGAGCACCTCATCAATAAACTACTTAGAGATGCCACATCAATGGCAAATTAGGAAGAAAGGAAGGCACTCTAATACTTTCACATAGCAAAGGGGGCTTATATATTGTTTTTATTCCTACTTGACTTTTTTAAACAACTGCACCACTATCGTTGAGCAGTGGCAGTAGAGGTAATGACAACTCACCATAAGGCTATCAGTCTGATAAGACTTGAAAGGGAGACATGCATAGCTCCATACTACTTCCACAGCAGCGACCTCTCCTAAGGGTTACCACCTTCAGAACTCAGTCCTGAGAGGGACTGAGAAGAGACGGCAGAAGTGGGAAAAGGAGCTATGTGACTGCTTACCAAAGATGCAGATCTACTGCTGCTACAGCACCCCCTGCCAGCTCATCTCCAACGAAATGCAGCGGCCACTCTGGAAGACCGTCTGCTTGCCCAGAGGTGGGGATGGAAAGCTGAAGTGGAAGCGGTGGAGGGAGACAGCGTCGCATTTTCCATTAACAAATGGCACTTCTGAAAAGTTTCTTGCCTCAAACAAGGGGGAAAGAATATCAACGTTTCAAAAATTTTTACAGCGAGAACAAAATCAGCACAGGTCTATCAATCAGTTCATTTTGATAATGTCGAAGCATTTTGTTTGGATTTTAACACTGCAATGAAACACTAGCAATTAATTTTAATTAATTTTAAAAACAAAGATCTCACTTCTAAACAGAAAACAGTTTGCATTTTAGAAAAGCCTCCATGAGCTCAGTTTTCTAGGCTAAAAAGAAAGACTAGACAAACTCATTTGCCAGTTTATAAACTTTTTTTTAGAACATTAAGTAAAAAAATACAGCGAAAAACTACTTCGACAAAGCTGTGTTTTCAAGTTTAAACCAGCTTCAAAACCATCCCACATCAAGCTCGCTCAACAGCAGCCGAAAGACACTAAAGGAAAGAGCGAGGGAGGGAATTTCACAGCAGCTTAATGCTGTCTCTGGCGGGGCTGCTGCAATCGTGTTTCAGCATCCTGCTTGTCTTCACTGGCTTGCGAGTGACTCAAACTGCTCTGGCGTTATACCCCAGTGACAGGAACAGAACAGCAAACAGGAGGAGATACATCAACTAACTAGTTCTTTGGAGAGCGAATGGGGAATGTTTGAGTAACCATTTTACAGACATAGAACATTCAGATTTTTAGAGCTGGTGTTTCAAACAGGGATGTCCATTTGGAGTGATGTTCAAGACACTGTGTTCTCTTTCCTCTACCAACAGGCAGCACGGACAAGCAGGCTTTAGTGGAAACCCACCTGCCTACTAGCAGCTCTCCAGTGTTTTGGTTTCTTGTCTGCCTCGTAGAATTTTTGTCAAAACAGCTGTGCATTCAGAAGACACCCTCGCTGTGGGTGAGGGAAGTGTCAGCTGCAATTCCCTAGTCTTTGTAAATAATGTTAAGAGCTCTTCTCTTGCTCACCAAATTGCTTCAAGGAACCTTCATTGCCATTCCTGCAGAACTACCTGCCTTTCGATAGCAGTCTCTGACTGTAAAGCTTCCCGGGCACAAACTGTGACATCTGTACACAAGCTGTCAGCCTGGTAACTTCTTCCTCCATGCGTGCACAGTGGATCCGCTCCGGCACCCTGTGGAGTCGCGTAATTTGGGCCTGGCGTACTGCACAGCTCCGACCCCACCAGCTTCAGATGGGGTCCTTGAGCAGATAGGGCCGGTTAAACCTTGTGGGAGCAGAACTGTTTTTTATCACTTGAACAAAACTTGGCACGACAGGGATCTTAGCTGCGCCTCCAGCAGGCTAGTGTAACAGGAACACTAAGATCACTTTAGGTGGGTGCTGGAGACAGAATTTCCTTGCTTTTAGGAATGACTTTCGTGCCCAGATGCACTGGGGAGAGGAACAGGGAACGGTCACGTTCCCTGCTTTTGGCGAGGTTACGAAGGGAGGATCCCCGCCGATTCTGACTCACCGTCCCGGGACGAACAAAC